>JAJHZJ010000663.1:600000-1051681 GCA_023548195.1 Bettongia penicillata ogilbyi | reverse complement strand
TGGGGCTAATTTTGTGGACACAGAATCAAGAAAATGCAAAATTGAGAGATGTGACCTCAATAAGCAACTGATCAATGAATGTTCTTATTATTTCACTTAGGATTTTCCCAACTGGTATTTTCTAATTGCTTAATAATAAGTTTTCTCCATACCTTGAATCAGATTTTCTTTTTTCAAGCTAATATTTCAGGTAACAGACACTTAATAGATGAAAAGATAGGACTAGGTTTTCTGTACACAAGGTATCTTATTGAAAATGAATTTTGTATGATTTGCTATATTAAGTCAAGTTTGCCAATACTTGGCTCTTCCAGGTGCCTATTTTATTGCTTTATAAGTACACTATGAAGTATTTTTAATAGATTTGATAGTTACTTTATTAATATGTGTGTATATGTATTTTTTAATATATATTTTTAAGCTTTTCAGGAAGTGGAAATTTTGTAGTAAAATTCATATACATAAATATGATTTACTGTAAAATTTTCAGTCTTCATTTGTTATACAATTTATATATAATATATAATTACATTACATATGTAATATATGTATTATATGTTATACAATAAATTTGTTAGACAGTCACATGTATGCCACAGGAGTATTTCACTATATTGCAGGATTTTAAAAATACAGCATAAAAGAAAAAAACTTCATAATATCCAAAATTGATATGTAGCTCCCAAAATATGCCTTTTCCTTAAGCTAATGGATTGTTCTGGAGTGCTTCTCTCATTCTTTATGAGATCCATGAGATTTAGCCACTGTTTAACAATTATACTTGTTTCTGTGTCCCTTGCAAGTAAATGATGGGATCTGATCAAATGATACTTTGACAAATGATAAGTCTCTGGACAGGGTGCTATTTAACAGTACTCTGGTTTGGTTTTGCAAAGCACTTGGCTTACAATAAATAATTCTGTGAGGTAGGTACTACAAGTGTTTATCTCAGTTTTACAGATGAAGAAACTAAGGGATTAAGTGACTTGCCCATGAACCATAGTTATAAGTAACTCAGGTAGGATTTGAACCTGCTTTTGCAAACTTCAGCTCTAGGACTACATCATATTACATCATACTGTTTCTGGTCAGTGAATTGGACTTGACTCTCTAGGTTAGCCCATACTGAATCAATTTGTGGGAAGTTCTCAGAGTAAGAGTCATTGCTTTGGTTTAGAACCCTTTATAATCTTTTGTCTTACCTCTTCAGCTATGCAGGAATTGGCTTGCCAGCAAGAATTTTCTTCATTGTAGTATTTCTAAGGATAATCACTTGTTAAAATAGATTTGTTTTGGATATTATAGTATATTCAAACCCTGGACTTCAGGTTTAAGTGTTCTAGGTGCCCCCTTCACTCAGTTCAGTTTAGATTTGACAGCATTGTCTTTTCATCCTTTTTTTTTTTTTAAAAGACCTGGTCAAAAAATTGATAAATGATAACCAGTAGACCCAGGTAATGGATTGGAACCTATTTTCACTGTTTGAATTAAGAAGGTCACATTTTTGTCATGTTGAAATAATTGTTTTGTGCTCTTAATTAATTTTTAAAGGATTATTAAAATAGTATAAAATGACTAAACATAATAACATTCTTTTGATGTTTGTTAGCATCTTAGCAATGTATCTCTCATCAGTTCTGTCTGAGAGTATCATCAGTACAGATGCAGTAATAATTTGGACTTCTGTAAATAGCATTTCACTCAGGCGCAATGAGTGTCTGAGACAAGAACTTGTGAAAGAGCCATTTCGAAGTCTCTAGGTGCCATCGTTATGAAATTAAAGTAGAGACTGAAAGACTGTAATTGAGACTGAAGGAAAAATGCTGCTCTGTGGGGTATAATTATACCAAGCGTCTCATGTGTGCGACTCTGCCAGTGTGTTTAGTGGATAGACACTGCTGTAATTTTAATTCTTTTTGAATACATTTGTATTTTTGTTTTCAGTTATCTTATGGAAGCAAGTTGTAATCTCTGGGTAAAAATTTTAAATTTTATTTTAGCTCTCTTTGAAGATTCTCTTCAAATTTGACAACTTGAACTATTGTTTCCTTTGCTGTTTTTAAAGTTATTATAGTTTAGTATTATTATGAAGATTTCCTTACCTACTGAGTATTGCAAAATGCACTAGTGCTATACTTAATGAATAAGCAGCCAGTGAATCTTAATTTGAAACTTATTCTCTATTCATGGGACGTAGGAGGACAAGTTGTTTAATTTTAAGGCCTCATGTTTCAACTGTAAAGGACTTGGACATCATGTCTAAGGTCCCTTCTAACTCTCAATATAGGAATTTAAAGTTTCCGGAACACTTAACAAATATTTTCTCATTTAATCCTCACAGCAATCTGTGTGGTAGGTGCTGTTATTATCCCCATTTTACAGTTAAGGCACAGAGTTTAAATGACTTGCCCAGGGACACACAGTTTAAGGGTATCTGAGGCAGTATTTGAACTCAGGCATTCCTGACCACAGGCCCAGCACTCTACCTAATTGCCTCACATATCATGTATATCATGCAATGAAAACCAGGGTGAACTTTGGTTAAAGATAGTTTTCCTGTTATTAAGGATATTTTTATCCTTATCCTTGGCTCTCACAGCAGCTTAGTCTTCTATAAATGTATCATAGATGGTTAATAGTAGCTAACATTTAAATAACATTTCGAGATTTTCAAAGCACTTCACATATTATCTCATTTGATTCTTTTTGTTTTTTTGAGCCAATCAGGGTGAAGTGACTTACCTGGGTTCACCCAGCTATTTAAGTGTTTGAGGCTGGGTTATGAGCTCAGGTTTTCCTGATTTCAGGGACTGTTCTCTATCAGCTTCACCACCTAGCTGCCTAACTTCTTTTGATTCTTCTAACAACCTTGTGAGAGAAGTTAAGTAACTTTCCTTCTGCGAAGTAGTGAGTAAAAATGTCTGATGCAGGATTTGAACTCAAATTTTACCAACTCCCAAGTCCAGTGTACCATCCACTGTACCTCCAAAGAAATATACTACTTATTTGAATAATAACCAGATAAAAAAACCCCAGTATATTTATACTATAAGGCTTCTTGATTAGCAAAGAGACCTGTTTAAAGATTGATTTTTTTAACTGAAATTTTATTTAAATTTTTCTACTTCAATCATTTTTTATTCTGAGTTCCAGATTTTCTCTCCAGCCCTTTCCCTACTCATTGAGAAGGTAAGGTAAGCAATATGATACCCATTATACTTAGGAAGTTACGCAACATATTTGCCAAAGAAGAGAAAGAAAGATAAAGTTGAAAAAAATATGCTTCACTGTAGAGTTCATCAGTTCTCTCTGGAGGTAGATAGATAGCATTTTTCATCATGAAAGAACTGATATTCGTCAAGTTGAACCTAAATTCTTTTGCTATATTCCAACCCAAAGAAAGAAAAAAATTGAAAGATTCAATTAAATATTTATCAGGTTACCTCCTTTGTACACCTAAGACAGTGATGGACACTGAGAATACAAGTTGAAAAATAGGATAACTCCTTGCCTCAAGAACAATCTGGTAGAGAATCAGAGACAGATAGCTATCTACGTAGTTATCGTCTGCATAGCACTTTAAGGTTTGCAAAGTGCTTTACAGTTATCTTCGTTACAACCCTGGGAGGTAGGCACTCTTATTGTCCTTATTTTACAGATGAGGAAACTGAGGCAGCTAGAATATTGAAGTGACTCAGATGTCTGAGGCTCGATTTGAAGTCCAGTGCTGTCTTCACTGGATCACTTAGCTATCATTTCAGTACAAGTTTGATGATTATGTTAGATTATTAAGTAGTTAAGGTCAACTAGAGTGACTTGAGAGATTGAAAGAAAAATTGTTCATTTCTTCGTGTGCATTAGGAAAGGCTTTGCAGAGGAGGTGGCCCCTGAAATATCTGAGCCTTTAAGGAGAGGTGGGATGCCAGTAATCCAGGGATACTATAACCTATTTCAAAAGTGGGGAACTACTTCTGTCACTAAGGGAAAAAAAGAGGGGGCAGGATGAGATTAGCTAAGGGAAAAAAAGAGGGGGCAGGATGAGATTGGCTGGAATGGCAATAATGTGAAATAAGACTGGAAAGGTAGATTGGAGCCAAAAGTGTTAAATATCCTACAGAAATAATTTGTATTTTATCCTTTAGAATTAAGTCACAGAAAAAAAAAAGAATTGAGTCACAGAATGCTTTGGAGCATGGGAGTGATTGGATAAGACCTTTGTTTTTTGTAGTTGTTTAGGTAGCAGCATTATAAAACATGGATTCTCGTTGGGAGTGAGAAAAGCCACTAGGCTTTTTTATCAGATAAAAAGGCCCTGAACCAGAGTTGTGGTAGTGGGAGAATAAGTATGGGACTGGTGGAAGAAGAGGACTTGCTCACAGTTACTGAAGGGAGCAGTGGCAGCCCTACTCTACTTTCACATATCTCTGCCCACATTGTGGAATTTCCAGTAGGTAAGCTTCTAGTCTTTGTTGAATAGGGGACTGAACATGAATTAGACCTGTGCCTTCAGAAGTTCACATTGATGACGGAGTGGAATAGTGTATATGATTTATCACTTTCCAAATATCTAAAAGCAATATAAATTAGCTCTTAATATTAGGTAGGTTAGATTACAAACTCTTCAACTTGATATTTGTTAGGCTTTACATTTTGCTTTTAAGCTACTTCTCATCTTTATTTCACATTACTTTCCTTGACATGCTTCTTGTTCTGTAATACTGGACTATTTGTCTCATGTCTGTCTTCTATATATTCTTGTAAGTGGCTCCTATAGTGGAAATACACTCTCATTTCATTTGCACATGTTTTAAGACTCAGTTCAAGTACCAATTTCTTCCCTGAAGTCCCTCCTAATTCCCATCCTGAAAGTTGCTCTTTTCCCTAATATTCTTAGTGTATTTTGTTTGAATGTTTCCTTGCTCCTGTCAGTCTTGACCTCATAGTAAGCTTCCTGAGGGCTAGAACTGTTTGCCTTTTTTGTTTTTGGTTTACCGTTATTACCATTTCTATTACAGTGCCTCACATGGTTGGTGCTTGGCAAATGTTTGAATTGAGTTGATGTTAGATTTTATTTACTTATTAAGGATACCCAAGAATAATCATTTGTTTTTGTCTAGTCTTACGATTTTTTTGGTATAGGAAACTCCCAACGAGGAAAACATTTCTATAGCAGATTATGCAATTTACAGTTTGAGTGAATTGCCTGGGGCATTGAACCCTTGAGTGACCTGTCCAGAGTTACTACTTGAATCCATAACCCCCTGACTCAGAGGCTATCCCAGGCTGCGTCTGTAAGACTATATGAAAGAAAATTATAAGTTCTTGGTGTTGATAAAAAGTTAGCTTGTTTATTCGTTTATCGTGTGTGTTTGTTTTTTAACTTGTTCTTTGGCTCAGAATTTGGAGACTGTGGATTAGTTGGGATCCTGTACAATGGTACAGGGAATGAAGGAAGTCTGTCTCTATCTATAGATCTGTGATCTCATCAAATTATTGAATCGTTGTAATAATTAAAGGATGAGTCATTTGAATGGCTTCTGTTCAGGAAGCATTTATTAAGCATTCTCCTCGGATTCTGGGCACTAGGAAATGAGACAAAAATGAAAGCATCTGCTCTCAAGGAACTTCCATTTTACCAGAAGGCAATGGCATGTGAGCTGATCAGTAAGATCAGAGCCCATACAAAGGGTGTTCTGGGATTTGGAAAGAAAAAGCACTAATTAACTAGGGAACAAAGACACTGTAGAGAGAGAAAGGGGGAACAGTACGCAAAGGTATAGGGGAAGAATAGTTTGGATGAAGTATATATGGATGAAGTACGTGTGTGTGTGTGTGTGTGATAGGTACAGAAGAGTAAAGTAAATCTGGAAAAATAACTTGGCACCAGAATGCGAAAGGCTTGTATGTGATCTTAGAGGCAATAAGGAGCTACTTGAACTTTTTGAATGAGGCAAAGACATTCAGACCTGTGTTTAGGATTAAAACGATCTGCGTTTGAATAATGGTACTGGCTGTGCCACAGTCTGGCTCTGAATATGGGGAATTCATGACCTAGAAGACACTTTCTATCATAAAGTAAGTATAGACGTACATATTACCAACTTCAGTGGTACTGTGTCAGATGAAATGTGAAAGTGCTTTGGAATCATTAAGCATTCACTGCACAAATGCAAGCTATTATTGTGTACTATTCTGGCTTCTAATCTCTTTTGGGCTAGGGAATCAGATAAAAAACTTGTAGTACTGTGACAGATGTGAGTAATGAGTTCTGAGGAAAGACCTATGGAGCTCTCCTACGAGTTTTAATATGATCTTGAATTCAGGGATTTTTATAACATCAATTTTCTTTATTCAAAGGCATTATTCTTTATTCAATTTATTCTCCTTATTTCCTGGTTTAAGATTATATTCCAGATAAGTGAAAGGTTATTGTAAATTATAACCGAAAACCCAGTCACCCTTCTTTAAGCCATGTTCTGTTAATTTGGTGTTACTTTTCCAATAAATAGTAATTCAGAAATACCCAATGAAGTAAAAGAGGGAAAAGAGAAAAGATGTGACTGGTTTTCATGAGTGCTCTGATCCATTCTCCACAGAGCTGTCAAATTGATAATCCTAAACACATGTTCAGTCACTTCAATCTCAGTCGACTCTTCCATAATCCCATTTGGGGTTTTCTTGGCAGAGATACTGGAGTGGTTTACCATTTCCTTCTCCAGCTCATTTTACAAGTGAGGAATTGAGGCAAAGAGGATTACGTGATTTGCCCAAGTCACATAGCTAATAAGAGTCAGGTAAAATTTGAACTCAGGTCTCCTTGACACTAGGCCTGAAGATCTGTTCTCTGAGCTACCTAGCTGCCCCCATGGCTTGCATAATTCCTCCCCATTTGTTAGTGCACTATCTTTAAATTGCTTTAGGTTTACTTCTACATATTGTTCTCACTTTCTTCTCCATCTCCTCACGCTACCAAAGGGCTTTTTCAGTTTGAATTTTCTCTTTCCAGTGGCTAACATAGTCCTTTCAGCATTGTAGTTCCTTTATAGATTTTTATTGAGTTGCTTACAAAAAAAAAATTGAACACATGGCACATATTCCTCCCCAAAGTGCAGTTTGATTCCCCATGTCAGTTTTCTTTTGTCTTTATGCTTTGTTGTTTACCAACTTATATTTGGGTTTTATTCATTGTAACATAAACCTTCAATTCCAAATAAATTAATCATATAAATTAAACCTGTAGTATTGTTGCTTTGTGTTAATGTTTCCTGAATTTGAAATACACAGGTGCCGCCCCCCCAAGTCCTTTCAAGATATGTTTGGGTGCTTAGGCTTCTGTTTAAAAGTGACAGTATTATAGATCCTGATTTTTGCTTACAGAATGTAAGCATGTCATGGTGGATCGATAGCTGACCCCCATGTGATGGGTTCAAGTCCAACCTCAGATTTATACTGTGTTCTTGGACAAAATTGCCTAGCCTCTTAGCCTTTTACTCCAGAGATGTCAAACAGGCAACCTTTCGGGGTCCACAACACTTCTATAATGCAGCCTGCACTAGTTAACAAAATAAATAAAAATACAATAAAATACATATATTACATTTTAAAATTTAAGTCAGTATGTGGCCTGCAGGGATCCTTATATATGGATTAATTGACCCCATTTTGATTTTACTTTGACAGCACTACTCTAGGTTACTCTAAGACCAGAAGTTACAGATAAGGTGCTGACTGACCAGCATTAGTCCAAGGGATTTTCTTCACCTGGAATTTTGCTATATCTAAAATACATAGGAATTTGGTGAGGGCATTGTAATGTTTACATATCCAACTATAAACTACATTATACCACAAATTTTATTTTCAGGGAAATTTCCTGTTAAAAGGAAAGTAGTATTCTTCAAAAATTTATATGTATGTATAGGTTTATTTTTTAACACTTGGATTTTGTGAGGTCAGAAGCTAGATTGAAAAGGTAATACGAGGAAGAGTAAGAGAAGCGGAAGTAGAGGCACCTGGTAATAAATGACTTCAAGGACTTTATCTTTTTTTTTTTTTAAATATTTATTTATTTATTTAACTTTTTACATTCATTTTCACAAAATTTTGGGTTCCAAATTTTCTCCCCTTTTATCCCCTCCCCCCACCCCAATACCCCAAGCAATCTAATTTTCCCTATCTCCAATCTACCCTCTCTTCTGCCATCCCTCCCTTCTCTTGTCTCCATCTTCTCTTTTCTCCTGTAGGGCCAGATGACTCTCTATTCCTCCTTAACTGTATGTCTTCTTTCCTAGTAGCAACAACAATACTAAATAGTTGTTCCTAAAACTTTGAGTTCCAAATTCTCCCCATCCCTCCCTCCCCACCCATCCCTTTGGGAAGGCAGGCAATTCAATATAGGCCATATCTGTGTAGTTTTGCAAATGACTTCCCTGATAGTCGTGTTGTGTAAGACTAACTGAATTACCCTCCATCCTACCCTGCCCCTCATTGTTTCTCTCCTGTCTTTTGATCCTGTCCCTCCCCGAGAGTTGACTTCAAGGACTTTATCTTATAAAGACAAAAGAGATAAAATGGAACACACACTGTACAGCATGTGCTGTCACTATGTAGGACTGATCCACTTTCTTTTCTGATAATAACTTTCTTGAATGGTGTCCCATATGATTCTCCTTGTACATAGATAATCATGGGAAGTTTGTGCTTCAGCCTGCTTGTGTTCATCATGCCCTTTGGGTCATCTGCAACTTTGTGGCATTCCAGGATTCTTAATCATGTAGTAATACTGGGAAAACGTGTTAATGTTGGATTTTGTGGCTTTGCGTTGTAGAATTAGAGCTGAAGAGGATTTGAAAGTTCATCTAGCCAACTCATTTTTGTGAACAAGTGAAGACACAGGGACATTTAAGTCACTTTAAATGCTAAATTAGTACCAAACCAAGGCCTCAAACTCAGATTCTCTTACTTCAGATCTTTGACTTTTCTGTGTGTAGCAAAACATTTCTCATGGTATAGCATTTTAACATTTACAAAGCACTTTTCTCCTTATGAGATAGGGTGTGCAAGAATTATGGTCTCTATTGTTATAAAACAAGGCATTCACCTTTCTCTTCGCAAGACTTGGCTCTGTTCTTTAGGAACAAAATTTCATGTTATTAGACACTTCCATTCTGGGAATACCTGAGATGTTAAATTTTGCCATAGGATTCTGAGATAATTTTATTAACTTTAGGAATGCATCTGTTGATAATCAGATTTAAACTGCTTTGCAGACGTATCTGCCCCCAGCCCAACACTCTGTGCTCCACAGCCTTTGATCATGAACCCCTTAGGAAGTTCCTGGAAGGCAGAGTTACTTTTGAGCTATGGCACACAAGGTTCCAAAAAGAATAGAACAGTTCCATGCCCTGAGCACTGTAGAGAAGTATGTATACCACAATTTCAGTCATTAGACATCCACTTTTCTTCCAGTTCTTTTCTAATAAAAAAAGTGTTAGAAAAATTTTGTATCTATGAGATCCTTTTCTCTGTCATTAATCTCCTTGGGTCAGAAAGTAGAGACAAAGAGAGAAAGAGAGAGATAGGTACATACATTATTACATATATACATTAACATACACATACATTATGCCTAGAAATGATTGCTCTGATCAGAGTATATGTAGTTTGGTGACTTTTTTGTTTTTAAGTTCAGAATTTAAAAATAAAGTTTAAACATTAAAAATAGATGTTTTCATATACATAGTAGGACACAAAAAAGGGTTGTATGTTGCTTTTAAAAAAGTTTAAAACAAATTAAATTACTTTGAAAATTGTTCTGATTTGTATAGATAGTTTTCTAAACTTCCATGCATCACTTGTTTCACCCTCTGAAACCTCCTGACTAAAAAGCCTAGACAAAAAAAGGGGGGGAACCAGTGACCTTGTGACAAACATAGTTAAGCAAAAGTAATCCACATGGTGACCATGACCAAATGTATCTCTGTTTCAGCACTTTGGGTCTATCATCCCTCTATCCAGAGAGGTTATTTAATATGGCTTTTTGTGGGTTCTCAGGAGACATGGTTGGTTACTGCATTGATCAGAGGTCAACAGGGTTTTTCTTTCCTGTGTTGTTTCCATAATTCAATGTTCATTTGATTCTGCATCAGTTAATATGCAGGATTCTCTGAAATAATTTTTCATTTTTTCTTATGGTGTAGTATTTTTACACTCTAGTACTAAATAGACATTTCCCAGTTGTCTAAGAGGCAATCGAAAGCATTCTCTTAGATTCTAGTCCTTTTAATAAAACCCCTTTTAATCTCCATTTCAGGGTTAGGAGGGTTTTTTGTTTTATTTGTTACTTATCTCACTCTCCTTACTCCCTGTCCTCTTGTTTTCTGTGAGTTAGATGTATTCCTACACCAAACTCTGTAAGTAATGTGAGTTCTTCCATTGTCTGTTTCAGTTTAGAGTGAGTTTCATCTGCTGTCCACACTGTGCCCACCTCTTTCTCATGTTAGTATATTTTTCTTACGTAGCTCAGTTATGAGAAATAGCAAGTTCTACCTCCTTTCTACAGTGTTAGTGTATTCTTTTAACCTTCCCTTTTTTCTCTCTTCATACAGTCCCTATCAGTTGCTCAAATAATTTTACCTTTCTAGATTTCTTGAACTCTTGTGTTTATATTTCAGAATTCTTACTTAGCTCCATTCTTTTTCATCAGAAATGCATAAAAGTCTTCTGCGGAAAGTTGATTTTATTCCCTTTAAGATTATACTTAGCTTTGCGGGATGAGTTATCTTTGGTTGTTATCCCATCTCTTTTGCCTTTTGGCGTATTGTATTCCAAAATCTCTTTTTTAAAAATAGTAGAGTTGCCAGTTCTTTTCTGGCTACAACTGTAGTTCCTTGGTGCTTGAATTCCCTTCTGAATGCTTGTAATATTTTATTTGATGTGGGAGCTCCAGATCTTGGCTTTGACATTCAGGAACTTTTCCTTTTGTGGTTCTTTTCAGAAGACGATTGTTGTTTTCCTTCTACATTTTATCTTCTACATTTATCTTATATGAGCGGTTTATTTTGTGATTTCTTGAGATGTAGTACACAGGCTTTTATTGTTGTTTCCATTGTTTTTGAAGAGCCCCATGATTTTTAAACTGTCTTTCTTTGGCCTATTTTCCAAATTAGTTTTTGATAAAAATTTGTTCTAATATTTCCTGCTGTCTTCTGGAGCTGTTTATTTCTGTTTCTTCTGTTCTAGTTAGTATTCAAGGAATCTATTTCTTTAATAAGTTTTATTACTTTCTTTTTTTTTTTTACACTTTTATCTTTTAATTATTTATTTTTAGTTTTCCATACTCGCTTTTATAAGATTTTGAGTTCTAAATTCCCCCCCCATCCTTCCTCCCCAAGATGGCATGCAATCTGATATAGGCTATACATGTATGCTCATATTAGACATTTCCACATTAGTCATGTTGTGAAAAAAGAATCAGAATAAAAGGGAAAAACCATGTGAAAGAAAAAATATAGTAGGCTTTGATCTGCTTTCAGACTCCATAGTTCTTTCCCTGGAGATGGATAGCATTTTCCATCATGAATCTCCTGAATTGTCTTAGATCATTGCATTGCTCAGAGGAACTAAGTCTAAAAAAAATCGGTCATTGCACAGTGTAGCTGTTACTGTGTACGGTGTTCTCCTGGTACTGCTCACTTTACTCAACATCAGTACAGTTTCCAGGTTTTTCTGACGTCTGCCTACTCATCATTTCATATAGCACAATAGTATTCCATTACATTCATATGCCACAACTTGTTCAGCCATTCCTCAGTTGATGGGCATCCCCTCAATTTCCAAGTTGTTGCCACCAGAAAAAGAACTGATAAAACATTTTATACATGTATCACTTTCTTTTTCAAGCTATCAAATTCTTTTAATTTTTTCCTAAAGGTTTTGTTTCATTTTTATCTTTTGCTCCATTTCTTCTAGATATTTAGATAGTCCTTGTGGATAATCAGTTTTTTCCTTTGAGTATTTATGGTTATTACAGTTACTTGCCTCTTTCGGGAATCTCTAAATTGACAGTAATTTTTATACTAGTTGATGTTTTCTTTGATTTACAAATCTCTCCAAATTTAGTTAATGACTTTGGGCTGTATGCCAGGGCAAGGCTCTTTTGAATAGTATCCCCGCTTGGTTTCACCTTGGCTTACCTAGGTTCCTGTGCTGACTTATACCCCTGGGAAGAGCCTTCCAGTCCCCTTCTTGGAGATTCAGAGAGCAGATCTTCAGGGTCCCTCTCCTGGAATCTCAGCATAGGGCATCAGGGACCTGAGAGCTTCTTGGCATCTGAGTTTTCTCAGTTTGAATATCCTTCCTCACTGGTTGTTGCTACTTTCTGGGGCTTCCAGAGGCCAATTTCAGACAACTCTGGGTTTCTGGGAGAGACTGAATTTGCCTGTGTTTGTGAGGGCTTTGCTTGTGGCTTCCTTTCCTGTTTCACTTAACTGTAGTTTGTGTTGGAGTTCTTGATCATTCTGTCTGATGTGCTATAGTCCATGAAGTCACAAAAGGGTTGGACAGGACTCAACCACAAATTTTGTCTGTTGTGAATTTTCAGGTTTTTATTTGAGTAGATGTAGGGAAGTTGGACTGTCTGCCTCTCTTCATTCAACTGTCTTGCCTGGAAGTCCCAGTAACTTTTTTTTTTTTAAGTACCATTTCAACTTATTTTCTTGAACAGCAGGACCAATTTACAGCCCCTCTAACAGTGCGTTAATAGGTCTTTTTTCTTATAGTCCATCTGTCATTTAGCATTTTTATCTTTTGCCATCTTTACCTGGTATATGTCGGTGAAACTTGAGAGTTGTTTTTAATATACCATTTTTATTGTTTTTATTACCGTTAGTCACTGTTATTAATGATTTGAAATGTTCTTTTGCTTGGTTATTGCTAGTTTGGTTTTTATTTTGAAAGCTGCCTGTTTCAGTTTTTGACTACTTATGTTTTGGGGAGTAACTCTTTTTTATATATTTGTGTTCCTTAAATACTGGACCTTTCTCAGTTTAAAGGTTTTTTGTTTTTATCTTCAGTTAACAGTTTTTCTTTTTACTCCAGCTGCATTGGTTTTGTTTCAATGGAAACTTTTCTCTAAGCTTTAGTAAGGGGGATCTACATGACATCCAAGTTCCTTTCCAGCCCCAAATCCTGTGAGCCTATGATACAGTTGAAACATTGGTGGAACCATATGAAATACTTATTTCATTCACTGAAACAACCTTGGATAAATAGGAGTTCTGGTTTTCTTAAGCATTTTTGGTTCATTAATACTAGCTTAGTTATGGGGCACTTGAAAAGAGTATATCATTAGAACACAGGAAAGTGTTGATATTAATCTGTATTAAATCAAGAAGTTCAAATTTCTTGCGAATTCTCAGTGTTAGAAGTAACTACAATTGACTTAGCTATTTTAATCAGTACAATAATTCAAGCCAATTCTAAAGGACTCATGTAGAAAAATGCTGTCCACATTCAGAGAGAACTGATACAAACTGAGTGCAGGTGAAAGCATACTCAAAATTTTCCCTTATTTTTCTTGCCTTTTTTGAGAAACATGGCTAATATGGAAACATGTTTTGTATGGCTTCACCTGTATAATTGGCATATTGCTTACTTCTCGATGGGAGAGAATTGGGAATTCATAATTTTAAAAATGAATATTTTTGAGTAAAGTATTTTGAAAGAAGTAACTACAGCTGTTAGTGTCTACAGTACCTTAAAATGTACATACTTAAGTTAGAGATAATGCAGGTTCTAGGAGAGCTTCTCAATTGAGTCATTATCTCTGATCCAAAGTTTATTTAGATACCAGAAGACTTTTATGGCTGTTGTTGTTTCAGTCATGACCTCATTTGGATGTTCTTGGCAAAGGCTCTGGAGTGGTTTGCCATTTCCTTCTCTGGTTCATTTTACAGGTTAGGTACTGAGGCAAACAGAGTTAAGTGACTTGCCCAGCGTCACCCAGCTAGTGAGTGTCTGAGGGCGAATTTGAACTCAGGTCTTCCTGATACCAGGCCTGACCCTGAGCTACCTAGCTGCCCCCCCCCACCTCTTGCATGATTGCTCTCCAACTGTTAGTGTATTCTTCCCCTTTAAATTACTCTGTGTTTATTGTCTACTCGTTGTTCTCTCACTTTCTCCTCCATCTCACACTACCAAAGGTCTGTTTCACTTTGAATGTTTCCATTGCATAGCATAGTCCCTTTGAACATGTATCCATTCTCTTAAGCAATATTATATATTGGTATGTTACTGCCTTGTTTCCCTAATTAATTAAAGCTAAAAATCCCTCCCTTACAGCAGATAAGACAATTAAAAATAAGGCTCCTAGTGACCTACTTCAAAATCCTAATTTTATCATGAAAAAAAGTAATGTATGTCTGCTAATTGCCTGTTTCCAAACCAGTTTGCCACAAAATAAGATAAACTGATAAATCCTTCAAAGAGTATTCTCAGATATATATGCAAGCAATTGTGATTTACTTTTTAATTTTTTATTAGCTATAGAGTATAACTTTTTCAGGAACAGCTAGATGATGCAGTTGATACTTAAGTAGGACCAAACTCATTTATACACTAGCATGTACAGTCAGGTCTTTTTACTCACAATAGCCTTGCTGGTTCAATTAATATAAATCTTGAAGATTCTCAGTCTAGAGTTGTAAGGGACCTCAGAGGCAGCCAGGTGGTGAAGTGGAGGCTAGAGGTGAAGTGGTGGCTAGAGAACTGAGCCTGGAGTCAGGAAGATCTGAGTTCAAATCCAGCCTCAGATAGGATGACTCTGGGCAAGCCTCTTAGCCTCAGTTACTTACCTGTAAAATAAGCTGGAGAAGGAAATGGCAAACCACCCAGTATCTTTGCCAAGAAAACCCCAGATGGGGTTATGGAGAGTCTGAAACAGTTCAACAATCACAGTGACTTTTAAATTATCTTTAGATAATTTAAATTATCTACTGTAAATTATCATCTGTAAATAGCCATAGTTCAGTCAATGCATGTGCTCATAAAATAGGTTTTCCTCAATTCTGCTATGAGACAGCAGTTGCTTATTGTTGTCTGATAAGCTGTAGAACATCAGAGTGAGTCGAGATACAGTCTGCTTCAATGATTTGCGTTCAAATATTGGAGAACTGTTAGGTTAATAACTGGGAAATAATTAGCTCTTCTGTCATTATGGGGCAAGTGTAATTGACCTGATTACAGACAGATGAACAATTTAGTTACTAACGTAATCTAAGGTCAGGTTGCTTGCAGTGAGTACCAGAAAAGCTTTGGAAGACAGAAGAGCAGAGAGAACAGCACTGTGTCAAAAGGGAGCCTGTAACATTGTTTTTGCTGTCCTTTGTTGTTGGTCAGAGTGGTTGGCATGTGAGAATCTGGACTGCTCCCTACTGCCACCTGCTGCTAGGAAGAAGGAAAAATGGAGAAAGTGGGCCCTCCTGATTTGCTAAGGAGTCGAGAAGCCAGAAGGGGAGGAGGGCCCCTTGAAGGGGCAGAGTTACAGAGACTTTTGCCAACCCTAGGCTAAAGTCTGTTATTTTTTCTTTAAAAGAGCATAGTGCTACTTCAGGTGAAGGCCTACAGCTGGAAGAGATGGAGTAAGTCCCGCAGAGAATGGGAGAAGTAGTCCATCAGATAGAGGAGTCTAACTGAGATGGTGTGCCCAGTGAGGGTCACATTAGCCTAGCAGTACAAGTATATATTTTGACCCTGAAGCTATGCTCAGTAGGGGACATTTGTTTTCTGCCGCAGGAAGAGGCCGCTGAAGGCTGTTCAAGAGTTAGAAGTTTCCCTGGCCATACATGTTCCTTGTGTGTGTACTTAATAACCTGAAACTTTAAGTATATGCCTATTCTCTCCACTAATACTGTTCATTGGTGGGAGAGTGTAATTCAGAGTTATTGGTGGAATTTCATGTAATTATTGTGCCTTTGCTTTGCATTTTCAGGAAACTAATTGCTTAAGTTTAATTAAAATTCATGGTTTATTTATAAATGGGAAATATACCAATGGAACCTCATGAGCTATAGTGTTAGTGAGAGTAGTCATCTGCAAAGATTTTAGTATTACCCCCAGGAACTTGAGAATTAGAATAGTAGCTCTTTGGCCATCTTCTCTCCCACCCCCTGCCAGGGAACTGCCCAGACCTGACAGACTGGGTATGGCTGAGGTAAGCTAAGTAGCAGTTCCAAATCCTGGAAGAGAGAAGACATAGGGAGAATTGGGAGCCAGTGCCATGCCCAAGTTACGTACAGAAGACTTTTTTTTTAATTGGACCTGTGATTTCATTGGTCTAAAGAACCCCCTCCTGGTGACGAGGTTTGGGAAATAGCCAGAAGTGGAAGATGGAGTGGTCTTGTGTGAGGAACATATAGAAGTCCATTTGGGGTAGTGTTTGTGTAATGAGCCTGAAACAGGTAATTGGTGCCTGGGTTGTGAAGGACTTCAAAGGCTTTTCTTTTTCTACTTCGGTATCTTTTTATACCATTTTATACTAGTTTTATACCACTCAAGTTACCACTTTGGTGACTTAGCTGAATATGGGATTGAACTTACCATGGGTCTTGTAATTTTAGTCTTTTAAAAATGGTAGCATTAAATGATCATTTTAGTGTTAATGAGATGGACTCATGGCAGTGAACAATTTGCGTAATTGACAGCACAGTGGCCATTTCTCACTTCAATCTGACCTTGTCTTATCTTCCTGCTCTTTAATTCTGAGCCTTCTTCATTCTGTATCTGGGACATAAGGTCTTAATTTGTTTCATTTTTGTAAATTTCCTGAAGCATATTTAATGGTAATTGATGGTGGAAGGATGTTATACCTTGTGAGATAGGTCTTCTGTAAAGAACATATTTGGTAGAAGTAATTGAAAAGAAGATAAAATTATGAAGGCATCATCACTTTTCTTCCTTTAGGCCGGGGTTCCTTACCTTGTTTGTGTATCATGGACCCCTTTGGCAGTCTGGTGAAGCCTATGAACCCCTTTTCAGAATCATGTTTAAATGCTAAAAGAAAAATATGTGAGACTACAAAGAAAAATCAATCATTAAATCCAGTTATAAAAATATTTTTTAAAGTTCATGGGCACTAGGGTCAGAATCAAGATTCAGAAGTAGCAAGAGAAATATAACTTAGTTTTCCAACACAAGTCCTCCACAAAAATTTTGAAAGCTTGCCAGATTGAGTCCTGATTGGGAAATCTAATCAGGGAATTGGGAAAAGTTTTTTAGACCAAGTTAGCTTGGGAGACAGAGGGGTCTGTGGACACTAGATAATGATATTTGTCTCACAGGCACAGAATATTCTAGCATTCAGGAACTGGAGAAGACTGAGAATAAGTCCCATACCTATATGAGGGGACCCTGACTTTGTGTACGGTACTGGAGCAGGTGCTAACTTGAGGCCCTTTCCACTGTCCAGTTTCAGATCATAGACCCAGGGTGAACTAAGGAGGGGGGACATGTGGTACCTAGGCTGTTAACTGAGCTAGTAAAAAACTTACAGGTAAACTGTCTCAGTGGCTCCGACCCCAAGAAAAGAGCAGGGTAGGGATAGTGACAGAAATAATTCTCAATTCTTTCTGATAGTAAACAGTTTTAAGTGCTTAATGACTCATGTATTGTGCTAAATGCTGCTGAGGGAGGAGGGTTTACCTAGTTGGGGACATGGTAGAGAAAAGCCTGTGGAGAGTCAGGTTCAGTGTAAAGAAGAAGAGATTGACCAGCGCATCCTCCTTAAAATGAAGTTCTTGGAGGAGCAACTGGCCAATAACAAGAAATTGGGCTGCATCATTCTTACAGCTCTTCTCATTCTAAATCTACAATTCTGGGGTCTAGCTCATGACCTTCTCAGGTCATATATATAGATATAGTTACATATTGCTGATATTTTATTCCTTTCACAGTTTTTTTTTTAGTAATATGTTTATTCATTTTTCAGTGTGTCTCTTTAGTTCCCTTTTGAGTTACCCACAATCTAAATACTCTAGAGATTGTGGTATACTGATATTCCTAGTAATATAGCATCAGTAGGAGAATATTTTCATTTTTTAAAAAAAGCCTTCATTTCAGGAATAAGTTTGAGGTAATGAAAACACTGAACAGTTGGTCCAAGTATAATCCTACCAGTTCTCCTGTTCATTATCCATTTGCTGGGTGTGTGTGTCTGTGTGTGCGTCTTAGACATGTTGTGTACTGATGTATATAAAAGTTGTTGGTACCTCAACAAATATGCCATTATTTGCCTGAAATAAATTTATTCAATCTGATCTTTCAGTTCTGGCTTATTGAAGAGATGAGATGAGTTGACAGAAGAGGGGTTGATGAAATTGTGTTGTCACATAATAGGAGCTCAACAAATGTTTGGAGGAATGGATATTCTAAACCTTTTTCTTTTATGATTATTTGTCTTTTCAACTTGCCTAGAATCTTATCAAGAGAGTTTTCTTTTGTATCCTTCTTATGCAAGAATTTATGTATCGATTCTCTTACGTACTTTGTAGTACAAGGCTTGCATATTTAGTAAAAAGCTTACAGATTTCTTTAAAATTAGGTAGGTAATTATATTAGGCAACTCAGAGATTACCTCTGAATTCTCTCTGTGCTTCTTACCAGTGTGTTTAAGTTTCTGTGGAAATAAATTGAAACCTAAAGGTTAAATTCCTAAATCTTAACTCAGTCTCCCCAAAGAAGCTTTTTTCCAAATTTAGTAACTTGAACAGATGTATCTGTCTTCCGTTTGGTAGTTAAGTAGTGCAGTGAGTAGAGAACAGAGAATCAGGAAGACTTGTGTTCAAATGTCACCTCAAACGCTGTTACCCAGGGCAAGTCACTCCATCTCTTTGTGCTTCTGTTTCCTCATCTGTAAAATAAGAATAATAGTACTTAATCTCTGAGGGTTCTTGTAAAGTAATTTGCAAGACTTCAAGTTTTTATATATATATATATATATATATATATATATATATATATATATATATGCTGTTATTATTAATACAAATACCATGCCTTCAGCTTTTCATACATTTGTGACCTTAAACAAGTTATAAAATCTGTCCTTAGTTTCCTCCTCTGTAAAATTAGAGGGTTGGACTAGATGGAACTCTTAAGGTTTCTTGGAATTTTAAATCAGTGGTAAAGATGACTATCATTGGTATAAAGTTCAGGATTTTTAAAAAATTCATGCCATTTATTTTTACGTCTCATGCATTATGAGTCCATTCTTCTTTCCCCTACATAGCACACTAAGAAAAAAGAGCAGTGAAGTCTGCAGAGCCAGAGCCCTTTTAGCTAACTACACAGCACAAGTGGAATTGCCATCTAGATTTATCAGCCCTGCCATCTAGATTTATCAGCCCTTCACAGGCAAGGACTTTGTAGTTATTAATCTGTCTGGTATGCTTTTGGACAATCTCAAGGTAGGCGTTCATCCCCAAATCTTTGTCCTTGAACCTTTTCTCTTGTTTTATTTTTCCTTTTAAACAGTGCTGTGGAAAGACCAGTGGATTGGGAGTAAGATGATCTCAATTCAAATCCCAGCTCTGCTTAGTGCCTCTGACTTTTAGCAAGCTGCTGAACATCAGTTTCTAAGCCTAATTTTTCTTCATCTGTAAAATGAAAGAGTTGGATTAGATAGATGACTTCTTTTCCACCTCTAAAGCATAGATACTGTCATTTCATTAAGTCATCCATCCTTCTCCCTCTCATCTCATAGTCTCCAGTATATCTGGTATGTACTCTATTCCCATTCCCACCCGAAAGTACAAATGCTCTTTATAACCCACTAAATAAATTTAGAATAGCCTCCTAACAGCTCTTACTTTGGTTGTGCATACTCCCTCCCACCTTCTGATCCCCCCTCATCCCATATTTTTGTGTGCCTGTGTCTAGTTGCTCTCTTGATTAGAACCCATCAATAGCTCCCAGCTGCTTGCTTACCAGATAAAGTTCATATGGCATGCAAGGTCCTGTACTGCCTGCTTCTATTCATTTTTCCAGCCTTTTCTTATACCATTCCCCTCCATTCTACTCCCCACCCTAGCTAAATTGGCTTAACTGCCACTTTCTTCATCACCAATATGCCCTGTCTTCTTTTGCCTCTCTGTTTTGGTTTATCCTGTTTTCCAGGTTTTGAATCCTCTTCTCTGGAATCTTTGTTGAAAAAATGTTGGGTGATTCATTGGATGATTCTATTTAACCAGTTAATAATATTCAAATAAAGATTGAAATGAGGATTGGAACTTGACTTCAGTTTTTTTTTTTAACAAAGTGTATATTTAATTTGATATAGTACTAATAATTGCAATGCTTACTTGTTTCATTTTCTGAGCTGTGTATTTTTAAACAGTTCATGAGTGTTTGTTTTTTTTTAATTACTACTACTCATTTTCTCTCCAATGACTGTACCCCCCCCCCCCATTGGAAGTTTTCATCTGTTAAAAATCATCCCTCAAAGTAAATCAACACATTGCTATTGTTGTGTCTGAAAACGTATGTCTGTCTTATTTTGTTTGAGTGTGTGTGCACATACGCATACATGTACATGCATTCATACACACACTGTATCAGGTGATACACTAAGTATTTTACAAATATCTTACTTTAATTCTCATAATAACCCTCCAGAGTAGGTGCTGTTCTCATACTCATTTTATAGTTGAGAAAACTGAGGCATGTAGAGATTAGGTGACTTGTTTAGGCTCTCACAGATAATGTTTGAGTCTGGATTTGAAATCAGATCTTTCTGACTCCAGACCCTCTAGCCACCTAGCCATCTCTCCCAGGAGGCTGTTCAGTGTCGTAAGTAAGGCTTAATTTTCCTCTATAGACAAGTACCTAGAGAACCATGCAGAAGGAATCCTCAGCCTGTACCTCCTCCATTGTAGTGGAGAATACTTTTAGTGAGCTTAATTTTGATTTTTGTTAGCAGAGGATCATTGGGCTGGGTTATTTCTGTTACACCTTTCAAGGAATCCTGAATAATCTGGATACTATAGATAGATTGTAGCCACCTTGTGAAAGAACCTGTATTCTACCAAGTTGAATCCTTTGTCATAATTAACAAAAAATAAACACAATGAGATCTCTACATCTTTTTGTCAGTTATGAGATGGTAAAGATGTCCATTTTTACAAAAGCCTACTTCTTTTCTGTTAACACCCTTATTAAGAATGCACTGATTTCATGTAAAGATGTGTGAAGATTCTCCTCTCCAGGCCATAGCCCTCTCTTCTTTAAAATGCCCTTGGAAACCTTTTGTGGGCATCCAGGTGACACAGTGGCTAGAGGACCAGACCTGGAGTCAGGAAGACTCATCGTCATCGAATTCAAGTCTGGCAGCAGACACTAGCTACGTGACTCCGGACAGGTTACTTAACCCTGTTTGCCTCAGTTTCTTCATCAGTAAAATGAATTGGAGAAGGAAATGGCAAACCACTCCTGTGTCTTTGCCAAGAAAACCCCGAATGGTGTCATGGAGAGTTGGGCAAGACTGAAAAAACAACTGAACAACAAAGAAACTGATTTCACCCTGGAAGCGCACTCCACTCCTGGACTCAGCGTTTCCAAGTGCGCTTGCAACTCCTCTCTAATGCTTGTTCCTCTCAGAACTTCCATTTTAAGGAAGAGGCCTAGGCCAACCATGCTTCCCTTGCCCCAGCCGTCTCAGCTTCCTTTTGTGTGTCGTCTTGCACCATTACAGTGTTGTTGCTTTTTTCCTTGCCTGCAGTTCATAGGACCTGACCAGTACTTCACTAATGTCCATTGGCTCCTGTAGCTAGGAGAGTTAGGCGTATATGTTGGTAGTTGTTGATATTCTTCCCCCCCCCCTTTTTTTTTTTTTTTGCTACTCATAAAGTCAAGCATTTTAGATACCATGTAAATTGATGCCTCAGCGCTCTCACAATTAAAGTACTCCAGCACAAATCTCTTTATAGAATTGATCTCATTTAGCTGGGTTTTTGTTTTGGTCTTTGTCCTTTTTCTAGTACTTCTGAAAGCACCTCAGAGATTCATGTTAGTTACTGTCCAAATGTGGTTGGGTCTATTGTTCTTAATGGTGAAAACAGCTTGTTGCAATAATTGTTACAAGTCTTTTTCATTTTTTTCTAGTTTGTAACCCTCTTTCTATTCTCATTCCTAAATATCCTTAGAATATTGTTTGGGATATCTTGTCAGGCTTTCTGTAGACTTATTTTTTTATCCTCCATTTCTTCTCTGTGCCTTGTAACTGTTCTTTTTAAATACATATTTTCTGTGTAAAATCTTAAAAAATTTCAATATTATATAATCAAAATTGTCCATTTTATCTTCTGTGATCATCCCTATTTCTTGTTAAATACTCCTCATGCCCCGGTATTTTCTTATTCCCTTCTCTAATTTGTGAAACATAACCTTTCATTTTTTAGGTCACATACCATTTGCTGCTTGGGGGTGTGTGTGTATGAGAAAGAGAGATTTAAACTTGATTTAAATTTAATTTCTCTCACATTGCTTTGCAGTTTTCTCAGTAGTTTTTGTCAAATTAAGAACTTCTTTCACCAATAGTTGATTTTAGATTGTTGAACAACATGCTGCTATATCCAATTACTATTGGCCTCTGTTTACCTTACCTAGTTAGCTCTTCCACTGATCAACTTTTCTGTTATTTTTTAACTGGTAACATAGTTTTGGTAATCAGTAACTTCTTGGTAGTTTTGCTACTTTCTAATTATTATTTCCCATCAGCATTGTATATGTATCCTTATTATTTCCCTACCTATTTCTTACCCCGGGTTGAACTGTTTTATGCCCTTTCTGTGTCACCCTGTCATTAAAAATCTCTAAGCAGTTTTTACCTGTAAATGTTCTTTGTGACTTAGATGAATGTCAGTTAATGGTAAATGATTGTTTTAGTTACAGTAGCCCACGTGTTGTTAGATGGTACCCATTTTCTAGTCTGTAGAGCAGGAAAAATGTAGAACTCTGAAAAAAACCAAAGCTTTTATTGTAGTTTTTATCTTTGGTTTTATGATTCATCTTAAAGTATTATAAACCTTAACTATTTGATTGGATAGTATAATAGAAAGATTAGGAGATTTTGTTCTAGTCCAGACTTGACCATTAACTCTCTGTTTTACTCTGTGTCCTTGCATCTGTTTCCTTAAATGAGGTGGTTAAAAAGGATGATCTGTTAATGTTTCTTCTTTAATATTCTGTGATTTTATGAAGTATCAAATATATCAATAAATTTTGACTTATGTAAACATGGTATAAAATACATAGGCAAAAATCCACATTTTAGGGGAGAATGGAATTTGTTAGAATTCTAAAATACAGAATTGAAAAAAATTCTCAAACTACAACTTTTTTCTTTCTTTCTCCAGGTTATATTTCACACTATGTGCTGACTGTATTTACAGAAGATATTTAAAAAACAAACAAACTTTTTTTTTGAAAGATTTTGATTCCAGTGGAATCTGTGTTTTAGATTTTTGTGTTGTGAATCGTAATTACTTAAGCAATGCCTGTACAAGCTCCGCAATGGACGGATTTCCTCTCCTGCCCAATTTGCACTCAGACATTCGACGAAACGATCCGAAAGCCTATCAGCCTAGGCTGTGGCCACACTGTCTGCAAGATGTGCCTGAACAAACTTCACCGCAAGGCGTGCCCCTTTGACCAGACCACTATTAACACCGACATAGAGCTCCTGCCTGTGAACTCGGCTTTGCTGCAGTTAGTGGGTGCTCAGGTAAGACGAGCTACTCACTTATTTAGTGTCATGGAGCCCATTACTTTCTCTTTGTGTTTGAAGGAAAAAACTAATGAAAGTATTTGAATGCAAAGTATGTACTCTGTATATGCTGTAATTTGAAAGATTAATATTTGACATTATAAGTTGAAGTATCCTAGTTTCTTGATCTTTGGGTAGTAGTAACTGCACACTATGTAGTCACTCTTCAGGAATCAGTCTCATTCATCAAGTCAAACCTAAAGCAGTGGACAAAGTTTCATGCACTTGATGCAGTAGGAGAGTCAATTGAATGTAGAATAAAGTAGCAGCAGCCACAACAAGTGGGAGGTTATGGAAGAGAAAGGACGTCCGGGAATCTCCTGCTTATATTGAGCAACTGGTATTAATGAGAGGTAGTTGGGTCTTATGGTAGACTAGGAGTCAGCCCCTGACACTTCGGAGCAGCGTGACTTGAGCAAGTCACTTCATTCCTCTCAGCTTCAGTTTCTTGATCTGAAAAATAGGGTTAGTAGTACTTACTACCTTGGTATGAACTTCAAATAATGTGAAATATAAGGCACTGCAAATCCTAAAGTGCTATGTAAATGTTAATTGCTGTTGTCATCATAATTTGTGTAGTAATTGAAATTCAGTGTCACCCAAAAGGCAATGGGAGAAGGGGTGTGTGATTGGGTGTGAGTGAGCAATTTATATTACACCACAAGTCCATGAACAGTTACACATCAGAAGTGGGGTAAAAGCTATCAAAGAAATGTATGGTCAGAAGAGGAAAAAAAAAGATGGGCTGTGCTTGTACAAAAGGTATAACAGTAAGTTAGCATGTACATATTAAGTGTCTCCCACACACCAGTCACTATGCTAGGCACTTGATACACACAAAAATTATTAAACTGTTCCTATTCTCAAGGAATCTGCAATTTAATTGGAGAGAAAAAATATATATATGAACACATGCTGAATATATGTTTAAAAGAATTAATAAACATAGCATGATAAACACAGACAACTAGGTGGCAGGGTGGATAGAGTGCTGGATTTGGAAAGAGCTGACTGTGGATCCTGCTTCATCCACTTAACACCTTTGTGACCCTGGGCAAGTCATTTAACCTTGTCTGCCTTAGTTTCTTCATCTGTAAAATGGAGATAATAAAAACATCTACCTCCCAGATTATGAGGATAAAGTGTTATGAGATATAAAGTATTTTGTAAACTTTTGAGCACTATATAAATACTTTTATCTTTATAAGTGTAAAAGATGAAACGCAAACCATCAAGAATGACCTTAAAAATGGCCCATATCATTTATAACAAAATTCTAATTAAAATAACTGAGGTTTTTAACTCATACCCATTAAAGCAATAGAAATGGTCAGAAAAGGATAGAACTGAATTTGCAACTCTGCAGTGCCTACTAAATGGGATCCATAATCATTATCTACCTCCACAAGAAAAAACAAGTAGACGAAGAATACCTGTTTTCCAAATGATTTGCAGTTGGATAAACAACCCCATAGAGCAGCAAAGGGGACAAAAGAAAGAGAGAGTTAATGTTGGATGGGCTGTGGGAGGACAGGCTCACAAGTGCACTCTTGGTAAAGCTGTTAGGCCCCACACTGTAGAATTCATAGAAAAGACAGAAAACCAAACACTGGACACCTTTTGACCCAGCAATACCGTGACTTGGAATATACCCCTAAGAATTCCAAAACACAGTTGAAAGTTCCTCTAAAAAATATGCACAGTATAATTCTGCATTATCAGAACAGCAGTTGGGAACAAAGTAGATGCCCACAGGGGACTTATGGAGGTGGAGAGATTGTGCTGTCAAGTAGCATGTTAATGACCCTCCGATGACCAATCTGAAATTCAGGGGAGCATGGGGAGATCTGAGTCAGCTGATAGACTGAAACAGCACCAGAAGAACTAGTCACTATAATATTATAAATGTAGCAATAATAGGAATCCAGTTGGCCAGGCTTTTGTTGCAGGTGATGGTTCTGTTTTGTTAGTCATTAAGGAATAACTATTAGAGGAAATTAGATATTTTTGGCAGTGAGCTAAATTAAGATTAAAGTAATGCCCCAGGCAATGGATATGGAATATTTTATGTGCTTATAGAATTGGTCATTTTGTAAGTTTCTTTTACTTAATTCTTTCTCTTGGTAAGAACTGAAGATTTATGAGAGGAAAATATATAGGAAAATATGGTTTCATAATATAGCGTTATAAAAAGAAATCAAGACAAAATGCATAAATAGAACTTTTTCTTAAACAGCAATTAGGTTAGTAGACAGTTAATAAAATGTGAATTTAAAAAAATTAAGTACCTGCTGTATTCCAGGCATTGTACTGTGCACTTTATAAATATTATCGTCTAATGTGGTTTTCACACCAACCCTTCTAGGTAGGTGGGATTTAGGTAGGTGGGATTATTATTCTCATTTTATATTTAAGGAAACTCAGGCAAACAGATGAAAGTGACTTGGCTCAGGGTTACATAACTAGTAAATGTCTCAGTTGGGATTTGAACTCAGGTCTGACCCCAGGTCTAGTGGTCTATCCACTGCACCGTCTAGTTGCCTCCGTGGAGATCAAGGAATAGGCCTGCTCTTTCTTCTAATTCTATGAGTCAGGGGCTTAAGTTTAAGATAGCTTTGGAGAGGGAACCAAGAGATAAGTTATCTTCCAGAAAAAACCATGCAAAAAAATTCATATAAAGACAAAAGACCCTGCCGTCAAGGACCGCACAATCTAATGCAAGAAGACAGTACATAAAAAGAAGGTGGAAAGGAGGTGGAATAGAAAGGGTACTGCAGTGCGAAAACATGATAAAGTTGTGAAGCTGGGTGAGAAATTGTTCCGATGCCCCCCTTAAATTGAGAATCTGGAAGTGCCTCTCTGATGTCTTGCCTTCTACCTTCTCTAATCTGAAAGAGAAGCCCAGGAGACAGAGAGTACTGCAGAAGCATGAATTTCAGACTTAATTTGATTGTGCGGGAAAATAAATTTCTGGAGATGGGGTGAAGTCTAGGTGAGTAAAGATGAGGTATATTTACTGGGTCCCCCTCCTTATATTGAGGATTTAAAAGGAGCTCTCCAGTTTTCGACTTCTATCCTCTCCAGTAGGAGCCAGTAGGAGTTATCATGGAATAATGGATTTTTCTAGTTGGAAGATATTTCTTTGGCCATTTAGTTCAGCCTGTACCGCAAAAGGAACTCATACTATGACATAGATGACATGTGGTCAATTAGCTTTTTTTTTTTTTTTTTCTTTTGAGGTCTTGTAACAAGAGAGAACCTACAACCTTCCATGGTGTAGCCCACTCTACTTTTGGAGAGCCCTAATTGTTAGAAAGTTTTTCCTGACAGCACCTTCCTGTTCCTCCTAGTTGTTATCTGGGCCAAACAAAACCCTAAAATTGTTAAGTATCTTCTGTGACTCCCTTTATTTCTTAGTTTGATGTCACCGAACCTCATATAGTCTCTGTCCTTTGCTATAGTCTGTTCAATATTTTTGTCAGTAATTAGGATGAAGAAAGAGGTGGAATGATTACCCAGTTTGATTAAAGCTAGCAGGAATAGTTTCTGTGTAGAATAATGAAATTTTAATTGCAAAAGATGCTAACGAGTTGGAGTGATGGACAGAATCTAAAAATAGCGAAGTCCTTTGCTTCTTTTTAAAAATAATTGCACAGGTGCTCTATGAAAGAGACATCACTCGATAGCTCAAGTGAAAAGAATATATCGTTTTATTGCTTGGCAAACGTGAGTTGTCATTTTGATGAGATTACTATGACATTGAATGCAAATTTAGCTTCATAAGTAGTAATATAATGCCTGATCCAAGAAACTAATAGTAGTTTGAATATACCCTACTTGGTTAGACATAATCTGGATAATTGTGATTACCTCTAGATACCATGTTTTGGGAGGGACATTAATAAATCTCATTTCCCGTGGACGGTGTTGAAATGTTAGGAGAGTTGAAATGTCCTTAAAGGAGCAATGAAAAGAATTGGGAATATTCAGCCTATAAAAGAGATTTAAGTGTTTAAAAGATGGTCATACTTATCTAGGGCACAAAGGTAATGATTTTTGTTTAATGGAGGGAGTGTTGAAGGAAGATCTTCCTTACAGTTAGAGCCAAACCCACATGAAATTGAGAGGGAATGAGTGCCTTCTTACTAGAAAATTGTAAGTGGAAGATCAGTGATAGCTTGTTGAAGGTATTGTTGAAATTTCTTTTTCGTGTATGGATCTGTGATTCTCAACTTTTTAATTTAAAAATTTTTTAAAGAGTTCATTTGTTTTAAAATTTTAAATTCCAAATATCCCTTCTCTTTGAAATGGTAAGAAATCTGATACAGGTTATGCATGTACAATCATGGAAAACATGTTTCCATATTAGTCATTTTGTGGAAAAAGAGTTGAACCAAACCAGAAAGAGAGAGAGTGAAAAATACTGTGCTTTGGTCCGTATTCAAGACTATCAGTTCTCCGCCTGGAGGTGGGTGGGATTGTTATCGTGAGTAGCTCTTGGATTGTTACGTTGCTGAAAACAGCTGGCTCACTGCAGTTCATCGCAGTTTTGCTGTTCTGTGTGCAGTGTTCTTCTGCTGCTTCTCTCTTCACTGCATCAGTTCATATAAATCTTCAGGTTTTCTGAAATCTTGCTTGTCATTTTTTATACTTTAGTAATATTCCATTACAAAGCATCCTCTCAGTTTCCAGTTATTTGCCATCACAAAAAGAGTAACTATAAATAAATATTTTTGTACAAATATGTCCTCTTCCCCTTTTCAAAAAAATCTCTTTGGATTGCCTAGTGGTGGCATTCTTGGGTCAAAAGGTATGTACAGTTTGATAGCTCTTTGGGCACAGTTCCAAATTCCTCTCCAGAATGGTTGAAGATGTTCACAACTCCACCAACAGTTTATTAGTGTTTTTCCAGTTTTCCCACATCCCCTCCAGTGGTTTTCTTTTTCTGTTATACTACGCAATCTTCTCTGTGTGACATGCTATTTCACTTGTTAAAATTTGCATTTTTCTAATTGATAGTAATTTAAGAGCATTTTTGTCATATATAGCTTTGATTTCTTGGCCTGAAAACTGTCTCTTCATATCCTTTGACCATTTATCAGTTGGGGAATGACTTGTACTCTTGTAAATTTGATTCAGTTCTCTATGTATTTGAGAAGTTAGGCCCTTATCATAGGTACTTAATGCAAAAAACATTTCGCCAGTTTTATGTTTTCCTTCTAATTTTAGTTGCATTAGTTTTGTTTGTATGAAACCTGTTAAATTTAATGTGATGAAAATTATCCGTTTTACATTTCATAATACTCTCTGTCTCTTGTTGGGTTCTAAATTCTTCCCTTATCCGTAGATCTGACAGGTAAACTATTCCATGCGGTTTGCTTTGGTATCACTCGTTGTCTAAATCATGTACGCATTTGGACCTTATCTTGATACACAGCATGAGATGTTGGCCTCTACTTAGTTTTTGCGAAACTGTTTATTGCTTTTCCCAGCAGTTTTTGTGAGTGAGGTTTTGTCCCAAAAGCGAATCTTTGGATTTATCAGACACCAAATTACTATAGTTATTTACTTTAATTTCAAATCTTAACCATAATTCATTGTATATGTTGAACTGGTTCTCTTATGTTTTTGCAGTAATTATATGTACTTTTGGGGGGAGGGTTCTTTCTTGTTTAATACTAGTATTTGTCCTTCATGGAGGTTCTGTTATTCTGAGACTGATTTCTTTAAGTGCAATCTTTCTAATGAGACAGCACAAGTCATAAAAATCTTTTCACTTTTTTATGCTTCTTTCCTTTTTATTTCTCTTTCTATAGTAACTCTCCCTCCTTTCTAACTTGTACATCCATAAGGATAGCAATTATTGTGTTTGCCCTTGTACCACAGTTACTTGACAGAGTGCATTGTAAATAAATTAATAGCTTTAAAAAAATTTGTTTTTTTGACATACTTTTCATTACCTTCTCCAAATAAGCCCTCTACTTTCCTCTGCCTGTCTTCTGGTTTGCTATGTTCTTTCTTTGTGAAATATCCTTTCCTTTAAATTAGCTTTTTTAGTTTGTAACAAGCATTCAAAGTCCAGATCAAATATTATCTCCTTTATGAAATTTTCTTTGATGTCCACAGCCCTTTTTCTCCAAGTTTTGAACTCTTAGACCATTTTGAGCCTCTATCATTGCCTGTTGACTTGAAATGAAAAAAAGTTTGGTCATTGTGTGTAAGAGACCAGAAAGATGTAAAGAGTCCACAGTAATCCTAACATTATTAATGTAGAAGGCCATATGAATAGTAATGCAGTAAAAAGGAATCATAAAATAAAATCTCAAGGAAAAATAGTGCTATGCTAAAGTATAGAGCTATTGTGTAAAAGTGTTGTTATTTGTCACGTTAGAATTTCTTTGTGGATTTAATGGTTGGACATTGAAGGGCTTTTTAGATGGTCTTATTTCATATGTAAATGGAATTTCAGATTTTTTTTGGCAGCATCTTAGACTTTAAACCTCTCTGAACTTTCTTCCTCACCTTTTCATATTTAGAGAGATGAATAAAAAGGCATCTTTTAGCCATTTAATACACATTGAATAGTGTGCAAAGTACTGGGGATAGAAAAGCAAAGTGAGACAATCTAATAGGGGAGATAGAGGTCGTGGCCAGGGAAGGGTGCTTTTGCTTAGCAAGTCACAGGGTTGGTGAATGTAACAATGGGGTGATTGATTGATAAATTCATTTCCGAGCTACTAGTAGTATATCCTCACTTTTAAGACAACTGGTGATGTGCATCTGAAAGATTAAGCTCATGGTGGCATGGGAATTATATTAGGTAACCTGTCTTGTTTGATGCACAGGTCCCTGAGCAGCAGCCCATTACTTTGTGTAGTGGGGTAGAAGATACAAAACATTATGAGGAAGCGAAGAAATGTGTAGAGGAATTAGCATTGTATTTGAAACCACTCAGCAGTGCAAGAGGTAAGTCTTCCAGTTAGATTCTTCTTATGAGGACTCTTAAGAAAGAATGGGAACTATCTTCATTTTCCAAATGATCTTAATAGAAGTCTTAAAGATAATGTTGTACTATTGACCTACTCGTTTTTATAAACCCAAACCCATTGCATAGCACAATTTTTGGAAGATACTAGAAACATTAAATTGTAACATAAAAAACTGGAGACTTTTTTTTTTTATTCTGAACATCAATTAGTGTGTTGGCTAACTCTCTAGCTTTGTATGAGGCAGTCCATTACACTGGATGAGTCCCATTATTTGGAAGCCTTTCTTGGAATCGAACTGAAAGCCATTTCTCTGTAGCTTCTCTCCATTCTTTTTTTATTTTGCCCTTTATTTTGCATTTTATTTTATTTATTTTATTTTTTATTTGAGGCTAAGCAGAACAATTCAGGTTCTTCTTAGATGTTACAGCCCTTTCAGCTATGCTTCTTTAGATAGCTAGGTGACACCATATAATATGTAGAATTCTGGGCCTGAAGTTTATGAGCAGAATGTTATGAGCTGTGTGGCTCTGGGCACTTAATCACTGTTTGTCTCAGCTTCCTCAACTATAAAACAGTTAGGCTAGCACCTAACTCGGTGTTGTTGTGAAAGTTAAATGAGATTGTATTTGTAGAGGCCCTAGCACAAGTAAATGGTTAATAAATGCTTCTTTCTTTTCCTTGAAGACAGTTTTTATGTCACCTTCTTTTCTGTTCTGAGCTCAGGGTCCCATTTCAGTCCTCTGATGTGATCCTCATATGTTTGCTGGTTTTTCTCCTTTTAACATGGTATTGACCAGGCCAGAGTAAAATAAGATTTAATGAACACTTTGAATCTTTTATTGTATCCTTCATATTATCTTCCATATAGCATTTAGGTTTTTTGTTTTATTTTGTTTCAGCTTGTATAGTACCCTAATTGAAATCCTAGGTTTTTTTCAGATTATCTGCTATGTAGTGATGCCTCTCTCATCTTGGAAAGTTAATTTTTTTTTAACCCAGCTGTAAGATCCTAGGATTATTATTCCCTTTAAATTTCATGTTACTGAATTTGGCTCAGTGATCTAGCCTATAGAAATTGTTGGGTTTTTTTTTCTTTTTGCAATTCAGTCACCTAATGTGTGAACTGGCTGTTCTTAACTTTGTGTCATTTCTAGATTTTTTAAGTTTGTGATCTATGCTATTAACCAAAGAACTCGATCCAAATTGGTATAGCAAGCAAGTAAGGACTACTGCTATAAGGGATTTTAAACCCAGGGAGATTAAATGGTTCTCCCAAGAGGCAGGAGTAGCACTGTGGTCATCTGACTTTACAGTCACTGTTCCATGTTGTAGTCACTCCCTGTCCAAAAAAGAAAGGAAATGAGGTTTGGTCTGGTTTGACATGTTTTCCAAGTGGGTTTACCAGATTTACTTTTATAGGTATCCAAATAAGGGTCCCTTTAATACTGTTTTCTTAAAGGTTGTCTTCAACTCCACTAACCTGTTGGGTTTGTTTTTGTTTTTTCAGTAGGCTTCATTGTCATCCTTTTTCTTGAAAATCAGAATGATAGTTAGTTGTTCTTTTCTAATTCTACAGAAATCCCTAGCTGTGGTTCACTAGTCAGATTCTTTTGGTTTTAGGAATATGGTTCCTTTAGTCTCGTAGATATACATTCATCAAGGACAATGATTTCTATGTGGATGTAATGTTTGGACACTGAAGTACTTTTTAGATAGTCTTATTCCATATGTGAATGGATTTCAGAATTTCTATAGACAACATCTTAGACATTAAACCTCTCTGGGCTTTCTTCCTTACCTTTTCATATTTAGAAAGATGAATACAAAAGCATCTTTTAGCCATTTAATACACATTGAACACTGTGCAAAGTGTTCAGTCATACTAATTTTCTATCTTCCCTGTTAGCCATTTTTGTTCTCACTTTTCTTGTCAATATGTCATTCTCTTTTGTGAAGAAAGCAGAATAAAATGTAACGAAAAATTCTATCTCTAGGAATGTGCCAGCCTCCATGGAACATACTTATATGTGCGATCCCCAAACACCTAGCTCAGCATTTGGCATAGAGTAGTCACTTAATAAATATTTGTGGAATTGATTGATCCTGCTTTTTTCTATAACTTGAAAAGAATAGCTGCTCTTGTCCTTAGCATTCCTGGTCAGCCTTGTCATTCTGAGCTTCAGCAGCACTGCTGGTGTTAGAATCATCATCATCATCATCATCATCATCATCATCATCATCATCACAGGCCTATTCCTCACTGTTATAGTCATCCTTTCTATTTGATCTTCTATTCTCTATACATTTTTTATTTATGATTTTTTGATGAGTTCCGGTACAATCTCTTCTCCACCTTTTTCCTCTCCCATTTATCAAATATTTATTAAATACCTACTGTGTGCCAGAGAATGTGTAAGGTGCTGAGCTTACAAAGAGAAAGCAAAAATGGTCCCTACGTTCCTTTGGCTAATTCTTTTATTTTTATTTTTGTCGCATATTAGTTGCCTAGAGCCTTGAGAAGTCAAGTGATAAGTCCAAGGTCACATAGATTGTGTGTCAGAGGTAGGCATTCAGCCCAGGTTTAACGGATTCTGAGGCTGGCCCTCTCTCCAGCGCTACATTTTTACTTCTGCATTGAGAATAAACCATAAAAGCCAAGGTGTTTGCACTTTTGAAAAAGAAAAATATACCTAAAATAATAGCAGTAACAATCTTTTATCCCCTCTGTGTGTTGTCTTGCTGTTATTTTGTATGTAGTGGCAATCGTTACACGTGTACTGATTCTGCTCTTGTTCTGTATCACTCATAAGTCTTTACAGGCTTTTTTTTTGTTAATCAGATTTATTATCTTTAAAAGGTTTAGTTGTTTATTACTTTACACTGTTTCGCAATTTATTTAGCCACTCTCTAATCAATGGACTTTGAGGTTATTCCAGTATTTTGTTATTGCAAAATGATTGGGGAATGGCTAAATTGAGCCACAAGAAAAGATGAATATGAGGAATTAAAGAAACATGAAAAGAGTGATAAGAACTGACAGTATAATCATAATCTTCCATACCTGCCAGGGTAGAGAGGAATATGTTACCTCTTTCTCAGGACTAAGCTTGGTAATAATAATACACAGAGTTAAGAGTCACATTTTTTGTTGTTTTTTTCCATTGACAATACTGTAGTCATGTATATTTTTTCCCTGCATCACATTCTTTCAGTTCATGTGAGTCCATATTTCTTTAAATTCTTCCCATTTTTCTTTATGACTCAATGATACTCCCTTGTTACTGTGTCACAATATTGTATTCATATACCATAATTTTTGTAGCCATCACCTAATCAGTGGGCATCTGTGTTTTAATACTGTGTATAGTAGCCACAGAAATAGTTTGCAAAAACACCTAGAATATTTTTATATAATTATCACTCTTTCCATAACATCCTTAGTATACAAGTGGGTTTTTTAATTTAATTTTTTTCCTGAACTTATCCACCAATAAAATGGGTATTTTCACATACATAATGTGAAATTGTGAGTCTTTATTATGTATACAATATTATATGTACACCATGTGCGTAGTAAATTGAACACTTAAGTTTCAAATCTAATGTACTTGTCTGAATTATTCTGGCCTTCCTTCTTTTCTCTTGTGTATTTTTAAAAAGATGCTCCGGGGACCCTCTTTTCTGCCTCTTCCTCTTCTTTCTATTTATTTCTTACTTTGTGTCTTGAGTCCATCATCTTTCTTTCAGTGGTTCATTATCAGTCCTGTGATCCTGGTACTTTTCCACTATGAAAATGAACCACTATAAATATTTTTGGTACATATAGTTTGTTTTCCTTTTTGATCTCTTTGTGGTAAAGATCTAATGGTGGTATCAGTGAGACACAAGGTATACAGTTTAGTGCTTTTGACACATAGTCTTAGAATGTAATTCCTGTGTTATCACTTAATCTAAGTTAGGTGCAGTTTTGTGATTGCTAGATCACTTTCCAGTTTATAGTTCGGATTAATTTTTATATTGTCTTTTAAAGGAGTAGGTCTGAACAGCACCACTCAGAGTGTTCTGAGCCGCCCAATGCAGAGGAAGTTGGTGACGTTAGTCCACTGCCAGCTAGTGGAAGAAGAAGGTCGAATACGTGCCATGAGGGCAGCTCGATCTTTGGGTGAACGGACTGTCACGGAACTAATCCTCCAGCACCAGAATCCGCAACAGCTTTCTTCAAATCTTTGGGCAGCAGTCAGGGCCAGGGGCTGCCAGTTCCTTGGACCAGGTAAATGATGTGGAAACCATTCATCTTTACTAGTTCTTAAAATCTTGTCTAGAATTGCCAGAGACAGATGAATTTCCAGAAGCTCTTGTTTAATATTTTACAGAGGGAGTTATTCCACCCATTTGAATTTTGCAAAAAACTGAAGTTTAATCCTATTAAATACTAAAACTTGTCTCAGATTTTTTTACTCAGTTTGGATTTTATATACTATTAGGTTCTTTGCTTTCTTAAAATTTACCAAGTATTGCCATAATTTAATCTCTCTTCAGTTACTCCGTGACATTTGCTTTATTTGTGTTGTAATACGGATGGTATTAAGGCGTATTTAAAGCTGTTTGTCTTTGTAAGCGGACTCCACATTGCTGTGGAAATACAGTTCTTTTGATATTGCTCAGTGACATCATCTGTCACTTTTCATTACTCTTGCTCCACTACTCCCTTTTCAAAATATCCATTTGTACTTGGTATTGTCCCCAGTGGCTTTTCCTCTTCTTAGAAACAAGATGCTTTAGTTTTTTTTGAGAGATGTTTACTGCTCGGAACAGCAGCAGCAACAGCTTTTTTCCAGGTTACTTACTAGTTATACCTAAGTGTTCAAAACATGTAGAGTGTCATTTAAAAGCTGTAATTAAAGGTACTGGTAGAAATATTAACAATCTCAGGTATGTAGATGATACCACTCTGATGGCAGAAAGTGAAGAAGAATTAAGCCTCTTGATGATAATGAAAGAAGGGAGTTAAAAGACTTGCTTGAAGCTTAACATTTTAAAAAAAAGCTAAGGTCATGGCATCGTGTCCCATCACTTCATGGCAATTAGAGGGAGCAGAAATGGAACTAGTGTCAGATTTTATATTCTTGGGTTCAAAGATCACTGTAGATGGCAATTGCAGCAATGAAATTAAAAGACACTCCTTGGAAGGAAAACTGTGGCAAATCTGGACAGCATACTATAAAAAGCAGAGGCCTCATCTTGCCCACAAAGTCCCCTATAGTAAAAGCTATTGGTTTTTCTGGTAGTAATGTACATCTGTGAGAGTTAGATTATAAGGAAAACTGAGCAATACAGAATCCATGCTTTGAAATTGTATTGCTGGAGAAGACAATTGAGAGTTCCTTGGATAGCAAGGAGATCAGATCGATCAATACTTAAATGAGTTAACTCTTGACTATTCATTGGAAGGACAAATACTGAAGCTGAAGCTTAAATACTTGACCATATAATGAGAAGATAGGACTCACTGGAAAAGACTGATACTGGGAAAGATTGAAGGCAAATGGGTAAGGAGATGCAGAGGATGAGATGGGTAGATAGTGTCATTAGTGTCATGAGAGCAATGAATACGAGTTTGGGCAGATTTTGAGAGATAGTGGGAGGACAGATGGGCCTGACTTGCAATGGTCCATGGGATCATGAAGAGTCAAGACACAATTGAGTGACTGAACAATAACAATTTTAATAGAATGTTTTAGGTGTGAATGAATTTTATTTTAAATTTTCTCAATGATGCATTGGGAAAGATGAAGTCTTGAATATAGCCCAAGGACTCCATGGACAGCACCGCTACTGTCACCACCACCCTACATAACTCCAAGGTAGAGAATTACTATACTAGTAGTCTTTGTTAGTGAAATTTTGGTATAAAACTGACCACAAAGAAGAGAAAAGTCTTTGGGCTTTATTTGCTTAGCTACCCATCCGGCTCTTGTTTCCTTGTCACCAAGAACACATTTGATTGATAAGTAATTAAGAGTAAGAGGACAATCTCTTTTCCTGTCAGAAGTTCTTTTTGTGTAATTACTGGACCATGAAGGCAAAAATTTAGCAATTTGTTTCCTTTATTTTAAGCAATCTCTGGGTTGCAAATTCATCAGATTGGTTTGAGAAGTCAATTTAATTTTCTGCAACATAAATTCCAAAAAACATGACTGTTATTATGATACAATAATGAGAATAAGTGAACTTAGCCCTGAGAAGAAGTTGCCTATGCAAGAAAGTGGAACCAGGTGATTGCCACTAAACCTAGTTTAGAACAGTAGAAATGAAAGCTGCAAGTACAATATGAAATTCAACATGGCTGCATAGGGTGGAATTGGATTAGGCACATAATAATTTGGGGGCTTTTTCCTTTGATCATAGTTCTGCCACTGTTTTTCCCTTCTTAATTTTAGTTAGAATCCCAGGTATGATTCTGCAGGGTGATGATGATGTGAATACATCTGCCATACCTCACTGTTATTTTTGGCCTTTGTGTACCTTTTTGTTTCCTAGGGTTTATGCATAGATAGAGGAATTGAATTTTTCTGGTGAGGAGTTTTATTAGTTAGTGTCTAATGTCCTGTTCTGATCTTAAGATCTTACAAAATCCTGTTTTGTGAAGAACTTTGTCCAAACTGGGAGGGAATGTGATGCCTATACCCAGTGTCAAACCAGAGACCCTATAAGAATTTTCGTATGACAACACAAAATAAAATTTGATTTTTACCTGTCTTCCCAGCAATGCAGGAGGAAGCCCTGAAGCTGGTCCTGCTGGCCTTGGAAGATGGATCTGCTTTGTCTCGGAAAGTCTTGGTTCTATTTGTGGTGCAAAGATTGGAGCCACGATTTCCTCAGGCCTCAAAAACCAGCATTGGACATGTTGTTCAACTATTGTACAGAGCCTCCTGTTTCAAGGTACAAAATTGCTCTAAATTGGGTGACAAGTTTTAAGAAACATGTTCTCTTCCCGTCCACAGAAATGTTAAATCAAAACTACTTGAATGATCTTTGAAAGTCTACTTACTGTTTTTGTGATTGTAAGACAATATTTTAAATATTGCTCAAAATAGACCAAACTGGGCTTTAGAAACTTTTTGCTACATAAAAATTTCTATCTTGGAGATATTTGTTAAAATGGGATTTATCCTGGTAGAAGGGAAACACTTTTTTTTATGTTATCCATCAGTTCTACTAAAAAGTAGCATTGTCTGTATTTCAAAGTATTCCTTGCATGTGAAAATTGCGAAACAGAAGGTTTCTTTAATATAGGTGATGCTAGAATTTGGGATTTGTCTTTTTGAATTCTCAAAGCTTTGGCAAATCTAATTCTGTTGATAAAGAAGATGTTACAGTTTTAAGATTTGAGATGAATTAATCTAATCAAGTTTTTAAGAAGTTAAGAAATGAAAATATGAATGTGAAAATTTTCTTTTAAAACAAGATCAAATGATGTAGCACTTCACAAATATTAAAAATGCTTTATAAATGCTTGATTTTTCATTTAAACAGGCATTTATTTTATTCTGCCCCTTCTCAAAAAAAGATGAAAAACAGAACCTTTATAGCAAATACATAATGATGATCCTCCTGGTTTCTTGTCTCTAACCCCTATTGAATAGTGTTTCCTTGCACTGATAAATTCCTTTGTCTGTATTTATTCATTCTCCTACTGTAAACTTTTATGAAATCATGGCATTTGAAAATTTAAATTTCTTGAAGGCAGAAGGATGAATTTAACGTTTGCATTTTAAAGTATGGTGGTCATAAGCAGAATTTTGGTTGTTACATATTATATATGTTTGTGCATATATATTATAACCATAATTTTTGTCTCATTCTGTGTGCGTTTCTATTGTTGTACGTCTCTTCTCAGGTGACAAAACGTGATGAAGATTCCTCCTTAATGCAATTGAAGGAGGAGTTTAGGACATATGAAGCTCTTCGTCGGGAACATGACTCCCAGATAGTTCAGATTGCCATGGAGGCAGGCTTGCGCATTGCCCCAGACCAATGGTCTTCTCTTCTTTATGGAGACCAGTCACACAAATCTCACATGCAGTCCATTATTGACAAGGTAAAGTCTCTTTTTGTTCCTTATTGTATCTGACTTATTTTAAGCTTTTGTTACTTGGAAAGCAAACAACTCACATTTTGCACAACTTAGTTTCATTTTGGTTCTCTCCAGTGGTTCTCTATGATAAATATTTACTTTTATGGACAGAAAATTTGCTCAGTATCAGTGTTTGTTCTTAGAGTCCATTGTCTGTTTGCAGAGCTCACTTTGTTTTAATCTCTTGTCCATTTTAAGTTTTATTATTCAGTTATCCAAACATATTTAATAATCATAAACTATACATAGGTACAATTAACGACCCTAGAAATTTGGTAAAAATGTAATTTGAAGGATCTGTCTATAATTGATATGTGGATATGGCTACTTCTTTCAAAATATGCTCCCTGGATCCCCCTAAAAACTCTTGACACAAATGGCACAGCTAACTTTTAAATCTAAATACACTATCAGATGTAGTCTTTCAGATGTGGATTTTATTTCTGTTATTTATTTTCTCTTGAACTTTAGGCAGAGAGACCTTTTCATATTAATTGCAGAAAGAAAAGCTTATATTTGGATTAGTGAGTAAAGTGATCCTTTCTTATATATGCTTTGAGGGTTATAATTTGTTCTTTTATCACTTATTTCTTCATTGAGATTTTTCTATGATTAGAAAGATTCTGAATTATGGCTGCTAAGATATTGCTAAGTAAGAAAATCCTATCACTTTCTCAAGATCAAATCTTTTCATAGAATATCACCACTTTAAAGGAAGTAGTATAAATGTTTATTTAGTCTCTCCTTGTGTGTGTGGACAGAGATTGGATGATTAAGAACAAAAACCTTCAAATACAGATTTTAAAATATATGCAGTCATAAACTTGTATTACAGTTCAGAAGAAAAATTGTACGTTAACTTTAAGATCATGCTCATTTGTGCCCTCTTGAACTATTTTTCCTTATGTGTATTTTTCTGATTTTTACTTGTCATTTTCTGTATCATTTCTATGTGTAAATTGTTTTCTTTTGCCTCTGAGCAATTTCACATAGGTCTTATTACATATCTTTATATTTTTCACTTCTTGAGGTGCAGTACTCTTTCTTTGCATTAATATGCGACAGTTTTTTCATGTGAATACAGTCTTCCAGTGATTTGCTATTGCTAATAATGTTGCGATATACAGTTCTTTTTTTCTTAAAAAGAAAAAATCCTTAGCATTATAGTACTAGCAGTGGGATCTGTTGGATTATAAGAGGTGAAGGTAGTTCTAAAGCACACATTCTACATGCCTACTCATGAACCCAAGTGGCTTCTTCTTAACTTTAGGATAAGATGTACACTCCTGTTTGCATTTGGAGCATATCCACCTGACTTTTTCTAAACCTTGTGAGATATTTTATTTCCCTTCATTCACTCTGCTGTTCAGTCCAGCTGGCCTTATTCTTCTCTGCACCTTTGTATTGTCTGGTCCCCATGCTTAGAAGCCTTCCTTCCTCTCCTGCATTTAAAATCTCTGGTTTCTTTTAAAGGGCATTTCAAACTAGTTCCTTCTAAAATGCCTTGTATTTTATATTGTACATATTTTGTGTGTGTACATAGGAAGCTTGCTGAAGACAAAACTTGTTTCATTTTTTGCCATTTTTATCCCCATTGCCTACCATAGTGCCCAGCACATAGTAGGTGCTTAATGAGTTTTTATTTATTTCTTACTATATAATGCCATATTGCTTTTCCGGAAAGATTGCTATCAGTTCACAACTCCACCAATAATATAACATGCCTGTTTCTTCACAGTCCCACCAGTGTTTAATTTAAAAATTTCTAACTGTCTGCTAATCATATGGCTATGTAATATGTTTCAGAAGTTGTTTTTAATGAAGATTTCTATAATTATTAGAGTTTAAATAATTTTTCAGGTAGTTATTGATATTTTATTTCTTATTGTGATCTATCTATTTATATCTTGTGACTTTTTGAGGAATGGTGGACTGTATATTCAGATTAACTTCTGGTAGAAGGAATTTGATGGATTAAAGTTGTGACAAAGTGGATCTTTCCCTCAGGTGAAAAATGAAATGCAGTAAGCCACACAAATGACTGATAAAAGATTTTGCTTTGGAAATGAAAAAGGCTTTCTGACCTTTGGGAAAGTTAATAATTATCTTTTTTTAAGTTGCAGACCCCAGCCTCATTTGCACAGAGCGTTCAGGAACTAACAATTGCTCTTCAGAGGACTGGTGACCCTGCAAACCTGAACCGCCTGCGACCCCATCTGGAATTGTTAGCAAATATTGACCCTAGTCCAGGTAAATTCTCTTGGAATCAATAATGATAACAATAGCTAACCTTTATATACCATACTGCTTGACTTGGTTATCTCATCATCTCTCATGAATTTAATTTCCATCTCTTTGCTGATGATTCTCAAATATACCTATCCTTCTGTAGCCCCTCTTCTGACCTCCAAACTGACCATTCAGTAGACATCTTTCTCTCTAAATGTTCCTTGTTACTGTTAAGGGTTGCACCATCCTCCAGGTTCCCCAGGCTCACAACATAGGGAGCATCCTTGACTCCTTACTATCTCTCACTCCCATATCTAAGTTGTTGCCAAGGCCTTTGCAGCATCTTTCTTCTGACACAGCCACCACTCTAGTACAGGTTCTCATCACCTCATATTTGTACTGTTGCAGTAGACTGCTAGTGGGTCTGCCTGCCTCAAGTCTCTCTCTCTGCTCCAATCCATCCTCCATCCTCTAAATGGACTTTTCTAAAGCTTAAGTCTGATTCTCCCTTTACGCACATACTCAGTAAACTTCTTCAGAACCTCTTATTGTCTCCAGGATCAAACACAAACTGGTTTTTTTGTTTGTCATTCAGAGTCCTTTATAACTTAGCACCTCCTAACTTTACAGTCTTTTTATGCCCTACCTCCCAACATATACTCTTTGATTCAGTGATGTTGGCTTCCCGGTTATTCCACCATCAAGACACTCAATCTCTTGGTTTGGGTATTCTTTTTTTGAGGGGGAAAGGGAGTACTTTTCAGTGCCTTTATTAAAAAGGTCAAAAGTTGATTACAATTCCATACATAATTTTACAAAGTTCACATGAGGAAGGAGTGTGGTAATATTGTTACTATACAAGTCTTAGCCACATGGGCCATGTAACCGATGTTTCTTAAATGAAGTGGCAATGTAACAATTCAGGTAAACTGGCTTTCAGGAAGCAGAGTCCTGACAATCCCATAGGCCATACACAGAAGTAATGGCTTAAATGGTACCTTTAATTGGATTAGACTTCTGTTATTTATAGGAACCTAGGTTTGGAGCTAGGCTACCTCTGAAGTCCCTTCCATTTCAGTACTCCATTCTCCAGTCCAATTACTGATTTCCGTGACTTCTTTTAAGTTCCTTCTACAGGGAGCCTTCCCCATTCTCTAATTCCTGTGCCTTCCTTCTGTTAATTATTTTCCATTTTCCCTATATACTGCTTGCTTTGTATATTTGTTTGCATGTTGTGTCTTCCATTATGTTGTAAGCTCCTTGAGGGCAGCGACTGGCTTTTGCCTCTTTTTTCTCAGTGCTTATTAGTACAGTGCCCAGCACACAGTAGTACTTAATTGTGGATTGGACTAAACTCTGAGGATGCAGACAAAAATAGATGGAGACAAAAATAAAGTAAGTCACTGCTCTCTACGTTCTGCTGGGGAAATACAAAGCAGATTTTTAGAAAATTCTGGAACAGGAGAGTACCAAGGTCTTGGCGAAACTTCAGAAAAGGCCTGCTGTAGGAGGGGGTACCTGAGCTGACTTTTGAAAGAAATGAAAAGTTCTAAGATGTAAAAGTGAGAAGGAGACCATTTTAATGGAAGAATCATTTGGTCTACAAACAACTTTGAAGCACCTAGTATTTTTCAGACTCTCTTCTAAACTCTGGGGGTACAAAAAGAAGAGGAAAGTCTGCCCTAAAGGAGCTCACAGTTGTGTGGGGTTTTTTTTGTTTGTTTGTTTTTGTTTTTTGTGGAAAACATTTATAGATCCTCAAAATTGGAAGGGACCTCAGATGCCATTTAGTTAAACTCTTATATAAAGAAGAATTCCCTCTTTTTCCCTCCTAACCTTGTGTGTACTTAAGGCTCTATCTTGATCCATCTTCTGTTCCTTTTTCTGCATTCTCATTTGGTGACTTCATCTCTCATGGGTTCAGTTATCATCTTTGTGCAGATGACTTTCGGATCTATATAGAGCCTCTTAAACATACAACCCCTATATATAGTTTCTTACTCCTGATCTCTTCATTCTTCTGTCTTCAACTGCCCAATGCAGAGAGGTTCCCAAACTTATCTGACCCCTTTAAAAAATTTACTCACTGTCCCATTGGAAATCTACTTTCACCCTTTAATGATTTTTTTGAGTGGGACTTTGTGTCATTTCAAAATAAACATATATACGTATATATATTTTAAATGATGCATCTTAAATTTAATAATTTATTGTAAATTTGTGGGGTTTATTTCCTGCTTTGAAATTTTGATACAATATGGCATCATGTAACCCTCTAGTATATTGTAAACAAGTCATTACATGTACATATTCCTACCAGTACATGTTGGACTTAGCAACAGTGCTTGCGACATGCTTGCCTGCCAATACTTTCTTGTTAAGACCTGTTAGCAGACTTGACCACTGATCAGTTACAACTTGGATTTTGTGTGTTTTTTGAAAGGTAATGTAATCACCATGGCTTTCAACCATGTTATACAACAGGTGAAACATACATGAATTATTTTCAAAATTTTCTTCTTTCCTTGTGGTTCCACTACCCCTTATTTTTATTCAGTGTCCTCCTAATTTTACCTGAGGCTACTACTGCTCCCCTAGATAGTTCCAGCACCCCCCACAGGGTGGTTATCGTCCACTTTGGTAATCTGTGGATATTCTAAACCATATGTCCCATAGTTATTTCATCTTTGTCCCAAATCCACTTCTCTTACATTTCTTTTTAAGTTACTTGGGTTCAGAACTTTGTCAGTTATCCTTGACTTCTCACTTTTCGTTGTACCAAAGGATACTTCTACCTCCACAATAGCTCTCACATTTTATCAGACCATGTCACTGTGTACTGAATAAATTCTTAAGGGCTCCTTAATGCTTCTAAGATCAAGTATAAACTTTTTCATTTGTAATTTAAATGCCTTACTTTTTCAGTCTTCTTACACAGCTTCCCCCTCTCATAATTGAGCCATACATGCTAGCCTCTTTTCTGTTTCTCATTATAGATATTCCACCTCCCATCTCTTCCTGAAAGGACCCTTTCCTCCCATCTCCCTCTCTTAAAATCTCTGGTTTCATTCTAATTGTAGACTTAGTTTAGGTATTATCTAATTCTTGAAGTCATTTCTTTTCTCATAACCCCTCCCCAAATTGCCTTGTATTCATCTTCTATTTATTTTAAATATGTCTGTTAGGGACAAGGACTGTTTTACTTTTTGTCTTTGAATTTCTTGTGTCTGGCACATAGTAAACAGTGAATTGATATCTAACGTAAAAACATAATACAAAAGAACTATGTGATATGTTACCAGTATTAAAATTCTTTAAATTTTGTTATTTTTAAATATAAACTTTTTTGTTAATGCTGAATTTCCTCAGTTACAGCAGCAACACAGTCTTTGCTTTAGGGAATACAGGGTGGTAGAGGTGTGGTCTTAACATTGGGAACTCCTACTATAGATGGTCAGCCCTTCTCTATGATTCTGCATGTTAGACAAACTGCCTGTTATCTTTGTATTTGTAGTTCTTATCCCAGTACCTACCACCTAAAAAGTGCTTAATAAATGTTTGTTAATTTGAGGGCAGCAGTCTGTCCATTATTCTACACTACCTTAATTGTTTTTTTTAGCGAAGCAGAATTAATCTGAAGAGAAAAAATGAACTCTTTCTCAAACTTGAAGCAAATAGAATGAAAAACTTTTGAAACTCTTGGAAAATGACGAGCATAAAGGAGATTCACTGTTCCAGGGTTTTACAACCCTGTTTGTTTTAAAACAAAAGGTTTTACTTTAGGGCTGCTTTAAATGGCATCTCTTCGGATGGATATGTTGGGAAATGTGGGTGATGTAAGAAGATACAATTTAAGTGTATGTTTTTATGTAAAAAAGAATCTGCTGTAGTTTTGAAAAATATAGCAGTTTGATTCACAGAACATGTTTAGCAATAGTATAACTGCAAGAGGTACCAAGGTACTTGTTTTTACCTAAAAAGCTCTGCACTTTTTCATGCTAATGATGTACTGAAAATAGAAGAAAAAAAGCTTATGCTAATCCTTACTCCATCATTCTGCATTGGATAGAAAGTTAAGCAACATACTGTAAGCGAAAGGCCCTATTTTTCTTGGATGTCTAAGCATCATCTTTTTTGTAGTTAAAAATTGTTTTGCCCTGTTTTATAGTTCAGTTTTGTTGGTGTTTGTACAGCCTTGTAAAAAGCTTTTGCTCCTTTTCCTTGTGTTCTGCATAGATGCCCCTCCTCCAACCTGGGAACAGCTAGAAAATGGGTTGGTTGCTGTGCGCACAGTGGTACATGGACTTGTTGATTATATTCAGAACCACAGCAAGAAAGGAACAGACCAGCAGCAGGTAATATAGGAGCATTAATATTAAGAAGTAAATGGCACAGGCATAAGAAAGAAAAGTAGGTAAATATCTTCCAAAACTGAATCAGCAATACTTTTAGTATCTTCTTGAGAAGCTGAAAAAAATAAAAATTCATTTTTTGTATGATTATCCCCGTAAAGGTCTGCCATATAGAACAGTATGGAGGTAAGTACTCTCACACCTAAAATTTGAGCTTTTACTTCATTCCTTTTAAGAGGAAAAGAAAATCTTATAGCTCTCTTGAATGCTGGAATAGAATCCTTAAATCTGGTAAGAAATAATGGAATGCAGCCAATTTATTTTAACTTTACATAATAGAGTATTTGCATTTGATGGTTCTGTACCTTTAAACCTTTCTCTTCTCCATATAGAACTACTGTAATGAGATTTTTTCAGATTGGTAATTTGAATGAAACATGATCTGATAAAACTTTAATGTTCTGATTAATGTCAGGATTTAAAGTGATTTATTAAATAAAACATGGTATGGTTTAAGGGAAAATCATCATTATTGTTAAATAGTATTTATTAAGGTTCCATATTGTTCAGTATTGGATATTATAAACTAATTTAAAAACCACGCTTACGATTCTAAACTATAATGGCTTCACTGCCATTAATAATCTTGGGAATTTGGGGTTGCATAGATTGTAGTCATATGTTGAAAAATTATTCTATTTCTATGTTTTGATACTGACATGTAAGGAAAGTGTGACACTGCTAATTTCTGTTACTTCAAAGACAGAAATCCTTCTTAAGGCCCTTAAATTATGTACAGTAACTGTAGGGTCATCTATTTAAATGCTTCACTCATTTATTTGTTTTTGCTCCTTAGCCTCCTCAGCACAGCAAGTATAAAACTTATATGTGCCGAGACATGAAACAGAGAGGAGGCTGCCCCCGGGGGGCCAGCTGCACATTTGCACACTCACAGGATGAATTGGAAAAGTAGGTGTCCATCTTGTAGAAATTACTCCAGACTTGTGTTGTATCCCTGTTATCACAACATTGAATTTTATTGTAAGACTTGCTTGCCTTTGAAACTCAGGAAGTTGCAGAGGGGTTATACCAATACAATTTTTTATGTTCTTATAATGTGTTAAAAGAATATTACTAAAAATATAGAGCAACAAAATAGCAACCAAATTAGGGGAGGGTATGTTGTTAGGGACAACTGACAGGGGCAACTTGGTATTTATGTGTCTCTCTAAAATGAATAATTCTTACCTAAAAAGTAGTGACAGTATTTTGGAAAACAATTGTGAAAAGTGAGGGCTTTACCCCCTCACAGTAGGCTAAAGAATACTTTAGTTAAAAATAGCAGGTATTCACAAATGGAAACCATTTGGGATAATTACATGTTGTTTGTGTGTAAGTTTATTTCTAAATTTAAATGTATATCAAAAGTATCACTATTTTAAAACAAAAATTCCCTGCATGGTTGGATGAAGGATGTTATTGTATGGGAATTAAATTTTCAACTGCAGTAAAGTTTAGACCCTTTAATCTGACATTTAGTTTGTTTTTTTTTTTCTGGCATGCTGTAATGAAAACGAACTTCTTTCTTTTTCCCCATTTATATTTCTCATTTCATAAGTCTCTGTAAATTACCCTGTTGTATTTTCTTACTACCATTGGGGTGTTCTTTGTTTTAACTGCATAGATGTCATAATTCCCATTATAGTAACAGTTATATTTTGTGACTTTCAGTTAGTCCGAGTTGTCTGTTAAGTTGGTTAGTAGTGTTCTTATATGCCTTTATGATAGTTTTCCTCTGAGAATTTAATAAAAGAGCTTTCCCTGTTCAGTCATTGAACACAATAAAGCAAAAGTGCTCCTTCAGAATCTAGGGGGTTTCTTGTTTTTTTTTTTTTCTTCCATTCCTCCAGTGTACTCTAGGGAGTTCAGTAAAATGATATAAGAGTGATGCAGTGGTAAAAAATGTAAGTAAAATGATAATTTTATAAAATACATACTGTGATAAAAAAATAGAATGCATGGACCATATATATATTCAGAATACTTCAGCTTTAAGGAGTTTCTGACTTTTATCAAAATGTCTCTAATGAAAAATTGTTTCAATCAACAAATCTTTTTATTGTTGAATAAATATGAAAGGTTGAATGAAGTATGTACATACTTTTTTCTTACTTTCCTGCATACACGTTCTTGCAGATAAATGATATTGTCTGTTTGAATTTCTTATGATAATTTCAAAAAGGGGGTGATAATCAGGTTTTTGTTGTAAGAAATGTATGTGATTGCTGGAAAGTTTATGGTAATAATTGGAAGTGCCTGTGAAAAACTGTTCCTTTTAGTTGGTGGTTTCCCTTTTTTTATTTTCAGTTTTAAAAATATTTTTGGTGTTTGATTTGTTTTTCTGAAGATTTCGTAAAATGAACAAACGTCTGGTTCCCAGAAGACCCCTGAGTGCCTCCTTAGGCCAGCTCAATGAAGTGGGCCTACCTTCAGCAACTATCCTTTCAGAAGAAGGGGCAGTGGACCTCCCCAGCAGAAAATCTACCGCCCTGCCGAATGGGATTGTGTCAGCAGGGAACACAGTGACACAGCTGATCCCCCGTGGGACAGATTCTAGCTATGACTCTGGTCTGAAGCCAGGGAAGATTGACCACCTGAGCAGCAGTGCTCCTGGATCCCCTCCTGACCTGTACGGCTTCCTAACTGTTGAGGTTTCTTGTGTGTAAACATGTGGTTAAAGAACTAGTAGATATTTTCTCTCTCAAGGTCTTCCACTACTTTTCCATTTTTTTCTGGTGGTTTACATTTCTGTGAGTTAATGATTAAAAAAACAAACCACGTTAGGAGAAATAAGCCCCTTTATTTTTTATTAGAGAGATAATAGAAATTGTTACAAGCTATTTCCTAGAATATACAGACCTACTTTGTTATATAATATGTTGACTCAGAGTGAACTTATTCAGACAACTTAATGTTTGTTAACATTTTTTCCTTTTCCTTTTAGACTGGAACCTGGCCCCAAGAACATTTCTGCTTTACCTGTGACTCCACACCCTGTACCCCCTAGGGGACCAACAGACCTGCCTTCCATGCCAGTTACCAAACCTCTTCCTATGGTACCACGAGGTTCCCAGCTATACTCAGCACCCCAGGCGGATGTATTTTATCAGGATCCTCGAGGGGCTGCTCCACCTTTTGAGCCAGCACCATATCCCCCAGGTAATAACACACTCTTGATTTGTGTTAGATTTCTCTTAGAGTAGTAGTTAAGTAGTACTTTGTTCATTCATGAGATATATGACATAATTTATTAACAAGTTGAAGATAGTATAATTAATAACAAGGATGCAGTGAGCTGTATTAAGTTCCACCAATGACAGGGCTGGAGTTAAAACCCATGATAATCTAGTAAGTAATGTGAGTGTTCATATAGTCATAGAAATGACAAGTCACAAGAGGGTAAGGAAAACCTGCTCAGCAGATAACAGGGTGTTTGTAGGTTGTTATATATTGCACTTAATCTTTTAGCCTAATAAATTAATAACGTACTGGACAATGTGTTGGACAGGGATAGCGTGTTTCCCCCCTCACTCAGCCAAGTATTCTAAGTTCACACTGCGTGTGCATTTCAGGAATCCTAGAATCCTCCTCATTCTAGACCTAAAAGGGACCACTGATTTGATCTAACCCAACTCCTTCATTTTATAGATTAGGAGACTTTTAAAAGCCCTGAGGTTAAATAATTTGTCTAAGGTCGTGCAGAGAACCAGAGATCTCATCCATTTAATGGAATCAAGAAAAACTCTAAATAAAATGATTTTTGAGATGGATATGAGAGAAAGGATAGACTTTAAAGGTTCCAGTTTTGGAGACAACTCTAATATCAACCATCCAGGGTGCACAACACCTTGGTGTCTCCTTGTTCATTCTGGCCTACACTGTCCACTTCCCTGCAGATTATCTCAGTCACACGTCAGGGCTCGATGTGCACCAGTAAAGTTCCAGGTGGGCGAAGAGTTCAATCTTTCTATTTTGGGAGAGACATGAATTCCCTTTCAGGTCTCAGGGTTGCAGGTGTGAGTGTTCCCATGAGGCAGAGATTTGCATCATTTGCTCTGACCCTTCACTGCAGACAATTGGTGCCTCTGTCCCTGAACACAGAAAGGAGCTATGTCATTTGACAGTGCTGAGGAAGATGCCCTTCCCTTCATCTCTGGTTCTGGACTCAGTCTTGGTTCTTAACTTTCTAATACTGGGCAAGTCACTTGGCTTCTCTGGGACTATTTCCTCATTTGCAAAAACTGGGGGTTGGATTCTGTGATCTTTGAAGTCTGTTCCATCTCTAGTCTAGGATCCTGTTATTTCATGCTGAAAGAATTACAAGAACAATAGCATGAAAGGAGGAAATTGTAGGTCCTTTTCGGAGAATAGTTAGGAGTTCATTTTGGCTCTAAGGATGGAATGTGTGTAGTGCTATTAGAGAGTTGAGGCTGAAAAGTGAAGTTGTAACCTTGCTGAGGAATAACTGAAATGATCTGTTGGCTGAGGAGTTTGAGCTCAATTCATCAGTCAGTGAGAACTCATTAAAGGTATTTGAGCAGAGGAAAAACATGTTCAAAGTTCTTTTAGGAATATTAATCTAGCAGTAATTTATAGACTGAATTAAAGGGAAATACCAGAACTTTAGAGGAAGAAACATGAACACCTATCCAGTCCAACCTGATATGAACAACATTCTCCTCTGCAACAGATGGCTACTAGGTCATCTAGCCTTTACTCAGAATGTTCTGTCAGGCAGAACATTTCCCAAGATAGTCTCATTTACTGTTGGATAGCTCTAATTATTGGGAAGTTTCTCTTGCTTTGCTAAAATATATTACTTAAATGTGAACGTGGATGGTATCGTAGGTTTGATCTGACAGTAGAAAGCACACCTCCTCAGTCATTCATCACCTTAGCTTCATAGACTGCCGTAGCACCTGTTGATTTATATTGACTGCAGTCAGTCCGGTGAGACCTTTAGGTCTTTTTAAGATAAATTTACTTTTCTTATTTGCGAAGTTTACTTTTGAAACCCAAGTGTCAAATCTTTCATTTATCCGTATTAAATAAGTCCACTTCATAATATATTTAGTCCAATGTTCTAGTCAATCAGGGTCTTTTTGAATTCTGACTGTATCCTTCTTTATGTTAGCTAGCTAACCGTCCACCTTTTCATACTTTCAAGACAGACTAATTTACAAGAGGAGGGTGATGTAGTGCCGGGTTTAGTGAGTAGGATGCTAAATTTGAGTTAGAAAGACCCAAATTCAAAAACTATCGTCAAAAATGCATAATTAATGTTTGACTCTGAACATGCTAAATTTGAGTTAGAAAGACCCAAATTCAAAAAATATCGTCAAAAATGCATAATTAATGTTTGACTCTGAACAAATCACTTGACTTGCCTCTCCCTTAAATTATTCCTTTGTAAGTAAAATTTACTGCCCAGGTTTGTGGTGAATATCATAGGGTGATGGATTTAGGATTGCTTGGAAACAGTTTTAGAGACCTCCATCATTGAACAGATGACTTGCCCAAAATCACATAAGTTGTAAGCATCAGATTTTGAATCCAGGTTCTCTCCTTCCAGAGCTTGTGTTTTTTCAACTCTTCCTACAGTTTTACATCTTTGAGGACTCAAATGATATAATGTGTATTGCTTTGCATACCTTAAGTACTGTGTAAGTGGCATCTATTTTAACTGTAGTCGTTGTCACTGCTGTCATCATCACTATCATCATCATTATAGTAGAGTGCTGGGTGTGGAGTAAAAGATGTAGATTTTAATTTCTCTTTGGACACTAGTTGTATGACCACAGATGAGCATACTGATGAAAAATGTATGTGATTAGTAGATATCCTGTTGTAGAATCGGAAACATCCTCTGAGTCATACTGGCCATGTGACATTTAGTGTCATTGTGGCCCAGAGAATATTAGGACTCTCAGGTGCAAATCTGCATTGATAAAAAGGGAGTTGAGAATTCCCTTATATTTCTCTCCCTCTCTCACATTTTAAGCCTTAGGTGACTTGTAGAAGAGCAGTACTGCTAAGAAGTAGACAAGTCTGGAGTAAGAACTGAGTTAGTGAAGGAAAATAGGGGGTCACTGTCCAGTGGGTCCGCATCCAAGTCAGATAAGACCTCCATCAATTAGAGTATGCCTATTTTTAAAAATATGAGTGAATTTAAAATATTCTCTGAAAATGATTCTCAGGGTTTGACGATGCTATATGGAGAGATACTATATATAGAGAAAAAAGCCTAAAACGGCACTAAAGCTTAATGTCTGTGAATATAAAATGACACCTAAGGAACAGTGAAAATGGACCACCCTTAAATCGGAGTAGACTACAGGTGTTTTTGCAGGATACTGTTGCTTGCATTGACTACACACTTCCTTCTACTCTGCTTTTGAAACCATAGTTTTGATGCTTTTCAACTCCTTTTAGTTCAGTGTATATATACCTTTTTGGCTATTTGTGTAAAGAATCAGTCTCATTATTGTTAAAGTAACCTATATGGAGCTTAGAACTATGTCACTGTTGTGGCTCTTTCATCTCTGTGCCCATATAAAAGTTGGGTTGCAGATCTGTGAGCCCGTGGTCAACGCAGTCAACCTGTTGATTCTTCAGCACAAGACATCTTCCCTATCCCCTCTAGCCTTGGAGTTATTTTCAAATTTATTTCATCGTATACCACCATCAATAAATTTTTTTATTTATAAACTATGTATGTGTATGTGTGTGCATATATATATGTGTGTATATATATATATATATACACACACACACACACAGTGTCATATTTTAATTATATATACGAAAATAGAAAATAAAAAGACAGGTAAATACAAAATAAGCAATAATTTAAAATGAGTATTAGTTATATAGTAAATCTTTTTGCTTGGGTTAAAATGTGAGGCAGAAGTAGGAGAGGAAGGAGCATTTGGTGGTATCACTAACCTTTGCCCCTGGGGAAGAGCACACCAGCCTGATTGACACAACCCACACTGAAGCTGGTTGGGGAAAGAGCAGTGGTAAGTGGTCAGAGCAGCATGCTCCAAAACTTTGCTACTGTTTTCAAGTTTAACGTTTTCCCCCATTTGACTGAATTGTCTTTTCTGTCAGCTTTTTTTATTAAGGAGTAAATTAATGACTCAATTCTTAAGATTGGTTAAAGAGGTAGAAATTAAAGTCCATTTCTCATTAAATTTGTTTACAAATCCTGTTTTTGGTGCTTGTTTTATACTTATAGGGATGTACTATACTCCAACCCCACAATGTGTCTCTCGCTTCGTCCGACCTCCACCATCTGCTCCTGAACCTGGTCCTCCATACTTGGATCATTACCCACCCTATCTCCAGGATCGTGTAGTAAACTCTCAGTATGGGACTCAGCCACAACAGTACCCACCTATGTACCCACCACATTATGATGGCCGTCGTGTGTACCCTACTCAGTCTTATCCACGAGAGGAGATTTTCCAGGAAAGCCCTGTACCCATTGAGATTCCACCTGCAGCTGTTTCACCTTATGTACCAGAGTCCAGAGAGAGATACCAGCAAATAGAGAGTTACTATCCAGTGGGTCCACATCCAAGTCAGATAAGACCTCCATATATCAGAGTATGCCTATTTTTTAAAATTACTCTTTAATGAATTAGTCTCTTAAAATGGTTCTCTAACACTTTGAATAGGTTAGCTAGTACTACTACCTTGCTACCTAATCTAGCTTTTGAAATATGTGCAAAGATTATATATCTGGATTACCAGTTTGTCTTTTTATACTTTATTTGGTTAATTCCTTATTAAAAGTGAAATGTTTCTTTTTTCTGTTTTGGGGGTGTTTTGTTTTGTTTTGTTGTTATAATCTCTTTTTGCTACAATTTCTTAATTTCTTAACTTTTAAAGATAAAAAATTTTCCACAAAATTGAAGGTTGACAGCTACTGGTTGTCAGTAAGAAATCTAGCCTACTTATCTTGAGAATTTTGACAGATTTTTATTGACTTTAAATTTTGAACTTCAATTTTGTTAGACTTATACAGCTGGCAGAGGGGGAGAACATTTAAAACAAATATTATAAAGTGGATGTACCAAAGCTATTAGCCTTAAATATCCATTAAATATATTCAGTGGGTTTTTAAAGTCATTTCTAATTTTTTCCTTTCCTTTCTAGGAACCTTACAGCAGACTACCACCTCCCCCGCAGGCCCACCCTAGTTTAGATGAGCTACATCGAAGACGGAAGGAAATCATGGCCCAACTAGAAGAGAGAAAAGTCATCTCTCCTCCTCCTTTCGCACCTTCACCAACCTTGCCTCACTCATTCCATCCAGAGGAAGTAAGCATTGTGGTCTTAAATCGTCGGTGTCTATTTGAAAGCAAATTGATAGTATTCATTTAGTAGTTTTTCATTTGCAACCAAAATGGCTAATATCTTGATTTGTCTTATGTTAAAATTAAAATACATATAATGATTCAGATAAATTATCAGTAATGAACAAGATGAATTTAGAGTTTGCCCACTTAGGGAAGAAAATGTTACGATATTCAGCTCTCTATTTGGATTAATGAGGAATCACAACTAAAGTTTTCCAAATGTATAGATAGGTCTTACAAATTAATTGGCAAGTCAAAATATTTTATACTTTTTTCCTATTTAAAATCACACAATAACAATTTTTCCCTTTAGTAACAATTGAAAATGTGCTGGAGTATTGCTATATAATAGTCCTCTACAAAATTCATTGTAAGACTGATCTTCTGTTCTTGACTCCCTCCTGAAGTGGGTTATATACTGAAGTACTGAGGAGTCCTCCCTCCTAGGGCTCTGCTGTCTGTTAACCAACCCCTCTGCTATTTACTCATCATGAGGTAGCATCTTCCTGTACAGGTCAGCGATATTACATTAGCTTTAGTTATCTGAAAGTCAGCCTCATACATCAAGGACAGCCTTGAATCAAGGTTTTTGGTTTTTTGTTTGTTTTTTGGGAGGAAAATTAGCATATATGTGAAAAAAAAGCAGGACTAAAACCCTAGCCCCAACATCCCCTCAGCCTCTGGAGATATTAAAAACAAAAAGAGCAGTGAATCTCAGATTGGTGGGGAGATGCACCAGAAGTGGTTAGTTCTTACAAGTGACAAGAAAATAAGAGGATAATCAGATGTAGGAGAAGCAGTGTAACCCAGATAGCCTTTACGATATGCCTACTAGGGACACATCACTGTGCACAGGATCCAGAGAGAAGAGCTAATGAGGGGAGGGAAATGATACCTGTTAGAGGTGTCAGCTGGTGCTCCTCAGGTTGCAGTGGCCAGAAAGAGAGAAATGCATCTTTTATGGATGAAACCTTATCCTTCACACCATTTGATAGTACCATGTATCTTGGCACTAAGAACTTTCTTTTCAGGGTTTTTAGTAATTGAGAAGTCCCAGACTTTGTTTTTGTGACTTGGCTCCAGGCACTTATTCAAAGCCCCTATCCCAGAGCTATCCCCAAGTAATTTTGCTGACATTCCTTCAGTATAAATCTTAACACTGATGACCAAGCCATCATTTATGGTGTCAGAGTACATTGAAAGAGGCTGTGTAACATTTTAGAAAGGAACCGTTTTATTTACTGTAGCCCCATCATTTTCTAGATGAGGACATTAAGATCCAAGAAAGTAACTTCCTTATCTGAGTAACTTGGCCAAAATCACACAATGAATTACAAGCAGAGCTGAACTGGACCCCAAGTCTTTCTTTACTACCTCACACAACTCTTTTGATGACCTTTCTTTATTTTAGCTAAACAAATCTAAAATGAAACAATATTTCCCCTGTACTTTTCCTCTGCTTGTCATATCCCACTCCCTTCTAACTACACTTCTTGACTGAAACTGCTTTCTTCAAGGTCACCAGTATTGCATTAATTATTACATTCCGTGGCCCTTTCTCAGTCCTTGTCCTTCTTGACTTCCCAAGAGCATTGACCTTTTCTTTACTTCTTCCTGAATGCTTTGTTCTTTCCGGGTTTTTATGACACTTGTCTCCTGGTCAAGTCAACAAACATTTATTAAGTGCCCACTATGTGCCAGGCACTGTGTTAAGGGCTGAAGATACAGAGAAGCTAAAACAGTCCCTTCTCTCAAAGACTTAAAAATCTAATGGAGGAGACAATGTGCAAACGGTTATGTATAAACAAACCATATGTAGGATAAATTGGAGATGGTCAACATAGAAAAGGCATCAGGAATAAGGGATAATGGGAAAGGCTTCTTCCATCTCTGATGGCAGCCAGGAGATGAGATAAAGAGGTAGAGAATGCCGGGCATGGAGGAAAGCTGGTGAATGTGCCCAGAGTCCTGAAGTGGTCTTCGGAGCAAAAGGAGGAGGAGGAGAACTGGATGGCTTTTCATTCTTCTCAGTCCCCCTTATGGGCTTTCCGTCTGTGTCTGCCCTCTGTACTTTGGCTATCCCAGAACTCTGCCCTTGAGGTTCTTAACTCTATGCTGTCATGGTGATCTCATTGGTTCTCCTACTTTTATTTCTCATATCTACTCAGATGACTGGCACTTGCTCACCTCCTCTCTTTCAGGTCATTCAATTCAACTTCATGTCTTTGAATTCCATATCCCTGCTAGACAGCTCCACCTGGAGGGTCCATGGGTATTTCCGTTTTAGCATGTTCAAATGGAACTCACTGGTTTTTCTGGTTAAATCACTTGTGATATCCGCCCCAACTCTTGCTTCCCTGAGAGCACTGTCATTGTTCCAGTTGGAATCCTCTCTCTTTATTCTTCTCTCCCCTTCCCCTTTCTGTCTAATCATGACCAAGTCTTCTCAAAGAGAATCTTTGACTTTTTAACATCTGTTTATTCCTTTCTCTATCTTCACTTGGCTACCTTTCTAGTTCATATGCTTGTCACTTTTTACCGTCTTCCTCTGCACCAGTAGCGTTAAACTCAAATAGAAACATCCTTGCCAGCAACACATTGACTTAGGAAAGCACAAATTAGCAATATCTTTTTGAACTGTATTTTCACTTATTTTGTTAAACATTTTTCATTAGTATTTTACTCTGGTTCTGTGCATGTGCAGCTCATTTGACATCTCTACACAGCTGCTGAATTAATTTTTCTAAAGCACAGGTCTTCATCAGATCACTCTCTGCTCAGAATTTCCAGCTTTAGTGGCTCCTTCTTGCCTCTACTATTAAATATAAGTGCACTTATATTTGTTTGATCACAGTTCCTTGTAATTGTTATCTAATCTTTCTATGATGATTGCATATTTTCCCCTCAACACTATTCCATCCTCCCTTTCCCACCAGTCTTCTTTATACTTTGCCTTTGCATAATACAAAACTCTTTTAATGGGCTCCATCTTTGATTGTTTCAAGTTTCATCCCACGTACTGTCTCCTTTGGATGCTCTCTCTCAAACCTGAAATCACTCTGTGTTCTCATCCATGTTGTTTTCCTTCAGTAGAGTGTCAGGTCATTGTCAGGGACTTGGTGAACTTCTTGTCTTGCTTTGCACTGGGTGCTGAGTAGACAACTAGTAAATATGTTACTGAAGTGAATTCTTTATAATAAACTTGATTTCTAAAATGTCTTAAGAAGCTATTATGCATGTAGCGTAGAGCTGCGGGTGCTTGGGCCATATGCTTTCTCCCTAGGTCAAGCTGGTGCATGTTAAATCCTGCTGATCCCAGGACCTGTTTCTTGTTTCTCTTCAGGTTCCCAAGACTAATATCTTTACCACTGTGTGCATCATTGTCTTCCAGTATAGATAAAACTTTGATCCTTCTTCAGAAAATTTAAATGTAAATTTATGAATTGAAGGCAGCTAAGCAGCATAGTGGAGAGCGCTGTAGTAGGGAATATCTCAGTTCAGATCCCACCTGGCTATGTGATCTGGGTTTATCAGTCTTGTTTGAAGAATGGGAATAATAATAACACTTAACCTTCTAGGTTTATTATTAGGATAAAATGAGGTATTTACAATATGATAACGGTTGGAGAGCACTTTGCTAATCTTAAAGCACAGTGTCTGTATTACCTGTTACTATTATATGAAAGGTTTTCTGTAGTTCATCATGTAGATGTATTTAATTGTGATTTACTAAAGTAGTCCACACTTCACCCCTGTGCTCCAAATACTTCCACTTATACACTCAAAACCCCTTCTCCCCACAACACACACATCTCAGTGCTTTGTCTTTCAATCAATGGTCAATCGATGAAACCAACATGCTTTTTAAAGTGCTTTCTGTGTGCCCAATGCTGTTGAAAGACTGAGGGTACCGAAACCAAGAAACCATTTTTATTCTTTAATGTATCTTGTTTATCCATACATAGTTGTTTTCATGTTGCCTTCCCCATTCGACTGAACTTCTTGGGGGCAAGAACTGTTTTTTTCTTTCTTTATATCCCTAGCACTTAGCCCAGGTGCTTAGTAAGTTCTTTTTGACTGACTGAGCTCACATTCTATTTTGAATTTCCAAGAGGCCTCAGATCAGTCAAATGCTATTGGTTTTATTTCTCTAATTTATCAAATTTATCAAATTTTGGGCAGAGAAATAAGGTATAGTATTTTAACAACTTATGAAATTTATATGAAACTACAAGATTCACTGGTAATGTAAGTTGTAAATGTATTGGGGTTTTTTTTCCCCCACTATAGAATGTGATTCTTGACTTGGCTTCTGTTTTCTTTTTGATGAGAATGGTGTTTATTAAAATCCACTTTACCACCACTGGCAGTAAAACTAGTCAGGAACTAACAGTTATGTTTATTTGAATTGACTTGAACTTCAAATATCTAGAATCTACAAGAATGGTTTTACAGTTTCATAACTGATGCCAGTCAACAAAAATCCTCTGTCCCACAGAACTATCCCACAGCATTTTGCTTCCAACTACAAATTACTTGAAAATACTCTTGCTTCATCTTTGCCCTGATTACTCATAGCTTTATCCTGTTTCTCATTTCCAGTATTTGGATGATGACCTGAAAGTTGCTGGGAAATACAAAGGGAATGATTACAGCCAGTACTCCCCTTGGTCATGTGATACCATTGGCTCCTACATCGGAACCAAAGATGCGAAACCCAAAGACGCTGTTGCAGCTGGCAGTGTGGAGATGACGGTATGTACCACACCAGACTTCTCTAAACAGTCTACAGTTCCAAGCCCTGTCCTTTCAGCGGGCTCTGGCCTCTGCCCTGCCCAGCATCCCTCCATTTGGGGAAGGCTTGAGTTTTTAAAGGTAGTGCAAAATGGACCTATCTTTAGAATGTGCCACCTAGAATCCAGGTTTTCCAAATTATTTCTGCTCTCCCTACTGTTTGATGTCAGCCTCTGTAGCAGCTCAGTTCCCCAACAACTGAAACCAAACTGACGCGCACTTTGTTGTCTTTGATCAAGACTCATATTTGTTGGGTGTTATATTTTGATATAATAATTGATATAATTATATCACCACTGAATTATAAATTTAACTTTTTAATAGTTCTGAAGTAGAAATAGTATTACTGCTTCAGTTAATGTTTGTCATAGTGTTTAGAACCAATTTCTGTCTGAAGTTCTAGATAGGTTAATTGTTGCCTTGCTTTGAAGGGCTGTTTTTTGAAAAAAGAAATTAGGTTTATTTTTGCTGGTTATAGGAGAAAGGAACTAGGACCCGTGAGTAGAAGTTGGGGGTAAATCTCAGTCCATTATCAGGAATAACTTAATTTTCTCACAGTTTGAGCTGCCCCCAAAATGGAATAGGTAACAGTATTAAGATAGTGAGTTCTTTATAATTTGAGGTATTCAAGAAAAAAGCTTTATGACTACTTGTTTGGAGTATTGTAGCAGGATGTATATATCTGTTGGTCAGTGATGTATCAAACTCAAGTAGATACTTATCTTTGCAGGCCTCTTGTTGAACTAGAAAACGTCTGTGTTGTGTATTTTGTTAACCATTTCCCAATTACATTAATCTTTTTGAGGATAGATTTGAACTTGGTGGCTAATAAGTCCTTTTCCAACTTTGTGGAGTTTTTTAATACTAGCATATGATCAAAAGTGGGAAGTAGAAAATTATTCTGTACTTGAGTTTGTATGTGATGGAGACAAAAGCAGAGGACCTGGTTTTTTGGAAAGATCTTGTTTATCTGTTCACAAGCATTTTATGCAGGTTCTATGCCAAATCCTGAGGAGATAGAAAAGAAAAAAGAAAGAGACCATTCCTCAAGTTTACCTTCTGTCAGGAAGGAGAATCCTTGCTGTGGTAGTGACTAGAAAGAAGTATTAATGTAGGTAATAGAAATGTTAATGAAAACAAGTCTCCCTCCCACCTTTCAACTGGCTAGACAAACATTGCCCACCCTGCCCCACCCTTTAAGATTCAGACCAGAAATGTGTCATTGAAGGCTCAACTCTTGGGCTTTTCAACAGTTAAACCTTCCTTAGCAAGTTCTTGGAAAACATGGGCCTTTCAACAATTAAACCTTCCTGTGGCAAATCTTGGAAAACATCTTAGTCTTTGGAAATTGTTCTGGGTTGCTCAGTTTAGCTCAGGAAAGTGCATGGATAGATTTCAGGGAGACCAGAAATGTAAAATGGCTCTTGATTTTCACCCATCTCTAACTGGATTTTAGCATTTCCTTCGATTATGACTGTGATAACAAATATTCTTTTGAGAAGAGGCTTTACTAGACTACCAAAGGGAACATTGGTAAGAAAAAAAGGTTAAGGACCCTGTTCTGGTTCATTCCTTATTCCCTAGATAACATCTCCTCTGAAAACTGAAGAAGTGACTTCATCACTTATTAGCCTTGTCAACTTTGCCCTAATTGTCTTTTGGACCAGAGCAGAGGTGTTAGCCTTTTTCGTGTCATAGATCATTTCTCAGAATAATGTTTTTAAATGTTCAAAACATAGGACATAGGAGTATAAACAAAACCAACTATTTTGAAATATAGTTATCAAAGTAATAAGACAAGCAATGTCATGGACCAGGGGATCCAGAACCACTTCTACCATCCAGAAATTCTGTGTTGAATTAAAATGTGGAACACTTCTGAATCCTACTCTTCTTTCTAGTTTCATTATAGTATTTTTAGTCTTACAGAAGTAAAGAACATTATAGCAGAAAAAACTTAAGATTGGGGATGGGCTTTTACTTTTTGACTTGTCTACCAGAATGTGGAAAGTAAAAGTGTGAGAGAGCAGCGGCTAGAGCTTCAGCGAAGGGTAGCAGAAACCAGTGATGATGACCTCATCCCATTTGGTGACCGGCCCACAGTGTCCCGGTTTGGCGCCATATCTCGAACTTCCAAGACCATGTATCAGGGTTCTGGCCCAATGCAGGCTCTGGCAGCTCAGGGGGCTTCCACCAAATCAATCAGCATTTCTGGTGAGTATGAATTTGCTGAGGGTCAGATGAAATATTTTTGACTTTTTTCTTTAGTATTGAAATATTCTTAACTTGTCAGTGCTTAATTTATCTGATTTTTAGAAAATTGTGTCATTATACCTTTGAGGCTATCTGGGAAGCTAGTAGTAATTATAGCTTAAAGGAAAAGAAAGCAGCATGAATTTGATATTCCCTAAATAGCTCTCTTTCTCTTAAAGATTACAGTCCATATGGAGTTCATGGTGGCTGGGGAGGTTCTCCATATTCCCCTCACCAAACATTGCCTTCTCAGGGACACTTCACTGAAAGGTATGTTTGTCTTTTGGGGGAGGGTGGGCAAGTGGAGAATTGTTTTTTTCTTTTTTCTGTGCATGTTGCAATGATGTATTATTTTTAGCATTCTTTTTAAATTTTCTCTCCCCTTTCCACATTCTCTTCCTCACCTACCTACTGAGAGGGCAAACAATATATAAATTATACATGTGAAATCATGCAAAACACGTTTCCATATGAGCCCTTAATTTTTTTTAAATGTCAAGAAGAGTAAAGAAAGTGCAAAAATTATATTTCTGTTGAACTCTGTTAATCACTTCTCTCTCTCAAGGTGGATAGCATTTTTTCATCATTTGGAATTGTCTCCTATCCTTTTACTGATCAGAGCAGCCAAGTCTTTCACAGTTGGTCATCATTACAACATTGCAGTTACTCTGCACCACAATCTCCTAGTTCTTCTCACTTCACTTTGCATCAGTTTATATAACTCTTGTCATGTTTTTTCTGAAGCCATCCCCCTTAACATTTCTTATAGCACAATGCCCATCATAAATACTTTGTGGCTTGTTCAGCCATTCACCATTGATGGGTACCCCCTCAATTTGCAATTCTTTGCCACCACAAAAAGAGCTGCTATAAATATTTTTATATATGTAGGTCCTTTTCATTTTCCTGTGGATCTCTTTGGGATACAGACCTAGTAGTGGTGTTACTGGGGTCAAAAGTATTCACAGAGACTTTTCTATGAACCTTAAGTTCTTAAATGAGTTTTCTCTTGTCATTCAGTTATTCTGGCTACAATAGTTGCACTTCAATTTCTTTTATTGCTTTCCCATCAAAGGGAAAGATTGTCCATGTCGGAAGTGGCCAGTCATGGGAAGCCCTTGCCCTCTGCTGAGAGAGAACAGCTCAGACTAGAGCTGCAGCAGTTGAACCACCAGATTAACCAGCACACTCAGCTTCGAGGACTCGAGGTACTAGCCTAGACATGACTTTGCTTTTTTGGCTAGAGACTTTGAAAGTACTTCAAGAGATTGAAAAAAAGTTGACCACTTACATAGGCAGATTTTTAGGTACCATATTCTAGTTGATTAAGCCTTCTGTGGAATGGACTAACTTTGTGCAAGTATTTAAAATGTATCTTTCTGAAAACTCAATACATAGCTAAATTCCATATCTAAGAGACATTTTGATTAGTATTACTGAGAAGAGCTCTGTGTACCTGTTAATAATCTGGAGTAAAAGTATTGACTTGTGCTGACATTAAAGGGGCCTTCTTTTTTATTTCCCGATCTCAGTATTTCATCTGCCCCTGTGCTTTATCTGATACGTATTCCATGTAGACCTAAGGGTCAGCTCATGGGTGGCCGAGTCTTTATTGTCCCCTTTAGCTGTGTCCTCTCCCCCTTTAGATTATATTTATTTATCTCCATAGATGTTGTCAACTCCTTGGGAAGCAGGGATTTTACTTTGTCCTTTTATGCCCAGACCTAATATTATGATGCTTTTCCCATGGCAGGTACTTAATAGTTACTTGTTGAATTGAATTTTTTTATTTAAAAAAAAAAGAAATTTTACCAACATAGCCACTTATGTATGTATGTGTAAAAGATTATGGAGTAAATGTCAGAAGAAGGCTTGCTGTTTTATTTTGTAATTGTGATCGCAAGTTTGTGAAAGGAATTTTGGCTGTCAGATATAACAAGTAATGTTGGTGGCATCCTTATGGGAGCATAGAGGAAGAATGATTAAATCTTGGTATGCTAGAATTATCACCCTTTGGTTATAATTTCACTTGTCTTCTAGAGAAAACCATTAGAAAACTAAGTGTGGTTACTAATATATTATTTTCCTTTAGGAAAAATGATTGTAGGTTGTTTCGGAGAGAATTATAACTCATTACAGTCCTTGTTTTTATCATTAGGAAGAATTGTTGCGGGGGTGTTTTTTAATTTCACGTCTTGCTTTGTACTGTTGTGCTGGGCTTTAGCATTCATGGGATCCTGGAGTATGTTTAAATTTTTCATGTCTGTGTTTTGTCAGTATCTTAATTTTGGATTCTCCTTTCTGCTCTGATCACTATGATGCAACTGTAATCGAGCATAGAAGGAACCTTCAGCCTTGGTTCCTTTTTGCCCCCAGTAAAGTGTTTGCAATCTGTAGATTTATTGCTTAATTCTGTCAGTTTCTGGAACTATCTGTCTGAAGGGCAGATATTCAGGGCCATTTTCAATTTTGTCAGCTGCTGGTCACATCAGTCTTAACTAGAACTCTTTGCCATTACACTAAGTAATGCCCATTGAAAGGATTATGGGCTTAGAATCCCAGCCAAATTTTTTAAAATGGGTTGAAATGGTCAAATCTTTACCAGTATGTACTATTTAATTAAAATAGAAAGAATAAATCAGCCTAAACATAGAACATCTGAAATCACTGTTATTTAATAAATATTCAGTAAGCACTAGGGATACAAAGGAAGGCAAAAACTTAGTGCCTCCAGACTTTAATATTTTACATGGTGTTTTAGAAAAGAGGCAGTGCTTTATGATGCCATCATTTTTGTTGGAAAGATATTCATGCTTATTGTCATAAAGCAGTAATCTATCACTTAATCCTTGTTCACTTTTTTGCATGGTGTGAGTACTAAGTTGTGTATGTGCTTGGTTTGTGCATTTTTAGGCTGTTAGTAACAGGCTGCTGTTGCAGAGGGAGACAACCACTCTGGCAGGCCAGCCCCCTCCCCAGCCTCCACCACCACCCCCCAAGTGGCCTGGGATGGTCTCAAGTGAGCAGTTGAGTTTGGAGCTACACCAGGTAGAGAGGGAAATCGGAAAGAGAACGAGGGAGCTGAGCATGGTGAGTAAGTTGAGTAATTGCTGTAATCGGAGATCTGTTGACAATCATAGAAGGGGATCACATTGGATTCATAAAAAGTTAGCTCTCTCCTTGTTAGATGTTCCTGTTTTGTTGGATTGTATTTTTTCTTCATATTCTGCATTAAGAAAGACTCCTGATGCTCGCCAGCAAAGATGGCAGCCTCCTTGAGTCTCGGCTGTGACCGCGGGGCACTGTGCTACCTCCTGGGTGCCGTGAGTGGCCGGCGAGCCAAGGCGGTCGTGAAGTTGCTTGGCTGCAGCAGCCCATGCTGGGGGCTCCATGGCACAGCGTGGCTGTGGGTTGATCCTATTAAAATGTCTTCCTTGTCGCCTATGACAGAAGAAGGAAATGTTGTGAAATGGTTGTAAAAGGAAGGTGAAGCAGTGAGTCCTGGAGATGTGTTATGTGAAATTGAAACAGACAAGGCCATGGTCATGTTAGATTGGGCAGAAGATGGTATTTTGGCTAAGATAGCGGTCGATGAATGGAGTAAAGGTATTCAGTTAGGATGATTAATGGGATTGATGGTGGAGGAAGGAGCAGATTGGTAGCAGGTTGAAATTCCCAAAGAGGTGAGTCCTCAGCCACCCCCAGCTTCCCCTGTGTCTGCACCACTTGTAGCCAAAGCTGTAGTTCCCGCTTCTGTCACAAAGGCCCACCCAGCTAGGAAACTGTCGTTTTGGCTAAGTCCTGCTGCTCGAAACATTTTGGAGACAATGACATTGATGCCAGCCAGGGCACTCCTGCGAGGCCTCGGGGCATATTTACTAAAGAAGATACCCTTAAACTTTTGTGAAGTTAAAAAAATCAGGCAAACTTGCTGAATCAAGACCTTCTCCAGCACCTCCTATTACTACTGCAGTGCCTTTGCCTCCTCAAGCAGCTCCTGGGCCACCATCTTATCCAGGGCCAATGATTCCACCATTTTCTACTCCAGGGCAACCTAATGCAGGGGGCACATTGACTGAAATCCCTGCCAGCACTGTTAGAAGAGTAATTGCCAAGAGGCTAACTGAATCTAAAAGTACTATACCTCATGCATATGCTACTGCTGACTGTGACCTTGGAGCTGTCTTAAAACTAAGACAAAGTCTCGTCAAAGATGATATTAAAGTATCAGTAAATTATTTTATTATCAAGGCGATAGCTTTAACCCTTAAACAAATGTCAAATGTGAATGTGAGCTGATGTGGAGAGGGCCCAAAGCAGTTGTCCTCCATTGACATCTCGGTCGCTGTGGCCACAGACAGAGGTCTCATTCCACCCATCATAAGAGATGCTGCTGCCAAGGGAATACAAGAAATTTCTCTTTCTGTGAAGGTTCTGGCAAAGAAAGCAAGAGATGGAAAATTGTTACTAGAATACCAGAGAGGGTCTTTTAGCATTTCTAACTTGGGGATGTTTGGTATCGATGAGCTCTGTCTGAGTGGTGATCAATCCTCCCCAGTCCTGCATTTTGGTGGTGGGGCAATCCTGACCGAAGCTGAGACTCTGGAAATGAAGAAGGGAACGTCAAGCTGCAGCAGCACAAGGTCGTGACTATCTCCACATCCAGTGATGGCCGAGTGGTGGACGATGAGGTGGCTACCAAGTTTCTTGAACATTTTAAAGCAAACCTGCCTGGCTCTACTAGTCTCTAAATGACCAGCTGATCATGCAGGTTGTTACTGAAAAGAAAGGTTACAGTCTGTAGGAATACTGTTTGAATATTTAGTATGAAATGGATAAAGTATTTATTTGGGATGAAAGAACCTGGACTTTGTCATCTTCATTTCTATTTAGAGGTAACCTATTTTAAAGACTAATCAGACGAAGAGTGCATCTACTTATTGGGTTTCTTTTACAGCTACTTTGGTGCTGCACAAAAAGGTGCACCTAGTTAACTAGATGTAACTGAAATTACATATTTAGAAGAGCATCCAGAGAATGTTGGAGATCCTGAATATTCAAAAAAGAAAGCATTTGAAGACCATGAATAAGTTCTCACATTGAAAGCAGGTCCAGTCTTGATTGAGATGCCCACCTATTTGACAACTGAGTTTCAGTTTTACAAGGGGTGCTATGGCAATATTCCTAAACGATTAACCCAGAAAGGAGCATTCCAGCTGAGGACAGATCACTAGGTAATTAGGATTACATCTCTTGAAGGCTTTTGACCACATTGTCAGGTTATTTCTGTATATAAAGCCATACTTTTCCCAAGGTGGTTTCTATCAATTCTGTCGTTGACATTGATAACTGTGAGCATCTTGAAAAGGAAAAAAAAAAATCCAATACATTTCTACTAAACAAAGGCCAAAAAGGCGCAAGGTATGTTTGAATAGAAAACCATAACCAGAACACCTTTACCTTCTGGTAGAAACTTAGAAACAATGAATGAATCTTAAAAAGTGCTCACTCTGATGCTAATATTAAATATTCTGGTATTAAAAATAAATTATAATTTCTCACTAAAAAAAAGAAAAAAGAAAGACTCCTACTTAATGCTCTCAGTTTAAAGAGACAGAAATTACTTAAAAATGTTTAAACTAGATTTTGAAATCTAGAGTCAGGTTGGGAGGCATAGAATTACTATAGTAGTAGAAATACTATAGTATATGAAAGCTATTATCCAGCAACTTTTCTTTTTGTTTTTCCGTGAACAGTTAGTAACACATACCCTCTTTACCCATTTCTTCCACAGAATACCAGTGTGGGGGATTTTACTTACATTACTGATAGTCTTAGGTTTTATATTTTGTAATTTTTGGTCCTTCCTTTAAAGAATTTCTTACCTTAATGTGGATAGACTAGTTTTCTTGAGCTTTCCATGTTAGTAATATGACTTTCTGAATTATTTTAAAGGTCTGAGGTTTGGTTTTTTTGTTGTTGCTGTTGTTAAATAGAGTTAACTCCCTATTTTATTAGTAAAATTATCCATTTTGCCTTGGAATCTACTCCCTTTTATTGCCCATGTGGTCCCCGACGTTGATCAGTTCACTGGGAATAAGTGTAAGATGTAGATATGGATTAGAATAAATCTGACCTTGTTTTTGACTATTTCTTTTCTTTTTTTTAATATAAATTTATTTATTTAACTTTTTACATTCATTTTCACAAGATTTTGGGTTCCAAATTTTCTCCCCATTTCTCCCCTCCCCCCACCCCAATACACTGAGCATTCTAATTTCCCCTATCACCAATCTGCCCTCTCTTCTATCCTCCCTCCCTTCTCTTGTCCCCATCTTCTCTTTTGTCCTGTAGGGCCAGATAACTTTCTATTCCCCATTACCTGTATTTCTTATTTCCTAGTACTAAGAACAATACTAAACAGTTGTTCCTAAAACTTTGAGTTCCAAATTCTCCCCATCCCTCCCTCCCCACCCATTCCCTTTGGGAAGGCAGGCAATTCAATATAGGCCCTATCTGTGTAGTTTTGCAAATGACTTCGATAATAGTCGTGTTGTGTAAGACTAACTACTGTATTTCCCTCCATCCTATCCTGCCCCCCATTGTTTCTATTCTGTCTTTTGATCCTGTCCCTCCCTAAGTGTTGACCTCAAATTGCTCCCTTCTCCCATTGCCCTCCCTTCCATCATCCCCCCCACCCTGCTTATCTCCTTCTCCCCCATTTTCCTGTATTGTAAGATAGGTTTTCATCCCCAAATGAGTGTGCATTTTGTTCCTTCCTTTAGTCGAATGTGATGAGGTTAAACTTCATGTTTTTTTTCTCAGCTCTCCTCTTTTTCCCTCCACTAAAAAGGTTTTTGACTTTATTTCAAAGTTAAATAAGAATAATATCTGGAGTGCTTGCGGTTCTCTGTTGTCTCTGTTCTGTCTCTTGTCCATTCACTTGGGTAATTGAGAGATGACTTTATTTCCCCCTCTTTCATAGGAAAACCAGTCTTCTCTGGACATGAAAAGCAAATTGGGTCCCAGTAAGCAAGCAGAAAATGGACAAGCAGAACCACAAAACAAGGTTCCACCTGAGGACCTTGCATTGACATTCAGGTAAAGAAATGAGCATTCTTCTGTTTTTTGCAATCTTTTAGATCGTACCCAAAGGAAGATTAATTATTTTGGTTTGTGCTAAAATTTATAAACTATTTTAAGGTCTTGTCAGTTTGAATTTTAATTTTGAGTGTGTATTTAAAATGAGAAAAAAGATAAAATTTAGCTTTCATAACTCCTCTACCAGAGTTGCATTAGTGATTTGGCCAGTTAACCTAAACTTAATGAAATATTCAAAAGTTTTATTCACTCAGAATCCCTCCTGACTTTAAAGTGAATTATGTTAATTAAGGAACTCCCACTGTGTCTGTTAAGTTCCCACTATACCCAGCTATTCACAACATTACTTTTAAAATACCATTGTTCCAAATAATCTCTGTATTTGAAAATAAGATTTAGCTTTAGCACTTTGTGCCATCAAGTAATGATGAGAGGTCTTTAGTAGTTGGCAGAAATAATTTATCATAGACTTTAATATAATTTCTTAAGATAAATAATATCTCAAGAAGATGCACTTTCATAACAGTTAAGTGACTTGCCCAGGGTTACACAGCTACTGTCAAGTGCCTGGGGCCAGATTTGATTCCAGAGCTGCTCCTTGTACTTGTTTTTTCTGTGTTTTTCAGTGGATCTGAGAATACTACATGTATATCGCCTCTTAAATGTTTTGTTCATTTCATAGCTAAGTATCATTTTTCTCATTCTCTCACTCCGCACTACTCTTTTCACCCTTCCGACTTTAGCAGTGAGGTGCCTAACGGATCAACCTTATCACAAGAGAACATCAGCCTCCTGTCAAACAAGACCTCCTCTCTGACCCTGGCTGAGGATCCGGAGGGAGGGGGAGATAACAATGACTCTCAGAGGACGGGAGTCACGCCCAGCTCTGCTTCTTAAAAACAAGAGGAGAGCTGCTTTCTTTTCCCCTCATTCAGATGTGGAGGAGAAGGGCAGGAGTGGTGTTCATGACTTCCAGAGAAACCCAGGAACAGCCGCAGGTTCGGAGACAATGTGCACAAACACCACTACTGAAAACAAAACCTGCACATAGTTCACATTAATGCGTTTTTTAATTAAAAAAATGAAAATAAGCAGTATCTGCAAGCAATTCAGATTAAATTTGTTTTTGTTCTGTGAATGAACTTTATTTTAATAACTTTGGACGCCTTGGATCCAGGGCTTTAAAAAAAAAAGAAGAAGAAGATATTATATATATACTCTGTTTGATTAATTGTATGATCTTAATGAAGTAGGTTTTTCTTTTATTTTGGTATTATTACATACCCAGTGTATACTTCTTACCCATATCCTTCTTTAACTTGCCTCTCTCTTCCCTCTCCCTCTCCCACTACTTCCCCCAAACAAAAAGGCACCTGAACTCCATGTGTGAATTTTAAGGTGCTTCAGAGGCAAAAAAATCGGTTACTGACTATAATGTCAGAAAATGTGCAGTAAACTTTCTTTTTACGAAGTGGGTTGTTTTGTTTTTAATGCCAATCATTAATACCTTTTTTCCTTTGCTAAACATCTTGCTTTTTTATATCTGTGTGTAAAGCAGGTCTTAGGGGGGTTTTAACCCTAGATGTGATCTATCATTAACACATTGAATAGCCTCATCATTATTAGCAATACCAACTTTCTCCTTGAGATAATTAGAATACTGATTCATCTTTAAAGCACTTAGCCTCAGTTATAACGAAAGCCAATTGTATTTTACCACTGAAAGCACAGAATGTGCTCACTTTCTTGTATTAACCAGGTTAGAGATTCTTGTTGCAAATATTGAGGTAGTGCCTAGAAATTTGGAGCTCTTTTGTTGGCTTGGAACTACAGTTGAAATCATGGTGTACTGAGGAGCCCCAGTACATTTTATGTGATAGAATGTATTATATTTGATCTTAACTGAAAATTAATTCAACATCTAAGTTCCCTTTTGCATGTCTTAGTTTGTTTCGTTTTTTCTCTTTATGTCCTGAGAACATAGCACTGGAGACACCGAAAGCTCTTTATTTTCAAGAAGTGTAAAAGAAAGCAAACTACCTGGCATTTTTGGCATTTGACAACAGTCTGAATGGCTAATCATCTGTTTTTCTTCAGAACAGTTAGCAGAAGTAGGTAGTTAATACCTGAAAATCAAGTTTGGTGGACCTTTACTGATCATAATTTTTTAAAAATTACTCTTCACTAAGTCGTTGAAAGGAACGAAGGGTTTTTCTTGCCAGCCACATAAAAGAACATTTAATTGCTGCTGCACGTATTCTGATATTTTATATTTACCCTGAGCCGAAAGCCTCTAAATCTGATGTTCAGTGGGGATAAATTAATATGTCACCCTTTCTTCCTGCCTATTACCCTCTCTTGGCCTGATTGTTTTGTTTCCTTTTCTGTATTAGACTACTAAATCAGAAAGCACTGGTTATGTAATAAGTTACTGCATTGCTTTGGTTGGGTAAAAGCAAGAGTTAATATTTTTCTTGTTTATTTTTTTCCTTAACCCTTAACTCCTGCTAAGGTCATAGCAATCTTGGGCTAAGCTTTTTGTCCATCATACTGTTAAATAAGGGGGGGGGTGGGGGGGAAGGTGATACAGTCCTACCATTGCCTACCAGTAGGAGAGTCCAAACAGAACACTCTTTTGAGTAGCAATTATTTAATTTGCCCAGTCAAGGCACCGCATTTATATACTATTTCACATTGAATTTGATTATGCCCTACAGACCTGGCTGGTCAAGGATTTGATATACACATATTGGCTTGGGATTCGAGCTTTCTTTTTTATTTAAATAAAAATTTATATATATTATATATATATACACATATACATAGTTATATCTGTATATATATTAAGTATGTTTTAAGGATTTTTTCACATGAGCGCAGCTGTTGCGATCAAATGTCCGATTGGGAGGTAGAAGCACTGAACTTGAACAAAAACTAGAACTTTTTTTCAGTTAATAGCCACATTTTTCCTTTTTACTCACTTGAAAATACTGATTTTCTGACCTTTTGAACTTTGACTTCAGAGTACTTAAGACCCTAAGTTGATTCTTCTTTTAGTAGCTTATTTTCCATAGGGAGAGGAAGAAAAGTTTCTATATCCCTGATGGATTCTCAAGGTTTCTCCAGTTCATTTTTCTGTGCAACCAAAAGGCAATGTGTAGATCTTTCATCCGAGAATGATTTGGACAAATCCCTTTTCTCATTTAGACATATTAGATAATTCTTTCATTTGAGAGGCAAGTTGATTAATTTTAGAATTTATAGTGCATTCTGATGGTAGAAACAGCTGTGTAGAAGTTTTAGGGACCTTGATTGTGTAGCAGCACAAAACAAAGGCAAAGATCCATATGGAGGTTTCTTTGAGGGAAAAAATAGTGAGTTCTACTGCTAGCGCAGCCCTCATTAGCTTACTTTTACCTTTTTTCCTTACGAGATATTTTTTTTAAAAAAGAAATTTTTTTTAGTAATATAAAAGCTTTTTCCAACTAGGTTGAATTTAAACTACACATCTATGTGGGTAAACCAAAAAATTTTGTTGTTTGAAATTGAATTTGTAGCCACCTTGTTTTTATTTTTAAATATGTAATTTTGAAAAAATAATCTCTTGAGTTACTGCATGTATTTACTGCTTCTGGTTCCCTATTTCCATATTTCCGAAAAAACATTGGGTAGATAGATGATTATTAAAACTGTTCATAACTTGTTTACTCCAAATTCATCTTTTTCTCGGTGTACAGCAGCAAAAGAAAATCCAAAATATTGTATATGGTGGTTCTGTTCTCCCACCCCTTTCCCCCTAGTTGTATTCATGCTGCACTTTGTACAGTGTCCTTGTTGTGATTAACTTGGCCAGGTGAATGTCCTGTTTGGACATAATCTGTTGGCTCTTAAACTGGTTTTTGTTAATATCTACAAAAGATATTGATTTTTTTTTTACTCACTTGCTTGGGTTAGTTTTAAATTTCTGGTTGTCTTTTCCCTGTTTTCCTTGGAGAAAGTTATTAACAAGTGAAACCAGTCAGGTTAGAAATATAGTTTACAAACTTTACACTTTTTTAGAAAATTTAAATTCTTCTAAATACTATTTTATAGTCTCTTCCCGTGATTGAGTTTCCTGGGAAGTGTGAGAAACTGTAAATATGATTATACCTCCACTGTAAGAACTGTTGGTTGATACCATAGTTCCTTAGAAAAATGATTTTTTTCAGAATATTATTGTTGCTTCGGGATATCAAAAACATTAATTTTCTGTTTCTGAAGTCAGGTTAATGGGAAGTTGGCTTATTGATGTGTACCAAGACAGTAAAATTTAAGGTATGACCTATAACATGGCTTTTTTGCCCAGCAGTTTTAGAAAAAGCTATAAAGGCTTAATTCAAGGTGAATGGATTAAGGGCCAGACTTTACAAGTATTGCTCTGCGATAATTTTAATTCTCTTTTCTCAGCTAGCAGAATAAGGGTTTTGTTGTGGTAGGCAATGTTAAACTCAGAATGCTCCTTAAGGATTTTTCACAGGTTGCTTGGAAGATGTTTTTTAGATCTGATTGCCCTTCTTAAATATGCAGTTTACTTTACTTCAATATTTTTAAAGTAAATCCATCACTGAAGTCTGTAGATTTCCTTCCTTATGTGCCTTTGAAGAGAATGAAATGACTGAAGGTTCATTCCTTGTGACCTTCTTGGTTAAAGGGAGAGCTTGTCCTGTGAAAGCCTACACTTAAAGATGTCTAACAGGGACATAATCCTGCCTCCAAGCCCAGCTCTCCAGATAAGGAAATAAAGATATATTTGACCTAGTACTGTGGGGGTGATTCCTCTTCCTCACCTTATTCCTTACTTGCTCTTTTCCACACGTTCTCATATTATTTATTTCCCAGAAGACAGGAATTGTGTATGATTCTCACTTGCCACTTCATTATTTATTTAAATGCCATCATATATAGAATAGGAATTTTAAAAACATCTCAAATTTTGCAGCTCTCTGCTTAGATTTAACCCCAAAAATAGTTCCTTGGCAGCCTGGTTTCTTTTGTCAATATTCCATTCTGCTTATTCCCCTTGGCTCACCCACCACCTTCCCCAATCGTACAACAGTGACAGCTTGCTGCCTCAAAACAGAGCATTCAAATGAATTCGCTTAGCCAATAACTTCTGTGAAGTTGCCTTTTCTAATGGTATTATTACTCAGTGATGCACAAATGTGGTATTGCCCTACTGGTAGGCAAACAAAGGTCTGATTAAGAATGGTAGTAGCCTGCTGTTTTCTTTAAAGGAGAGCCAAAGACTTGTGCTTTACTCTGTTTTGGTTTGGGGGAATTAGTATCCTATTTTGATTGTGAAACCATTTAGTGTTCATGATTTGATAGTACTGTGCAGACAGATGTGTCTAAAGTTAACTGCTAAAGCCTTATAAAAGTATAAAGGTCATTTCTTTAAACTGATTAATCTCATATCTTCTACAATAGTGTGTTTTAAGAAACTCATTATTGCTTTGATATATATCTTACATTTCTTTGTACTCTCTCAGCCTCTTGTAACTTTGTATATAAAGGAAAGAGAGGCTAATATCATTGTAATCAAGACGTGGGACTCCACAAATTAATTATTGAACAAATCACTGATTAGAAATGGGGGTTAAGAGACATCCAGTCTAGGAAGCAGGGTATATTGGGGAGGAACAAGTGGGGTTGTTCCTATGTGCAGAGGTCCTGTTTACCAAAGAGGATGTAATGAATATTATGAATCCCCCACCAGTGAAGGAAAGATCATGTTTTGGAAGGTATCTTCTATGGAACTTAAGACTATTTGTCACCTCTTTTTTAGGGAATCCATGTATAAATCTTTTAAAGCTCCACTGAAAATTTTTTTTATCAAAAGTAATAGCACTATGTCAGTCATTTGAACCTTCCCCACCTCAACTCCAACCTCTTTATATTTTTCAGAAAATAATTGCTCAGTCTGTCACGAAGGTTTCTGTTTTGAGCTGTTGTCTCGTGATTGTTTTTTCCCATTGAAAGAAAAATCCCAATGGCAGCAGTGTGTGTGGCCCACTGCTTTTCTTTCCTCAGTACATCTGTCCTTAATCTACATGGGTTTATTGGTACAAAACTGTCATACTGAAGAGTAATGTAAGCAGAACATCTGGCACATAAAGTGCCTCTTTGCATTATTTTGCTGTGATAGCCATCCTTAGTTTGCCTTCTTTCATTTGTTCCTTCCTGCTCTGACGTTGCCTAAATTCAGTTTCAATACTATAATTTTTGTGTCCTCAGATAATCTTCTATTTAAAAGTAGAGTGGCTTCTGTTTTTGTTTTTTAAATTCCAGCTTTGTTTGGTTCAGTAAATTCTGCTGAAAAGACTTTGTATTTTTGAGGTGTGTTGGATTTAACACAAAGTATTCTTAAATCAGCTTTTTTGTCACTTCAAAAATTTTTAATGGGAAATTTGCATTTTTTAGAAAGAATAGCTAACTTTGAATACTTAAACTTTAATCTTTTAGATTTTATGTGATCACTTAAAGAAATTTGTCTATTGGATCATTAGGATCCATAGTTGGCTATCATTAGTAAGGGATGCTAAATAATACATAAAGGAAACATTTATACTATTAAATTCTTGTTTTTGTGACAAAGAATAAGAAAACTATCACTTAAAGTACCAGGAGTAAGAACTTTTCCCATTAAGAGGACTTTATTGTGCTGTACTGAGCAAAGTGGGTACAGCCCTTTGAAACCCTGTTATGAAAAAGGACAAGAGATATATATGTGTAATATTATCTAATCCATTAAGCTCATTTTATTTAGCAGCTATTTGAACTTTAGGACATCTTTATCTGCCCTTGGATTTTCATCCAGATAATGATGAATTTCTTCCAAACCAAAAGCCTGGCACACACCCTTCCCTTCCTTCTTCAACTTTTCTTTTGACACCCCTCCCCCCCCCCCCCCCCAACCTCCAAATTCCTAGAATAACATTTTTTTTGGATTGGAGGGAGAGGTTACATTTTACCAAAAACATCAGGTGTCCAGAAATGAATGTGCATCAAATCAAAAAGATAAACCTGTGGAATATTTAATGTTTATTATAAAATTTGATGACTGAGTTCTTATATTGAGGTTTCAGTCTGGTTGGGGGCCAGGAGAGGGGGATCCCATTCTCAGCAGGCAAAGCTTATTCAGTCTTTGGCATCCAAAACAGAGCGTGCATTCAGTCATCTTACAACTGGAAACTGTCCTGTGGCCCTTCCTAACTTTGTATTTTAAAAAACCATAATGAGGCATGAGTTTGTTACCTGTTGCAATCAGTAGTACCATAGACTGGCTTGATCCCTCTACTTTAATTTGACTGTAATTCGAATAGTATCTGAAATAATCCCTCAAAAATTCCTTTGTTTTCTGATTTATGTGGTTTTGAATTTTCATTTTAACTTGTGCATGCCATTTATTTTTTTCCTTTATTCTACTAAGGAACCCCCCAGGAAAAGGCTGCTCTTTTCCAGGTATATTATTGCCAACATTTTTATGCTGTTTTCCTTCCCTTCTGGTAACTGGAACTGGAAATACTCAAAATTGTTTTTCTTTCATCTTTTATTCATTGGTCCAAGAACATAATCATTTTGCTTTTGGATAGTTCTGTGGGTTTTTTGGGAAGATAAAAGATGAAGAAAGAAGGGTTAAGATGTAGTCTCATAGGATAAATTTTGTGAATTCCAAAAGCAACTTTCTTAGTTGTGAGGTTCCTCTTATGGTATGTGTGGTTTCTTTCCCCCCTTTCCCTTTTATCTGACTATGGTTATTTGGTCTTTAGGCTCATACCAGTCTCCTGAGACATTCTGCAGTCATTATCACCTTTTTGGGTGGAATTTATTTTATTTTGTTGTTTTTTAAAAAGTAACTTTTTAACATTGGTGCATATATGCTTGGGTTAGAGCTTGTGTAATTTACCAATCGTATTGATTGTATGTGATTGTGCCCTGCAGAGGTATATTTAACAAAGCAAAAAATAGTCTAGTTGAATAAAGGAGACCATGAGATTTGAGTCAGGTTATAAGTGACTTCACTTATATCTAATCACTTAGACTTTTGGATAAGTGAACATACATATCTACTGTTTTAAATCGATGTTAAAATATCTAATCTTTGTTGTAGTATGGTTTCTCCCCACCCCTTTTTTCTTACACCTTAGTTCCCTACTCTCTTTCTAACATACCTCTTTTAAAAAGAAAAAAAACCCATTGAGCCTTACAGCAGCAGCTGATTGAAATTGCTGAATTTTTCTAAAAGGTGGTTATATTTCTTCTCTTGTTTCAAGCCCCCCCAAAACTGAGTGTAACTGGAATTTGTGGGTGAAATTTGCAATCTGTGAACCTTTTTTTAACTCCCTTAGGGTCTGGGGAAACTGAATCTCCTAAAAGTCATTCTGGAATAGGAGAAAAAAAAAGTATTGTTTGAAGTGCATATTTTTTTTTCTTATATTTTAATCTATTTACGTTTTACTTTTTTCAAAAGCCTTCTAAACATTATATGAGGTAGAAAGGAAGAAATAGTAGTTACAGGTGTAATGGACAATAAGCAGCAGCTAACTGGGTCTCAAAAAGTATATATTTCATTTGTTAGAAATTTTTTCAGAGGTATAGAGCCAATTTTTTTCCAAGTTTATGTTAGGGGGAAATTGTGTGCATGTTGTTCATATAGAAGATGCCACTGTTCTTCCTTTTCTCCATTATCTTTAAAACTGACTCAGCCTCATGTTGCTCCTGCATAGTGTTTAAGCCTCCTATATGAGTTGCAGATAAGAGAATTTATTTTAAGAATTGGAAGGGAGGTGATTCACCTTTGGTTTGTAAATATGTGGAAGTGTCTTCAAGATCTTATCTGCTTTCTGTCAGCATTTATATTAAATGATAAATTAATGAAGAAATGTGTAGTCTCTTTTTTGTTGGAAGAAGTATATGTGCCTATACAAGTTTATTCTGGTATTGGGAAATCTTCCAGATCTACTTATTGTGCACCTTGGCCCCAGTATTTTACAAAGCAGGCAGAGCACTACAAATCTGAATCCTTTGATGTAAAATCACAAACAGCAGACAACAAGCTCCTAGTACAGAGGTCTACATGTCACCTGTCCCACATTTTCAGGGGAAAGATCATAACCAGCTTTGTGGAAGCATGTCACCCCTGCAGTATATGGAAGTGTCAGAATTCTTGGCGTGGCCCAGTATATGTTGGGGTGGAAGGCAGCATGACAATTAGCACAAGATATATTGTGCAGAGTAATTTGTTGAGAAACATGAAGAATGTCGAGAGAAGATGAAAGAGACACTCCTGGGGTTTTGAGAGGCCACAGAAAATGAGCAAGAACATTGAAGATCGCAGGGTTGACATATGGAGAAACTGAGGCTGGAAAAAGGTTAGATAATCTGCTAAAGGTTACACAGTTGATAAGTACAGTTGATAAGTTGTGTGATTGGGATATGACCTCCAGGCCTCTGAAAGAAGCACACAAGTGTCTGCATACCTAAAAAGATGTCTGTCATGTCATCTCTGTCAGTTTATCCCAAAAAATATTTAATAAGAGCTTGCTTTGTGCCAGGCATTGTAGAGGAGGGGAGGAAGTCCCTAACTTCAAGAACTTATTCTCTAAGGGATGTTACAGGTACATGTTTTCCACCCCCAACCCACCCCCCAAAAAAAGGTAAGTACAAGGTATTTTTGAAAAGAAATAAACACTGACACCTGGCTAGGGATAGCAGTTATAGAGAATGACTTCAAACGAGGGAACTCAAGCACTGAGTGGAGATATGTGGGGCTTGTGTGAGTGGAGACAGGATAGAATCCAGAAGGTTAGTGTGTATAATGAGGATGAGGAAGGATGTTAGAACCTTAGTGTGGAGGTCTTTAAATTGTAGATTGAGAAATTTTATCCTGGAGATAGTGGGAAGCCTCTGAAGATTACAGAGCTAAGGAAATACATAGTTCTGCACCTACAGTTATGGAAAGGGGAGACTATAAACTGTGAGACCAGTGAAGGGTCAGGTGAGAAATAGTAAGTACCTGAACTTGGCTGGTGATTGAGGAGAAAGAAGATAAAAGACCTTGTGGAACAGCACTTAGCAGCTGATTGGAACTTGAAAGAGAAGGGAAAGTCAAGAGAATAGAAAGTACTGTATGATAGAGACAAGAAAGGGAAGGTGGAACGTGAAAATAGAAACGCATCTTAAATACGACTTCAGGATGCCAGTGAAACGTGCAGGTTGAGATGGAGGACAAGTTCAGAGTATGGATTTGGCGTACATGGCATAGAGATGGTAATAGAATTCTTAGGAGCAAAGGAGAGAACCAAGGGGGACAAATGGGAGCCAAGCATATTATTTGAGAAGTTGAGGGTTGTAAGTCCAACTCTTGACACAAAAGGAAATCTTCATCATGACTTGGTTATCCAGACCACCTAGATACAGATTTTTGTTAAGTTTTTAAGTTTTAAGGTTTTTTTTAAACTTTTAGTTAAGTTTTCTCCCCAGACTATGTCTCTATGCTTGCTTTGATCCACTTTTCTTTCCCAATGTAACCTAAGAACTTTGTCAGCATCAACTTTCTGTGAGCTGTAACATTCCAACAATATCTTTTCACAAGTAGGTGACATTCTTTTCATCTGTTATTTTGTCTTTCATCTTTTGTACATTTTTTTAAAATCTAAATTGACTTGTAAATTCACTGCGTCCACATTAGTCTACAGTGAAATCTCATGTTTCTCTCTTGTTGGAATGGTTTCCCTTTTTATTTTTTTCTTGAGCATTTCAAACTGCTGAGTTTATTTTTTAAAAAATACTAGTTTTAGTTTTCAATATTCACTTATAAGATTTTGAGTTTTAAATTTTCTTCCCCTACTGTAAGACAGCATGCAATTTTATATAGGCCATACATGTACAATCTTAGTATTTCCACATTAATGGTTGTGAAGAAGAGTTAGAGCCAAAGGAAAAAACCATGAGAAAGAGAAAAAAAGTTGGCATGCTTCAGTCTGCATTCAGACCCTGTAGTTCTTTCTCTGGATATGGGTAAGTATTTTCCATCATGAGGCTTTTGGAATTGTTTTAAATCATTTTATTGCAGAGAAGAGTTAAGTCTGTCAAAGCTGGTCATTGCACAAGGTTGCTGTTGCTATATACCTTGTGTTTTCCTGATTCCGCTCACTCGGCATCAGTTGATGTAAGTCTTTTCAGATTTTTGTGAAGTCTGCTGGCTCGTCATAGAACAGTAGTATTCCATCACATTCACATACCACAACTTGTTCAGCCATTACCCAGTTGATGGGCATCCCCTCAATTTCCAGTTCTTGGCCACCACAGAAAGAACCGCTGTAAATATTTTTGTATATGTAGGTCTTTTTCCCATTTTTATTCCCTTTGGGATATAGACCTAGAAATGGTATTGATGCTGACTATAGCATGTTTGTGGGAGCTCACTTTTTTTCCCCTCTTTGAAATGTTTCCCACAATTTGGGGTACATGTCAAACTGTTCTGGATTTTCCATTTTCTGTCACAAACCCTAGAAAGAGGAGTGGTGGGAGTTCCAGCTGCCTGAACTCAACCACCCAGTTCCCATGTACCCATTTCAGCAAAACTCCCAAATTTTCACCAGCCTGGATGATGATAAAAACTCCATGAGAAATTATGGTATATAACTCCCACTCAAGAACTGCACAGTTATCTAGAATCCCATGGATAATAGAAAAAGGGATCTTCCATGAAAAACTCTCCACAAAAGCAAGCAGACAAGCCTCAAGTACCCCCACCAACAAGGTAATCAGATGTGTAGACTGCAAGACTTAGTGGAGGTCAGTGTAGTACAGTAGTCCTTAAGACCAGGAAGTCCTGGTCCCAGGAGATCCAAGGTACCGAAAAACCTGTATTAGATATAGCATGGAGGACCCTTAAGATCAAAGATCTTTGGCTTGTCCATGTATGGTGGAAGTCAGCCATGGTACACAGGTGACTCACACTGATACCAAGCAAGGCCAACCACCCACCCTATCCAGAAGCACCTGTTGCTGGTGAAAATGGTCCTGATGCTTTAATACAGGAATTAAAAGTGGAAAGATGAATAAATAGAAGGAAACACTAGCATCAAAAATTATTTAGTGACAGAGTCCATACTTGTAACTACATAACTCGAAGCAGAGACTCAAAAGGAAAAAAAAATGCAGGGATGACATTGAATTCCTAGAGGAAACAAATCATGGTTTAAAAAAAAAGCATTGGAAGGAAAATACATAGAAGAGAATGTGGCAAACTATGCCCAAGTAACAAGACTACTGAAAACTAATAAACCAAACAAATCAGTGATTCTATCAAGACAGCAAGAAATTGGGAAAAGGGTGGAGAGAGAATTTAGGAATCATTGAACTCCCTGAGAACCATGATAAAAAACTGAACACCATATTTAAAGAAATAAAGAAAAATTGTCCACATTAGAATCCGTGCAATGTGAAAATAGAAAAAGTCCACTGTTGTTACTGGAAGTGAGGGGGGTGTCATAATCAAGAAGAGTTCCAAAGTCAAAGCAAAAATGTTGAGCGTTTGTAGAGAAGGAACTATAATCAAGGTCATTTAAGACCTAGCAACTTAGCAGTGGTATAATGGAAGGAATACTGGACCTGTGGAGTTGGATCACTGAATCTATTCTCCTAGATTCTTATTAGTTGTGTGATCCCAGATGGGTGATTTACCTTTGTCTGTCTCAAGTTTTTTCTACTGTAAAATAGAGATAATAATAGAACCTACCTCTCAAAATTATAATAAGGCTTGAAGAACATTACGTTAGTGAAGTGCAACAGCAAAAAAAAAATTGAGGATTAGGTACCTTGCAGTATTCAAGTATAGTTGTAGGTAATTATATGGGGGAGATGGGATAGACTATTAATTGAAGAGAGAACTACTTTCCAAGTCTAGAGAAAGATAATCTTAAGCTCTTATGTCATGTAATGCTAACATTCTAGTTAGGGTGGGAGTGGAGAACCTTGATGTCTTCCAAGAGAAGTGGGATTGAAGGAGTTAAACAAGAAAAAGAGGCCTTGTGGATGGATTGGTTTTGTTCTGAGAATCTGAAGAAGGAAAGGAAAGTAAAAGGAATACAGTAGTGTAGAAAACAGGATCCAAACATGGAAGGAAGGGATGAGGAAAACTTATTTTTATCCAAAATAGACAAAAGGAACACACCTTGACACCAAACTGATAAGCGGGGATAGGGGTGAGGACAGTCCATGGTTTAAGAAGGAGCAATCATAGGGAGGGAAGGACCATAAGGAAAACAAACCTGATCCTGAGAGGGAGGAGGGAAAGCCAGAGAACTTGATAGGGGTGTCCACCAATTGGAGGATGTCTGGACAAAATGTAATACACCAATGTAAGAGAATATTTTAAAAGCATTCTGGGTAGTATGACCTGACTCAGAGTGAGAAACAAATAGGCAAATACAGTGACTTGGGCTAAAGTGTGGTAAGGCACATAAGAGAGACTTAGCTTGGCACTGCCTTTTTTTTTTCCCCAGAGGCTAAAGTAAAGGAGACAAAGTTAAAAGGGATTTTTACAATGTAGAATATGTTGTTTGGTAATTGTTTCTATTAGTTATCTTTTGCTGTGTGTACATTAGAATATAAGCTCTCAGCAGAGCTATTTTATACATACATACACACATATATATTTTATCCAGATAGATTGTAGATACTCTGATAAATCTATTTGTTAACTTTTGACACTCTAAAAAAAAGTTCCAGTAAGGGTCATTGGAGTTCATTGGGGATGGGGGTGACGAAGTCAGATCTTCGCTGTGGGGAAATCACTTTGGTAGCTGTGTGGAGGATGGATTAGTGTGGGGAAGAGACTTGAGGCAGAGATTAATTAATAGGTGGTCAAGTGAGGTTTGATGAGGGCCTGAAATAGGGAAGTGTTTGAGTGAATAAAGAGAAGGGAACATTTGAAATGCTGGGGAGATAGAAATGATAAGATATGGCAACTGACTGGGTATGGGAAGTATTCCTGTACTTTACGCTGGTCAAACTATAGGTAAAAATAATTAACATTGATTACTAATTATCTCTGGCATTGATTGCTAATAAGAGCTAATACCAATATCTAATGATAATAGCTGACACTGATATCTAATAATAACAGCTAGTGTTTATATGGGGCTTTAAGGTTTGCAAAGTGCTGTACAAAGATCTTATCATTCAACCCTTGTCAAAACCACCTAAAGAAGTTCTATTTTCATTATCATTTTACAGGTTAGGATGCTAAGTCTGAGAGAAGTTAATTGATTTGCCCAGGTGTGTGAGACAAAATTCAAACCCAGGACTTACTGTAACTCAGTAGCTCAAACACCACATCTAGACTATTGTGCTCAGTCCTGGGCATCACCATTTAAGGAGGATGCTAACCAGAGAGTATCTAGGAGGGTGGCTATGATGAAGGGATGGCACATGGAAGAGGGAATGGGTGAATTCTGCTTGGTCTCAGAGGACAGAACTGGAAACAAAAGGGGTGAAACTTGCAGAGAGGCAAGTATAGGCTCTCCATAAAGAAAAACTTCTAATAGAACTCCTAAAGTCAGTGGGCTGGCTTCAAAGACAATGAGTTCCCTTTCTTCAGAGGTCTTCAAGTTGGATAGGCACTTGCAGGACATGTTAGAGGGAAGACATGAACAGTTACAGTAGTTTAGATGACCTTTGAAGTACTTTCAGTTCAGATTCTGTGATTTCCTTGCAGCTGTGGAATTAGGCAGACTTTCGGAGCCAAGATGGCAGAGTAAGACAGTAACTCACCTGAGTTTTCCCAATCAACTTTAAAATAATGCCTCAAAATGAATTCTGAAGCACAGGGCCAACAAAAGGATGGAGTGAAACAATTTTCCATCCCAAGACAACTTAGAAGGTCAAGGGAAAGGTCTGTCACACTGAGGTGAAAGTGGAATACATGCCATTGCAGGCAACCTGGGCAAGCTAATAGCAGTCTGTACCCAATAGGAGGCAGCAGGGAGGCCTCACACCCACGAGCTAGTGCAGGCCTTGGGGGCAACTGACTCAGGAGTGATTTGCAGTGCTCTCTCAATCCATAAATGGTAACGGTACTGAGCAATCAGAAGGAAATTACAGGGGATACTTTGTTGGCTCTGAGTGCAGGACTCGTTGCCTTGTCCAAGTAGGGGATATGGGTCATAAACCCAGGATGCAGTCCCAGTCCCGTGGAGCCAGTCAGGATTACACAAGAACTTCCACCCTAAAGGACTGAAGGACTTGGAATATGATATTTTAGAGGACAAAGGAGCTGAGATTACAACCAAGAATCACCTACTCAGCAAAGGTGAGTATAATCCTTCAGGAGTAAAAATGGATATTTAATGATGTAGAGGACTTTTACGCATTTCTGATAAAAAGACGAGCCAAACAGAAAATTTGCTTTTCAAATTCAAAAGTCAAGTAAAGCATTAAAAGGTAAACAGGAAAGAAAAATATAAGGGATTCAATAAGGTTAAACTGTTTATATATTTACTGTATGTGTCTGTGTGTGTATACACACACATATCTATATGTTTATAAACTGTTCTAAATGAGAAGATGATACTTGTAACTCTTAAGAACTTTAAGTGCAGGTGTGACTTCACTATGATGGATGATTTCCAAAAAGAAAATAAGGGGTAAGAAAGAGGGATGCACTGGGGAGGAGGGGAAGGGGGGGTAGAGTGTGGTGAATTATCCCACATACAAAGATAGAAAGACCTATTACAGTGGAAGGGAAGATTAAGGGGAGGTGGTGATTAAGCAGACAATCTATGCTTGAACCTTATTCTCATCAGAATTGGCTCAAAGTGGGAATAACATACACATTTAGTGGGGTGTAGAAATCTATCTTACCCAATAGGAAGTAGGAGGGAAGAGGGGAGGAGACCTGATAGAAAGGGGGAGCAGGTGGTCAGAAATAACTGGAATTCTTTGCAGTCTTCCTGGCTTCTGCATTTTCTCTCTCCCTCGAATTCTGAATAGAGGCAGTAAGAAGATCTATCCCTCCAAAAATACTCTTACTGCCTCAAGATGTCCTGCCACAGGAATTATATTCCAATAGAATTTAAGTGGGCAATAGGAAACTTCTTTCTAGGACTGTTCTTTCAAGTTCTGAGTGTTTTGCCAAATTGGTATCAAAGAGTTTATCTATTAGTTACTCAGTAACTCCAAAGATCACCGAAAAGAAACTGAACTCTGAGTACTGGAAAAACCAGGGAAAATCCTTTACAAGAGAGGATTTACCACCTCATCACAGCAGGGAGGTGAGGGGATACCAGGAAAAAAAATTGTATACCTTGTTGGACAAGGTTTCTATAGGGAGTGTTTTTCCTTTGTTATAACAGAAAGAGTTTAGTCTCAGGAATGAGTATTATGCAAAGATAAAAAGCATTAGTAAATATAAATTAAAGAAGCAAATGAACTTTTGAAAGGATTTTCAGATGCAGAGAATAATACCTTCCTTCTATTCATTCATTTTTACCCTGCTTAATATTATAACAATGATAAATAAAACTTTTAAGTGAGTTTTTGTTTTATTTTAAGGAAAAAAAATTCTAGGCTGTACAGCAGAATTCTGCAAAATCTCGCCTCCACCCCTGCTCCTAGAAACATACTTGCGATACTCTGGGGGGTAGGAAAGAGTTCCTTTAAATCTTGAGCTGCTGAGTCCAAGGGTCTGAGTATAGTTTTGTACCTCTACATTTCTACCTCACCCACCTGTTTTTTCATCCCTCTTGACTCCCAGAGAGATCTGATCATTTCAGTGATTAAAACTCCTGCCTCAGAAACATCTCCCTATACCTCATGCCTGTTAGTCTTTGTGGACTCCCTGCCACCCATCTTCCACCCCCATAAGGCAATGAAAGAAGCTGAAATGAGTGAAAAGTAATGGATGAATGGGAGAGACATTGCTAGTGATGCAATCTGGCCAGTTATTTGCAATTTTGGGTTTTTTTCAACTTCTGGGCTATTTAATTAGGGAAAAACAGAAACACCCCCAAACAAGTTCTACTCATAAAAGTGGTTTTTGATGCAGTTTTTTTTTAACTCCTAAACTTCCTTTCTTTTTATTATCTATAAAAGATGACAAAGAAAGTATATTTGGGCAGAGTGGCTCAAACTTTCTCCTGGCCCAAATGAACTTTAAAACTTCTCTACTGATTAAACAACTGCTCAGCTTCATTCTTTGCTTAACCCTTTGGGGCTGGTCATCAACCTTTGACCTCCCCTTCCTGACTGGCCACCCCCAGCCTCCGGGAATTTCAGCCTATGTGGAGGTAAATGAATCAGTGCCCAAGAATACACCAGTCTCCATTTTCTCAGGTCTGAAGAGGATATTAGGCACCATGCTTTTTCATGGGGAAGGACCTGGAGATGGTGGAAGAAGGTAAGAGGAACATCTCTGTAACATTTCCTCAGTGGGATTTCTAATTTTTAAATGGCAGGCATGTTACCTTTGGGGAGATGGTAGTCCTGGCCTGTTTTGCTAGATTCAGGGGATTGACTCAACTTTTATACACCAAAGGTCTTTTTGGAAAGTGGGATCCTGAAGAACTTTGTCGTGTGTGGAGTGGGGGGGATAATCCTTCTTGATAGAGTTCCTGAATACACAGTGGGCTCGTAGATGTAGAGCTGGAGAGGCCCTTCATTTTATAGCTGAGAAGTAGCACAGCAGTCATTTCCTTGGAGGGAGTCACCATCGCTAGGGTATTCCCTCTGAGAAGCTGCAAATCATGTAACGTTTAACTCTAATAGACTCCCTCTCCTCTCCGTTTCTGCTATGTTGCTGCTGTTTAAGTGTTTCAGTCTTCATGACCCCATTTGGGGTTTTCTTGGTAGAACTACCAGAGTGGTTTGCATTTCCTTCTCTAGTTCATTTTACAAATGAGGAAACTGAGGCAAACAAGGTTAAGTGACTTGCCCAGGGTCACCCAGCTAGTATGTCTGAAGCCAGATTTGAACTCGTATCTTCCTGACTCTGGGGCTGATCTTCTGTCTACTATTCCACCTAGCTGCCCCTTTCTTCTACAAACTCCTCCTTCTCCTTGTTTCTAGACTCTCAAGAGATCCAAAACTAGATACCCACTTTTGCCATCGCTTGCAGTACCTAAACTACAAAATCCTCACTCTGAAATGCCCAAAGTGCCATGCTCATTAAAATGCCAAATCTCTGATTATTGGACTATGTAGGGTGAGACATTTTTAAAATGTCATTTGCCTTTTCTGAGCCTCCATTCAGATGCACCAGAACAAAGATGACTATCTTATCCCACTTCTGAAAGGTTGGATACCAGACTCCTTACCCATGATGGAGCTGTTTCAGGGTAGGAAGACTGTGGCAATTTCAGAGGCCAGAATTTTAGGTGAGCTTTTTCTCTGTAGACTTCAGTACATATTCAAATATGTGGTGTTAATGGTAAGAAAATGTCTACGTTGGTCCGTAGAGATTTGTGTTTAAACAGATTCTGTGGTAGCAGGTTCCACAAGATATTTTTGAAGTAAGAAATAGGAAGTTCTCAGTAAGTATGTCTTGCTCAGGGTTATGCAACAAGTGCGTCAGTCAGTGGTATTGATCACGCAGGCTAGGACTTCATCAGCCACACATCGCTCCAACCTCTCACCAATCTCTGATGCCAGTAAAGAAGGCCATTTTCTTTTCCTTCTCAATTTTCTGTGCTTGGTTCTTCAACTTGCAGAAATCATTTGGCAATATAGTCATTAGCACTCTTCTCTGACTACCTGTGGATACCTCTGTGTGTGACTTTTTCTGGGAAAGTTGGCATTCCTGAATGAACAGACTTGATAAATGCTGGGGTGGGGAGGAAACACTCAAGTTTCAGAGTTAAGTTTAAGTGGCCCAAGGAATAATTGGTTGGTACGTTATTAAATGAAATAATATACGTAAAATATTTTGTAAACCTTAAAGTACTATGGAAATGCTAGATGATGATGATTCCGAGCCCCAGGAGCCTTGATCACAAATACTCAAGGTAGTCTAAGAAGCCTTGTCAGGGCTATGATTCAAAAGGTCATTGAGTTTTCTGTTCCCCTCTGGATTGGTTGGATCTTGGACCTCAGGACCAGCAACAGAGATGGAAGATGCTGCTGGATTCTCTGCTGAGCCTTGAGGCAAGTTAAACCACAGGCATAAAGAGTTGTAGAAGACTGTTTAGGGGAAAGGAAGCTGAAGGCTAACAGAGCCTGGAACCCTGGATTGGTAGGGGAAAACTTTTCAAATTTATGTTGTATTTCCCATATGGCTTTGTGTTTCTACCTTCCCACCTTTCCCACATTAACTGTGCTTGCAGTCTGGGATCAGGAGCAAATGGAACAGAAAAAGAGAGAAGGAGCTGATGTGTTATGGGGTACCTTAGAGACCACTTTGAACAGCTTCCCTCCTACCTACAGTTTCACTGACACTGGGCCATGCAACCTCTGCTTGGACATTTCACTGATGAGTTTCCGGTTCACAAAACAGTGCTGTTCTTTCATTTCTGCCCTTTGCCCCTGCTCTTGCTTTCTGGGGCCCCCGCAGGGCAAGTTCTAGCCCGTCTTTCACATAAAAGTCTTTCACATAATTGAAGATGGTATCACATCCTCTCCTCCCTGTCCAAGCCTTCTTAAGACAAGATTCCAAATTTCTTTAATGGTTCAAACTTCGTATGACAGGGTTTCCAGATTCCTCACCATTCAGGTCCCTGTCTGTGAACATGCTTCCTACAGTTTGTCAGTGTCTCACCTAAAATACGGCAGCCTGAATGGGATATGTTTCCAGTTTAGTGGCCTAAATGTTTTGGGGGCCCAAAACATAGCTCAGTGTTTGGCAAAGGATTTGTTGTGTTCCACCTTCGTTTTTGAAGAGGACAGTTCAATGCTTAAGTACAGTGGGACTTAATTTGGTTTTGTTTTCATTCAACTCATTCTCCCTACCTCACCCAGGCCAGAAGTGCAGGAACAACTTCCAGGCAGATCATGCTACCCTTCTGTATGGGAACTTTGACTTCGCTCTGTTTCTGTCCTGGGTCAAACTGCTCTTCCTTATGAAACTTAGTCCCCTGTTTGTCCCCCACACACACGCTCCCTCCCCTGCCATATTAATGCCAAAGTGTATACCAGATTGGCCTAGCCCTCTGTAGCTCAGAACCTGAGAAATCTTTAAGGCTCAGTGTTCCAGGTGTCTGGGGGCACCACCAAGAACAGTTGATCTAGATATCCTCCCACCACCTCCATCTGTGATTACATTAATGTAAGGAGCTCTTGATGAGGAAACTCCCTTTACCAATAAAGATCCACAGCAGTCTCACAATTTATAGAACTAAAAAGTTGTCTGGGGCATGGTGAGGTTTCAAGTTGCCTAAGGGCACACGGCTGGCATGTATCTGATCTTCTTGGCTTTGAGGTTCTCTAACCATTATACCACACTCCCTCTACAATTCAATTCAACAAGCATTTATTAAGCACATACCATGTGCCAGCTCTACTAAACATGGTGGGGAGGTGTTTACAAATAACAAAAAGAAAATCAGTCCCTTCCCTCAGACTTTACTATCTAATGGGCGAAGACAGCGCACAAAAGGAAACTGAAAAGCTGGGGGATGGGATCTAGGTACCACATTCTGGATCCTGATGAGCTCAGGATGAGCCTGCAGTTAGCTGACCCTGTGTCCTCTTCCCAGACATGTAACTTGGTTTTATCTGCTGCATGCTGTGGGTAGCTAGGGGGTGCAGTGGATAAAGCTTTGGGCCTAGAGTCAGGAAGACTCATCAGGCAGGTTCAAATCTGCCCTCAGACACTTCCTAGCTGTGTGACCCTATACAAGACACTTAACCCTCTTTCCCTCAGCTTCCTCATCTATAAAATGAGCTGGAGAAGGAAATGGCAAACCACTCCAGTATCTTTGCCAAGAAAACCCCAAAATGGGGTCACGAAGAGTCAGACATGACTAGAAGCTCCATCTTGCACTTTGTGCATTAAAAAAAGCCAAACAGAGCGCGGTGGCGGAGGGTGCGCTCCTGTCCTCTCCCTTCCTCTATCCGCTCACGCTCTCCTGCTCGGACACCTGCAGCTCGGGCGCTCGCAGCCGGAGCTCCCACACGCGCTCTCACTCTTACCCGAGTTCTTGCCCCGCGGTCCTGCCCCACTCCGAACCATGGGCCATCAGAAGGAGCTAGTGTCGTGCTGCGGGGAGCTGCTGCGGGTCCGGTACCGCCTGCTGCGCCAGGCTCTCGCTGAATGCCTCGGGACACTCATCCTGGTGATGTTCGGCTGTGGCTCTGTGGCCCAGGTTGTGCACCCACAGTGGCTTTCTTACCATCAACCTGGCTTTTGGCTTTGCGGTCACACCGGGTATCCTTATTGCTGGCCAAGTGTCTGGGGCCCACCTGAATCCAGCTGTGACTTTTGCTATGCGCTTCTTGGCGAGGGAGATCAAGCTGCCCATCTATGCATTGGCCCAGACGTTGGGGGCCTTCCTAGGGGCTGGGATTGTTTTTGGGCTGTACTATGATGCCATCTGTGCCTTTGCTAGTAATGAACTTTTTGTCTCTGGCCCCAATGGCACTGCTGGCATTTTTGCCACCTACCCCTCTGGCCACTTGGGCATGGTCAATGGCTTTTTTGATCAGTTCATTGGCACAGCATCACTCATCGTCTGTGTATTGGCTATTGTGGACCCCAACAACAACCCAGTTCCCCATGGTCTTGAAGCCTTTATTGTTGGTATCGTGGTACTGGTCACTGGCACATCCATGGGCTTCAACTCTGGCTATGCTGTTAACCCAGCTCGAGATTTTGGTCCCTGCCTTTTCAGTGCCGTTGCTGGCTGGGGTTCTGAGGTCTTCACAACCAGTCGGCACTGGTGGTAGGTGCCCATCGTCTCACCACTTCTTGGTTCCATTTGTGGAGTTTTTGTCTATCAGTTCATGGTCGGTTTTCACCTGGAGGTCCCACCTTCTTCCACAGAGCAGGAGAACGTCAAGCTGGCTCATGTGAAACACAAAGAACAGATCTGAGTGGAGAGTTCCAGATCCCTTTCCCTCCAGGATCCCCCCACTCCCTCCCCTAGGAACTAACACTGATAGGACTGCCAGAGATATCCCCCCAAAGCAGCCATAGCCTTCACCTCTCTAGTCCCCATCCCTCCCACTCCTCTGGCCCTGGGAGACCCTTTCCTGAGGGCTGTGTTTGGCAATAATGCTAAAAAAAAAAAAAAAGCCCCCTCAAACCTCTCTTCTCACCCTAGGGGTTAATGAATCCTTGGGAATCATGGTCAGTATGGGTTTACAATGGATGTTGGATTTAAGCCCTGCCCTGAGATTGCCAGACCTGAAGTAGGATATTTGCCAGAAATAATAAATCACTTTGAGTTCTTGGAAGGTTCTTCAGAGGGAAAAGGAGAGGGGAAGGCAATAGCCAGAAGCTCAGCAGATGTGTGAAAGGGTCCAAATATGTGAAAGATACATAGGTGTGAAGGTAGTTACAGATGTACGAGGGCATTTTAGCCTTGGGAAAGTCCCAGATTCATTCATTCACTCATTCCAGGTTTGGGAGAGGCTCAGATGAAAGGGATTCTAAATGGAGATGTTAGATTCACGAGAGGCAGTGCAAATATAAGAAAAGTCCAAATGTGTATGCATATGTGAGTGTGAGTGTGTGTGTGTGCGCGCGCGCACGCACCTACGTGCCCCAGGTATGTTAGTGATTACAAATGTGTGTCAACTGACAGATGTGTGTAAGGGAGAGAGTACATATAGATGTATATGTCCTAGAAAGGAGAGAGACCCAGAAGTAGAGGATCTTGCTAGACTTTGGGAAAGGGGGGAAGTCAGAGATAGCAGAAGAACCTCTTGAAAGACATTAATTTGCTTAGGGATGTGTGTGTGTTGTGGGGGAGACTCACAGTTTGAGGTTCAGAGCTCTGCACATAGGCAGAAGTCATTTCCATGTCTGAAACCTGAACCCTGACCTGAGGGAGTGGGTGCTAAGTACAAGTATATGTTTCATTTTGGCAAATGTTACAGCTGGGGTTGGGGGCCTGCCTTCTCAGACCAATGACTCTTTGTCCTTGCTCCTGGGTGTTCATTCCCTCTGGGCACTCCCAGGATGGGTCAAATGAGGGTGCCTATTCCTTAAATACTCCTTATTCACTGTGTGGATACCCCCGCCCCAATACACTCTTTCTTGTATTTTTTAAAATAAAGACATTTACACAGAAAAAAAAAAGCCAAACAAACCAAAAACCCTACAGAACTTTACATTTCCCTTCTTGCCTGGATGTAGTGTTTTTAGGTTCCAATTAACATTTTTCTCATTCCTCAACACATGCCATTCCTCTGCCTTGCTTTTACCTTTTGTGACTGTTCTTAAAATCCAAGCCTCCTGCAGAGTTTCTGGGAAATCACATCATCAGGCACCTTGGCAGCAACACTTCTGCACCACCACTGAAGCATCTGTATCATGAAAATTTTTATTCCTGGGGTTGCCTATTTATCAATCAATAAACAGTTATTAAGCCTTTCTATGTACAAGGCAGTCCCTGACCATAAGGAGCTTACAGTCAGATCTCTTTTTTAGAATCTAAAACTAGGAAATGCTTTGCAGGGAGGGTATTTAGGGAGATGAAGTAGAAGCGGAGATACTCATTGTGTTTCCCCCTTCTATGTTCCTTTGCTTCTAGCTGTAGTTATATTTTCTGCCTAGGAATGTCCCTGGTTGAGATCCATTGGATCTTCTCCCTTAGCCCCACTCTTCCCTCAAAGTTTTGTTTTTCAGTCATGTTTTCCAACTCTTCATGACCCCACTTGGGGTTTTCTTGGCAAAGACACTCGAGTGATTTGCCATTGCCTTCTCCAGGCAAATAGGGTTAAAATGACATATAGCTAGTAAGTGTCTGAGGCCAGATTTGAACTCAGGAAGAGGAGTTTTCCTGAGTCCAGGCTTAGAACTCTATCCACCTAGGTGTCCTTACTGCTAAGAAACAAAGTCAATGCTCAATCCATTTAAAAAAAGTGCTTCTTGAATGAGTTCTCCTGAGATGCTCTGCTTCTCAGTTTGTTGAGGTCTCTTTGTCCTTTCAGTAGATGTCAAGATGCATGTCTTTCTTTTTTTTCTCTCCTGCTGGGTGAAGGTCTGAGCAGTAGAGACAAGGTGTTCTCTAAAGTATAAAACAAATGCTCCTAGCAGGGACTCTCCTGTCCAAAGACTTAGGTTCCAGGATGACCACAAAAAGGCATAGGATGGTACCAGGAGCACCCCAGCTGCTGTGAGAATTGGGAAAGTTAGGGCTGAAGTGCCTTCACAATACAAGAAAACTTGATTGGGTGAAATGACCTTGGTCCTTTCCATTTCTCAAAGTTCCAGCTTCTTCTAAAAGATTCCTGCATATTCTATGCTCTAGGACGAGACCAGCAAATGCTCCATGGCTGTGGAAAACTGAGCAGATTTACCCAGAAACACCCTGACCTCAAACACAAATTGGAAGGATTTGGGGACTTTCACTGATTGGACCAGGTGTTAGTCTAACCCTTCTCTCCTACCCCCATCACTGTCTATTTTTATTTTGTATGAATCCGGTATTTGTTTATCTGTGAACATTTTATATGATCCAAGTTATAGTAACATGTGAACCCCTTAAGGGAAGAGACTAATTCATTTTTATTTGTAGCCCCAATGCCTGAGTACATTCTGTGTCTGACTCTTTGTGACCCTATGGACCGTACTGTCCATGGGGTTTTCTTGGCAAAGATACTGTGGAGCACTTTTGCCATTTTCTTCTCCAGTGGGTTCAGGCAAACAGAGGTTAAGTAACTTGCCCAAGTCACATGGTCAGTGATTGTCCAAGGTGGAATTTGAACTCAGGTCTTCCTGACTCCAGGCCCATATTCTGTCTACTGAGCCACCTAGCTGCCTCTGCCTGAGCACATAGGTGCTTAATAAATTGTTACTTACTTGATTGATTGAAAAGGGAAGGCAGGAGGTATCTCGGAAAACACACCCTTTGATCAGCCTAGGTTCTTCCTTTAGAATGTGTTTTGTTAATGGTTCAGCTTCTGACTTATGCTCTCCTGGCAGGAAGCCCTTAGTTCATCCTGGGATCCTGGGGATCTCCCTGAGGACAGAATGGAGGCCAAGTTATTATAATATCCTCTAGTCTCTACTCTCTGTCCACCCACCTCTCCCAGGGTAATCTTTCCTAAGACACAGAATCATGGAACCTCAGAACTTGGAAAGGTCATCTGGTCCAGTCTCCTCCCACAGCGAGACATCTCTCTAGAAGCATCCTTAATATAAGATCATCTAGTCTCTGCTTAAACAATTCCAGTGCCAGCGAGGTAACTCACTACCCCCTGGCCCAGGCAGTCTATTCATGAAGAGTTCTAATTATTCCCTGCATTAATTATTCATTCTTAGTCCTGCCACAACATAATGGATTGACATAATCAATGTCAACATAAAACAACTCTCCTCTCTCTTCCACCCTGAAGAATTTTAGATACTCAAAGACAGTGATGATGTCTCCTTTTAGTCTACTCTTTTTTCTGGACTAAACAACCCCAGTTCTGTTAATCAGTCTTCATTTAATATGTTCCTAGACTCTTTAACACCCTTATCACCTTGATTGTGCAACTCTGCCTCACTTAAATCCAGTGTATGCATGAATCAAAAGACATCACCCATCACCATTTTACCTATCTCAAAGTCCTGCAGCAACAGGCAAGTGATGAAGCAGCAGGTGTGGATACACTGGGAAGTGTAGTCACAAATCTGCATGCAGGTGGCCCAGGCCATAGGGTCATCTCCCTGGAAGCAGCAGTGGGTTTAGGCAGCCTGGATGTCTGAGCAGCCTTTTAAGGATCGCACTGCTCACCTCCTGGTATGAGGAAGGGGGCTAGAAGTGGTGCCTTAAAAATTGTCTGCTTCCCCAATGTCTGGCCCGATTGCTGCAGCAGACAGGGATCCCACAACTCAGCAGGTATCACATCCAGATAGAAGCCCTGAGTGAAACAAGGCTGGGTAATGAAGGCCAGCTTACTGAAGCTGGAGCTGGATACATGTTTTTCTGAGTGGCTACAGTGAAGGGGAGCACAGTGAAGCTGGCGCAGGTTTTGCAATCAAAACTACTAGTCAACAAGCTTATACGTTTACCAAAAGGAGTAAATGACAGGCTCATGACAATGTGATTGCCACATGCAGGAAAGCACTGTGCCACCATCATCAGTGCCTATGTTCCCAAAATGACGAACTCTAATGAAATCAAAGAAAATTTTTATGAAGACCTGGAGAACCTCATCATCAAAAGAGGACAAGTTTATAATTCTGGGTGACTTTAGTGCTAGAGTAGGCTCAGACTACCAGACTTGGCAGGGAGTCCTTGAGAGGAATGGAGTTGGAAACAGCAATGGCAATAGTCATTTACTGCTGAAGACTTGTGCATCTCGTGACCTCCTCATCACCACCACTGTCTTCTATTTAGCTAAATGCAATAAAACTTTGTGTATGAACCCTCATAACAAACATTAGCATTTAACAGACTGTCATTGTAAGGAGAAGAGACAGACAGCATGTGAGAATGACAAAAACTATGTGTGGCACAGAGTGCTGGATTGATCTTAGACTTATCCTCTCCAAGCACATTCAACAAAAGTGGCAGCCCTAAGGAAAAATGACTATCAAAAGAAATAATGTTCTCAGATTAGAGTGCTTCTTTGAGCAGGAACAGTTCATAGCTAACTTGGAGGGAAAATTGAACTAACACACACTTGACAACAGGAGCAGGAAAAAAGTGGGCAGTTTTCAGAAATTTGGTGTATAGCACTGGATTTGCTAATCTGGGTCAGAACATTTGTGAGCATGAAGAATGGTTTGATGAAAAAGATAGGAAAATTCAGAAGCTGTTAATGAAAAATGACAACTCCACAGGGTTTACCAGTAGGATAGTTCATCCATCTCTAAGAAGGCAGCATTTAATTCCGTCAAAAGTAAAACACAAGCAAAGCATAGAGAAATATAGAATTCTTGGCTCAGTAAGAAGGCAAATCAAATTCAGTTTTATGCTGATAGTAACAATCCAAAGAACTTTTATGATGTCCTGAAGGCCATTTATGGGTCAGATACCTATGGTGCATCTCAACTATTCAGTGCTGATAGAGCTACATTGATTAATGCTAAGGACATGATCCTAGAGAGATGGTTGAACACTCCCATAGAGTCCTCAACAGACTGTCATCAAACCATGCTGGAGGTACTGATCATTAATCTCTGGTTGAAGCCAATCCTTCCCTAGCTGAAGTTTTAAATGAAGAAGCAATTTTGAATGCCATTAGGTACCTTTCATGTGGCAAAGTACCTGGTGCTGATTCTCTTCCAGTTGAGATTAACAAGGTGGGGGTCCACTGCTCATACAAAAGCTGACTGTGATTTTCTGGGTGATATGGCAAGAGGAAGTTAGCCCCCAGGAGTTCAAGGATGCTTCCATTGACCATCTTTATAAAGGCAAAGGAAATAGATTGTCCTATGACAATCCCAGGGGGCCTCTCTGCTGGCATGATTCTTGCCAGAGTCCTCCTTAATAGGTTGATCCTTCAGTTGGAAGATGGTCATCTACCAGAGAGCCAATGTGGCTTCAGAAAGGGCCGAGGAATGGTTGATATGTTGTTTGTTACCTGAAAACTCTAGGAGAAATGCTGAGAGTAGAACAATGTAGATCTGACCAAGGCCTTTGATACTTTCAGTCATATGAAAATTATGTCAAAATTTGGTTGCCTGGAGAAGTTCATCATTATTGTATGTCAATTCCTTGACAGTATGCTTGCCTGGGGCTTTGGATAATGGACAATGCTTTCGTGCTTTCCCAGTCACCAGTGCAGTAAAAGAAGGCTGTGTGCTTGCTCCCTTGCTTTTGAGCATGACATTTTCAGCCATGTTGTCAAATACCTTCAATGAGGACAAACACAGCATTCAGGTCAACTACTCCACTGATGCACTGATTCTTCAACTTAAAAAAGGCTACATGGCAAGACTAAAGTGGAAGGAGTGTTGGTGCATGATTTTTTGTTTGAAGATGACTGTGCACTCAATGCAACCTCTGAAGCTGAGATACAACGAAGTCTGAATTGATTCTCTGATGCTTGTGCTAATTTTGACCTAACAAGTAACACCAAGAAAACACAGGTGCTCCATCAGCCAGCACTACACCATCTGTATGTGGAACCATCAGTTACCAGCAAATGGAGACATTCTGAATGCTATGGATAAGTTCACTTCCCTTGGCAGTATACTTTCCAGGAATGTACACATTGAAAATGATGTTGATGCATGGATTGCCATAGCTAGTTTAGTGTTTGGGAAGCTCTGAAGAAAAGTGTGGGAGAGAAGAGGTATTAGACTGACTACCAAACTGAAGGTCAACACAGCCGTTGTGTTCACCTCATTGTTGTATGCTTGTGAAACTTGGACAGTCTACCAGCACCATACCAAGAAACTGAATCACTTCCATTTGAATTATCTTAGGCAGATTCTGAAGATCACCTGGCATTATAAGATACCAGAAACAGGTCTTTTCTTGAACTAAACTGCCACGCATTCAAACTCTACTGCAGAGTGCAACTCCAATGGGCTGGCCACACTGTTTGAACGCCAAAATGTACACTTGCCAAAAAGACTGTTTATGGAGAAATCAGGGCAAGTGCTTACATGATGGTCACTTTCCAAGTCTCTCTTAAGAACTTGGGAATTAATTGTGGGACATAGGAGACACTGGCACAGGACGAGCCAGCATGGCATGCCTTCATCAGAGAAGGTGCTGTGCTCTATGAGCAAAGCAGAACTGAAGTAGTTCAAAAGAAATGTGAGATGCCCAAATTTAGAGAATGCCCCTGATATGTTCACATGGACTAATTCTGCCCAACCTGTGGGAGAGCATTCTGATCTCGTACTGATCTGATCAGCCACAGTAGGACACAATGCATCTTTACTCTAGCATAGTGATGTCAACCAGCCAAGTATATGACAGATCCATTGGTGCTAAGCACTTCATAAATGTCTCATTGATCTTCTCAACAATCTAGGGAGACAGGTGTTATTATTATCCCCATTTTACAGTTGATAAAATTGAGACAGAGGTTACATGACTTGCCCAGGGTCACACAGTTCATAAGTGTCTGAGGTCAGATTAGAACTCAGTTCTTCCTGACTCCAGGCCCATCACATCATCTACACTGTGCCACTTGGCTGGTATTAATTGACTAAAAAAAAAATTTTATTTTCTAGAGCCAAATATTTCTTGAAAAATTCTTCAGTACGGAATCTCTCATGCATATGTTAGTCATACAAGATTCCTTGAATGCTGTAATTATAGAGATAATTTTGTTTCTTGACTGACCCTCTAATACACAGGAAAACATAAAACAAGAAGGGAGACATATGCCCATCAGAGGTGTTTGTCTTGTTCATGGAGGCTTTCCAGCATAAAATAAAAACAAAAATTCTCCATATGTGGTGAGGCATTCTCCATGCTCCAGTTTGTACATAACATTGTGCTGATTATATCAAGCCCTGGTATATGACAGATCCAAAACCACTCAAAAGCATGTGACTTAAAAATCCACACAGGAAAACAGGTGGATTAAGAGCAATCCTCACTGAGATATCGACATGCAGCTGCAGAGACAACTGTGAACTACTGACGTAGCTCATCAGTGAAGTATATTCCTGGGGCCCCCTCACACAGGCCCCTACAAAACCTCTCCTAGATTTGAGGTAGTCTTTGTGTCAGCACCTACTCATAAATTATACTTCATGATCCCTTACCAATAAAAATAGCATATTAAAAGAAGTGACAATTAAAAAAAAATCTCTCCATGAATACTTAGGTATATTCTCTCATAGGTTAGAACATGTAGGACCAGGAACATGTGGAGGGTATATATGCAAGGAACATACCAAGAGCACATGTTCTTGGGTTGGGAGTAGCCAAAGCACATACACTTGGAAGGCACATATGTAGGGGACACATGGTCCAGGACAACTCATACCTCCAATACCATAGGGTTGCCAGGGTTCTCTAGTGTGACACCTTTTGCTTGACATGATGTCACAGTTCTTCTTTGGGCATATCATCCCTTATTGGTCAGCTTCTCAGGGCACTCTGAGCTCTTGGTTCTTGAGTAATAAGAAAGCATTCTTCTTGCAAAGGCCAAATTAACATCCATGTACACTGTTGCCAAGGTTATTACTCACTGAATCTAACATTTGTTGTTGTTAAGTTGTTTTCACCTGCATCCTACTTCATGACCCCATTTAGGGTTTTCTTGGCAAAGATACTGGAATGGTTTGCCATTGCCTTTTCTAGCTCACTTTACAGATGAGGAAACTGAGGCAGACAGGCTCACACAGCTAGTAAATGTCTGAGGATGGATTTGAACTCATGTTTTCCGAACTCCACTGTGCCTGCCATCTAGCTGCCCTTAACGAGGCTAACAAGGGACAGACAAGAAAGGTCAGGCAGAGTACCCTCCAGGCTAAGAAGTCCATTCTTTTGATTACCTCAGTCTAATACAGTCTAGTCCAGGATTACAGATCTCACTTAGGTTAAAAACTCCTTGTAACTATTGTTTAACCGGGGAAGTTAGCAGATAAAGTGCTGTGCCTAGAGTTAGGAAGACCCATGTTCAAATCTGGCCTCAGACACTTCCAAGTCACTTAACTCTATTTGCCTCTTGTTTCCTTGCCTGTAAAATGATCCAGAGAAGGAAACTGTAAACCACTCCAGTATCTTTGCCAAGAAAACCTCAAATGGAGTCATGGAAGAGGAGGACATACCAACTGTTTAGCCCTTTATGTTGATCCTGTGCCCCTTATTCCCAAATCAGAGCGTGTAACAAAAGCAAACAAAACCAAACTCTTCCCTGTCCCCACCCCTCAGAAGCTACCTGAAGTCTAGGTCTACTAAACATTTTGCTCCAATCGCAACGGGAAGGAAGTTGAGCAAAGACAATAGCCAAATGAAGAAAGCCTAGTCATTTCCCCCATCCTCTGGGCCCCCCACTCTTACTTTTATTGTGCTAATTGGTTAACAACAAAACCCTCAATTTTTGGCGGCCAAAAAACCTTACAAACCCCTATATCTATCTTGGACAACTGCTGTGGGTAGAGGATGATGCTATTGAAATCACAGTTATACAGAAAGATGAAAGCTGCATCTTGACTTTAAGGAAATTATGCAGTGATTTCCATAATCTCCAAATTCTCCTAGAAACAAAGGCTCATCTTTTTTACATCAGTATTCTTTCAGTGATTCCCAAAGGGTTACAAGTCAGGGGATACCACCATCGATAAAAAATTAAAGGTCACCCGAGAGGCAATGGTGAAGCACACCTTGGACATGGTTGAACTATAACAGGTTAACAGGAGTAGCAATATAAAAGCTATTTATTGTCGGAGAGGTAGGACTGGAAAAATTCAGGTAATGAGAATGAAGAATGATTAGTAAAACAGCTCCACTGATATGCATAGAGTTATCAACAGATACAATGGAAAGAATGCAGCAGCTGGGGACTGTCCTGTGGAAGGCACAAGAGTCACACAGAACAAGAAGACATGGGTATGTTTGAAGTTACATTTTAAGTTCTGGAAGGAGTATTCATATAGACGAGGTCTTAAGTCCATCAGGATCAAAGTATTGACAACTTGGAGAGGGTCTAATAGAGGGTGACCAGGAAAGTGAAGAGATCATATCATATAAGGATTGGTTGGAGGAAGTGGGGATGTTTATCCTAGAGAAGACTTGATAGATGATAAAAAGTAGAGTGAGCTACCTCAGGATCCAGTGAATTTGGCATTCTTGGAGAGTCTTTGAGGGAAGGCTGGATGATCGTTTGTAGGGATTATTGAGGAGAAAATTCCTGTTCTGGTAGTGGTGGGCCATAGCACCCAGGGCTAGGAGGAACCCAAGAGACCAACTAGTGAAACCCTCTTATTTTACAGTTGAGAGAGAGGAACCTTAAAAAACTAAGTTCCTTTTAATTTTGAAATTCTGTATGTTCTCCTTTGCACAGAAAGATACTATTCAAGGAATGTACTTTTATTCTAGTAGTAGGAATGAGTTTTTTTCTTTAATCCAGCCATACTCTTTCTATACACCTGAGTTTGAATTAGAGCCATCATCTTTAGCCAGGGGAGAAAATGGCAATTAGTTCATACCCTTAGAAGATGCCTTATTCATCTGAGGGCAGGGATCATCTTTTGCTATTTTTTTTTGTATTCCCAGTGCTTTAGTACAATATCTGGCATATAGTAGGAATTTAATAAATGTTTACTGATTGACTGATTAAGGGAAAGGCCTGGGAAAGATCAGGGAGAAGAGAACCAAGCACCCTAAAAGTTTCAACATATTGAAAGCAACTAAAAATGTGGTTTGTATGGTGAGCTAGGATTTAATTCTTTCATTCTTTACATCCATGTTAATCCATCAAGGTTGGGAAATGAAATACTTTGGCTAATCAAAAGTTCTGGGCAAAAGTCATAGTGAAATGTACTTAATGCAAAAAAAAAATTAAGAAAAAGAAAACTATTCTTCACATAAAATGATCTTTGATCAATTGAAGGAACGGGGAGTGTTTGGCAAGAGAGGCATGTTTAAGGATCTGAAAGACCGCCATGTCTAAATATATGATTCTGTTATTAGATTTGTCCTATTTGGTCCCAGAGAAAGGGGCAGGGAATGGTGAAGTATGTAAGGATATACTTCCTTATCATTACAGTAGATTGGTTTGCTTAGGAGGTAGTGGGTTCCCCTTTGTCACTGGTCATCAAGCAAGAAGCTAGATAACATCTTCCTTAGGAAGTTGTAGAAGGAGTTAATGGTCAGGGGTTTGAATTAGAATGCAGGATCAGCCCTTGCTAAGCCTGAGATTCTATAATTCTAATTTTGTTATTGATTATTTGGAAGGCACCTCAAGATCTTGTACACCTTAGGATTATCATCATGGTACTATTCATATAGAAATTACATTATTCATGCAGATTTTGACTGACAGAATGCTGATAAAGTTGTTTTTACTAAAGGTGAAATTCAGGTCTATGTAGCTATCCATGGGGCTAAGGCTGGCCACATACCTCATTCCAAACTCTTTCAAGGACTTGGAGAGGCAAAGAATGAGACCTGACTTTATCTCCCTAATAATAATAGTAATAGCGAGCATTTATATGATGCTAGGTGTCACAGTGGATAGAGCTCCAGGCCTGGAGTGAGGAAGACTTGTCTTCCTGAATTCAAATCTGGTCTCAGATATTATTAGCTGTATGACCTTTGGCAAGTCACTTAATCCTGTTTTCCTCAGTTTCCTCAGCTGTAAAATCAGGTAGAGAAAGAAATGGCAAACCACACCAGTATCTTTGTCAAGAAAATCCATATGGCGTCATGAAGAGTCAGACACAACTGAAAACAACTATAAGCAACAATTGATATAGCATTGTAAAGTCAGCAAAGCATTGAAAAGATGTTACCTCATTTGATCCTCACAATCTTGAAAGGTAGGTACTGTCATTACCCCCATTTTACAGATGGGGAAACTGAGGCTGAGAGTGGTTAAATGACTTGTCCAAAGCAACACAGCTAGTGTCTAAGGTAAAAATTTCAACTCAAGTCTTGCTGACTCCAAGTCCGTTGGTTTTACTCACTGTACCAACTAGCTGTCTATTAATACTCATTCTTCAGCTCTGGTCCCAACCTTCTCCATGAGTTCTTTGACCTCCTCAGGTCACAGTGATCACAGAATCTTAGAAGTGGAGGGGCCTCAGAAGTCATATCTAATCTCATTCACACCTGAAAAAAAATAATGAGCAGGGGAGTGACTGGATTAAATCCAGGCTTTAGGAAAATCACTTGAGCAGCTACATGGAGGATGGAAGGAGAGGGAGGAAACTGGAGAAAAGTAGACCAATTTGGAGACCCTTGCAGTAGTCCTAGCAAGAGGTGATAGGGGCCTGAATTGGATCTGGGAGTTAGTAGTAGTGGGTGTGCTAATGGAGAGAAACATGTAGAGAAAGGGGGGCAGATGTGAAAGCCATTAGAATGAAGCAAGAAGACAGCAACTTATTGTTTAATGTAGAAAAGTGAGCTGGAGGGCTCCAAACAGACTGGCAAACAGAGGAGCTGGTTGGAAGTAAGGGGATGCAACTTCACCCCTTTTGGTTTACTTTCTGTTGTCTGACTATTCCCTCTCAATCCCCTTTTCTGGATTATTGTTTGTATTTTGTTCCATAACTGTGGGTATATCCCAAAGATCTGTCCTGGACCCTCTTCTCTTCTTTCTCTACCCTCTCTTGATCACCTCATCAACTCCCATGAGTTTAAATATCATCTCTAGGCAGATTATTCCCAAATCTCTATATCTTGCCTTAGTTCATCACCTGAGCACCAGTGTGGCAAGGACAGTCACCTATTGAACATTTCAAATCCTACAGACATCTCAAACTCAACATGCCCCAAAGAGAATTCATGATCTTGCCAACTGAACTCACCCATCTTTCACGTTTCCCTGTCTCTTGGAAGTAAAGCCTGTCTCCTAGATTTGCTTCTCACACTTCTAGTCAGTTGCCAAATTTTGTCCTTTCTTCCTTCATATCTCTCTCTTTGCTCCTTTCTCTTTATTCCCACAATCACCACCTTAGTTCAGGTCCTGATTGCCTCTAACCTGGTTAATGGCTTCCTAATTGACCTCTAACATTCACGGATCTCCCCTCTCTAATCCATCCTCCACACAACTGCCAAAGTGATTTTCTTAGACCACAGAACTAAATCATCCCACTATAAACTCCAAAGGTTCCCTATTACTTCTCTGGTCAACTATAAAAAAAAAAATCTTTTCTTTGGAACTTAAAGTGCTTCAAAATTGGGTCCCAATTTACTTTTCTAGCCTCATTCTCTAAAGGGGAAGGGAGTTTTCTGTGTTTAAGTTTTTTCTCCTTAATAGAATGTAATCTCCTTGAGAGCAGAGATTGGTATGTTTTTGTCATTGTATCCCAAACTCCTCACAGAGTGCCCAACAAGTTTTTAATACATACTTGAATGTGGAAATGAGTGGATCTCGGGGGCCCTCTTCCTCTGAATGCTCTCCAGGGGAATCAATGTTTTTTTCTGAAATGTGGTGCTCAGAACTTCAGATATGGTCTCACTTGGGCAGTGTTAAGGCAAGACAATCACTTCCCTTATTTTGGATACCTTCAGCCTCTCTACTGGGTCCTGGGTGTAGAAAGATAGTTATAGTGTAGATGTTGCTCTCAAGAAACTTGCAAATGAATGTGGGAGAAAGGTAGCAACTCTCGTAGTTCGGTGAGTGAGGTAAGTATAAAGGATGAGTCCAAATGAAATCTGAGGAAGAAGTCACTTTGGGCTGGAGGAATGGTCAGGGAAGGCTTTATGGAGGAGTACTTATTTGTACCCAGGACTTCAATAGACAGAGATGGGGGAGGGAAGGAGGAGAGGAGAGGGATTAAAAGTAGTTCAGTTTGCTTAGAATGAAGGGAACTAGAATGAATCAAAGTTGGAAAGGTCAGTTGTCCTCTGGAGAGCCTTGAATGTCAGGATCAGTTTTGGTTTTATTCATTTAGTAATGGGAAATCCCTGAAGGGTTTTGAGCAGTGAGGTGAGAATAACTGTATTAGCAGTTATATAGGGGGCAGAAGAAAGGGTAGGCTGGATAGAGGAGTGGCAGGAAGCCCCATCATTGTGGCAGCTATTACAAGTTGTTAGAGATTTGTGGGATGTCAGCTTGCTTGACTTGTTTTTCTGCCTCCTTTTAGAAAGCTGTGTCTTCTTTCCTTGCTTCTTGTTGGCTTTTGGGGCTGTGTGACCTCTCACTGGAACCCTGTGGGTGACATCTGCACTGCCAAGCCCCGGGATATTCCAGTGAATCCCATGTGCATATACCGTCGCCCAGAGAAGAAACCTTCAGAAAATGAGGCCTCAGAACCGAAGAAGGTCCCCGAACTGACCAACCCACGAGTGTGGGAACTGTCCGAGGCCAATTCCCACTTTGCCACAGAGTTCTACAAGCAGCTGGCAGATTCCAAGGACAACAATGACAACATCTTCATGTCACCTCTCAGTATCTCCACAGCTTTTGCCATGACCAAGCTGGGTGCTTGTAACAGCACACTCAAGCAACTCATGGAGGTAACCAAAGAGTGTTCTTTAATCCAAACTCCCTCTGGGTTTAAGGCTTCAACCAAGAGCCTGTAATCACCCAGGAGTCTTACCTTAGTGTACTTGAACAATCTGTATGCAGGGAAGCCGTTTACTTCTTAGAGGAACAAAGTGGTTTTTTGTAAAAGAAATCCTTTTGTAATGCAAATGATCATGCCCTGATTTATCATTTTGTAAATCATGTTTCTTAAAGTAGGGTATTCACTACTGCTCTCTTCTGTTCTTCTCAAGCTCAGAGGATTAGCCATGAATGAGGTTTGGATGTATGGAGTTCAGGAAAATCAAGAGATCCCCTGAAGTAGGGTGATGTGGTGATGAGAGCACTGGGTTCAGAGACCTAGGTCTTGTCCCTATAATAATCACCACGTGCAAGACACTGTTCTTGGTATTGTGGGTATAAAGACAAAATTTTATAAAACCCCACAATCATTGATTTCAAGGAGTTGTCATTCTGTTGCATGAGTACAACATGTAAACCGATATGTATATTTGAGGAAGAGGAAGCAAACTTTCTCAATAAGGGGGTCAAGAAGAAAGGCTTCCCCGTAGGGCACAGGTCCTTAACCTGGGGTCTGTGAACTTTTGGGAGGGTAATATTTTGATAACTGTGTTTCAATATAATTATTTCCTTTGTAACCTTGTGTATTTCACCTTCTGTATTTAAAAACTTTATTCTGAGCAGAGGTCCATAGGCTTCACCAGCCTGCCAAAGGGACACAATGGTACAAGCAAGGTTAAGGACCCTTGCCTTAGATGATAGCCCATGAGGAAAACTAGGGATCTGAATCAAATTGAATCCAGTGAGGATTTTTAAGGGTCCACCAGTGCCATGCCACTGAGTGGAAACTATCTCTTATACTCTGAAAAGAAGAACTGACCTCTTTTTTTCTTCTATTTATTAATTCAATTATTTATTTATATTTTAAAAAATTGAGTTCCAAAATCTATTCTTCCCTCCAGCTCATCCCTCATCTTGGATTGAGAAGGCAAACTATATAATATCAATTATACATGTGAAGTCATGCAAAACATATTTCCATATTAGCCATGTTGCAAAAAGAAAGTGAAAAAGTAAGCTTCAACCTGCACTCAGAGTTCATCAGTTCTCTCTCTGGAGTTAGACAGTATTTTTTTTATTTCAAGCCCTTCAGAATTGTTGTGGATCTTTGTATTACTGAGAATAGGTAATTCACTCACAGTTTTGATCATTGTACAATATTGCTATTACTGTATTCACTGTTCTCCTGGTTCTGCTCATTTCACTTTGCAACAGTTCATGTAAGTCTTTCTAGGTTTTTATGAAGTCACAATTTGTTCAGCCACTCCCCAATTCATGGGCATCCCCTCAATTTCTAATTCTTTGCCACCACAAAAAGAGCTGCTACAAATATAGTTGTACAAATAGGTCCTTTCCCCTTTTATTTGATCTCTTTGGGATAGTAGTGGTATTGCTGGGTCAAAAAGTATGTATAGTTCTATAGCCCTTTGGGCATAGTCCCAAATTGTCCTCCAGAATATCCGAAGCAGTTCACAATTCCACCAACAATGTATCAGTATCTCAATTTTTCCATATCCCTTTGGGCATTTGTCATTTTCCTTTTCTGTCTTATTAGTCAATCTGACAGGTGTGAGGTGGTAGCTTGGCTATTTTAATTTGCATTTCTCTAATTAATAGTAATTTAGGGCATTTTTTGTGTGACTGCTGTTAGTTTTGCTTTCTTTTTCTGAAAAATGCCTGTTCTTATCTCTTAACTATCCACCGGGGAATGGCTTGTATTTTTATAAATTTGACTTGGTTCCCTTTGTATTTGAGAAATGAGGAACACTTCTTCTTGAAAAAATTTCTTCATCCTTTCTCTGAATAAAATATCCCTAAACTTTTATAAGTTTCTAGAACTTCTTTTCCTGAAAGGGGTGACCTAATGTTCAGAGCATCATGGGAAAGAAGGGTTAGGGAAACACAGGGAACTTGCACAGAGAGAGAATGTAGGCTTTCTGGGCACAGAGACTGGAGCTTTGAAAACACTGAGGGCCATATCAGCTTTTCCATGTCTATTTGTAAGCACCATTTAAATTATTTTCAGTCTTAAAAATGTCCAAGTCTTTAATGAAGCCCATTATCTCTGCTCAAGAAGATCATATGATCCTTCGTGGGAGAGGAGCAATAGTCCTAAACAACCTTCTCTAGGCCCTTCCTCTCACTGCAAGGGGTAGGCATAGGTTCTGCATGCCTTCCTTTGAGGTGCATAGCTGGGCATGGTTTGGAGAGGAGAGCCAGTAGCATGTCATAGTAAAGGACTCCTTCAAAATGGAAACTTGGAACCAAGGCTTTGAGCTGGGCCAACCAGGATTGGAATGGGGCAGGTTCTGGTGAGGGTCACATCCTCTCTTCCACCAAAACAAACAAAAACACATAAATACCTTATATGTAATGGAGAAACCAGGAAAGGACAATCCTAACAGAAGGCACAGGCAGTCTGAAGGTGAAGATAAAGACCATAGCAACATGAAATTGGAGGTTGTTTTATTTGGGTTTATTTAGTTGTATGTATATGAACTTCATGTCTTTCTAGTCTCAACCAGCTAGAAAAAGTCTTTTCCTTCCTGCTCTCTATTTGGGAGGCCCCTCAAATCTGGGGGTGAGATGGCCACTTTATAAGCTAGCATAAGGAGGGTTGCCCTTTGTTTCCACTTTAGAAGCAGAGCACGGGGTTTCATGTGGGATGGCAGGACAGAATCCTTAAGGAAGGAAAGGCAGTATGTGAGCAAGTGAAACTTGAATCATTAAAGGCCATGGCTATAATTCCACCATTTTGTGGGGAGAAAATTGGGATTAAGTGACTTGACCACAGTCACACAGCTGGTAAGTGTTTGAGGCCAGATTTGAACTCAGGTCCTCTGGACTCCAGGGCTGGTGCTTCATTCATTGTACCACCTAGCTGCCCCTTAATTCCACTATTTTGGCCCAGCTCTTCCATTTTTTTTTTTTTTTTTTAGGATGAAGCAGAACTCTCTCTAACGCAAAGTCTCAATTATAGGAAAGATCACATGATGTTGGTGGGACATCTTGTTGCGGAACTGGGAGTGCTGAATCAGACCTGAGTTTGAATCCTGACTCTTCCATTTGATATTTCTGTGATCTTTGGCATATTATTTAATCTATCTGGATCTTGAGTTCCTCATCTGTAAATGAAGGGGTTCAACTAAATCAGGACTCTCTAACCTGGGTTCCATGAACTTTTAAAAATATATTTTGATGAAAAGTATGTATTTAAAAATAGATTTCAATAGAGTTGGCTTCCTTTGTAATCTATGCATTTTATTCGATGCATTTAAAAATCATTATTGTCTGGTTTCACTAGGCTGCCAAGGCGGCACAAATACAGTTAAGAATCCCTCGATTGGATGAACAATAAGGTTCTAGTTCTGTGTGCCTATGAACTCCTCTGCTTGGTTTCTTCAGGTGTTCAAGTTTGATACGATCTCAGAGAAAACCTCAGATAAGATCCATTTCTTCTTTGCCAAGCTGAATTGCCGGCTTTATCGAAAAGCCAATAAATCCTCTGAGCTGGTGGCAGCGAATCGCCTCTTTGGAGAAAAGTCGCTCACCTTCAACGAGACCTACCAGGATATTAGTGAGGCGGTGTATGGAGCCAAACTTCAGCCACTGGACTTCAAGGTGAATTGGATGGTTGTCATTCCTTCCATCAGCAGTCTCCTCAAAGCAGTGGAGGGGTCACCACATGCAAATGTTCTTGGGATTGTTCCCCTGAAAATTTCATGCTGTCTTTAAATAAGATGGACATGGAATAGAGGATGAAAACAAGACTGGTCCTCTTCTCTGCTGTGTTTTTCATCCTTTGTTTTTCAAAGAGACCAATGACAAGGTCATGGACATGGGGTGATGGCTTAACTTGTGAGTGAAGATATTTAGGTGTGGCTGAATTAGTAAAGTCATCAACTTCACTCTCTCTTCCTGACTCAGGGAAGTCTAGGGACAAGACAGAAGTCAGACTACTGGCGATGGTGCAGGATGCAGTGGATGACCTTCAATGTCTGACCGAGCTCTAAGTGCTCCACAGCACCTGGTTCATCCGCCTTCAGGGCTGTTGGAACAAATTGTTCTCATCTGCCCATTCTGACAGGGGAAGTCTTCACGTGCTGAGAATAGACATTCCCCAAACTCACTAATGGGTTTGAGGCCTGCTGGTTACCCTCAACCTGATTTAGCTTTTATTAAGTTTACTAAGGGTGTGGTGACTGGGCATGCTTCTTGGAGTCACAGGTGAGAGTTGGGTGAAAGTGGACACCAAAGGTGGATGAACAGCCCTGAAAAGGGCTCAGCAAGCCCTCCCTCCAGAGATGCTAGTCCTTCCTGGACACTCCAGACCCCCAGACTAAGAGTCATTAAAAGGACTGTTTCTCAGATTTTGCCAATTTGTATCTTTGACTTCTTAGTTGGGTTTCTTGCTTGGACTCTAAAAAAGTAAGAAAACTTATTCTTATTTGGGTTTGGAAGTTCAATAGCTTCCCAGAAAGGTCTTGTACAAAACAGTCCACCTGACTGGTTTTTTCAATTGATTGTCTTTGGTTATTTTATTTAGAAGGCTGAAAAAAAACAATGTTTTGGAGTCCCCTGTCTAAAATAATTTCATCTTCCTCACTGAGTCCCTTCCACATCACAACTTTCCCCATTGCAGTTTTGATATATCGCAGGTCTCTATAAGAAATTAAATGAGAATTTTGGGGGTTTTGCGGAAGCCACAGACAATGCATGAAGACCAGCAGATGACAGAAAATTTTTAGAAACTCAGAAATGCATAAAATATATGTATAGTATTGCATAATATCAACATTTTCTCTTTTAGTACCATAAATATACACAATTTCTTCTTCTCTGATGTAAAGGGAGGGCCAAAAAGTTTTATGTGGATTTTCCAGATCATGAGGGGCACTACATCCCTAATCTTCATGATGTGGAAGGGATAACTGTAGATTCTTTCTATTACTTGTTGTTTAATCCACTCATTCTTTAGGATTAGATTTAGTTTCCAATTAATTTTTGGTCTCTCTTTCCGTGACCTTTTATTACATGTAATTTTTATTGCATTATGATTTGAGAAGGATGCATTGACTATCTCAGTTTTTCTGCACTGGATTGTGAGGTTTTTATGCCCTAGTACATGGTCAATTTTAGTCTATATGCCATGTGCTGCTGAGAAAAAGGTATATTCCTTTCTATTCCCATTCAATTTTCTCTAGAGATCTATCATATCTACCTTATACAGAGTTTTATTCACTTCCTTAACTTCTTTCTTGTTTATTTTGAGGTTAGATTTATCAAGTTCAGAGAGGGGGAGGTTGAGGTCCCCATTAATATAGTTTTACTGTCTATTTCTGACTATAACTCCCTTAACTTCTCCTCTAAGAATTTGGATGCTATACCATTTGCTGCATATATGTTTAGTAATGAAATTGCTTCATTGTCTATGGTGCCTTTTAGCAGGATATAGTTTCCTTCCTTATCTCTTTTGATTAGATCTATTTCTGCTTTAGCTTTGTCTGAGATTAGGATTGCTACCCCTGCTTTTTTTACATCAGCTGAAGCACAATATATTCTGCTCCAACCTTTTACCTTTATCCTGTGTACATGCCCCCATTTCAAATGTGTTTTTTGTAAACAACATATTGTTGGATTATAGTTTTTAATCCATTTTGCTGTCTCTGTTTTATGGGAGAGTACATCCCATTCACATTCACAGTTATGACTACAATCTGTCTTTCCCTGCATCCCCCCTCCCAACATTTATGCTTTTAGTTCTCTCTTCTTCTTTCCCCTACACAATAGTTTTAATTTTTGACCACCACCTCCCTCAGTTTTCTCCCTTCTTTTTACTCCCTCCTTTTTACTCCCCTTTCCCCTTACTTCTTCCTTCCCTTTTAGCCTCACTTCCCTTTTCTTTCCCCCTTCCCCTCCTATTGCCTATAGAACTAGTTAGATTTCTATACTTAACTGAGTTTGTGGTTCCCTCCTTGCACCAAATGAGTAAATCTCAAACAGTGCTCATCTCCCTCCCCTCTTTCCCTCTACTGTAATATATTTTTATTCCTCTTCCTGTGATGTAATTTATCTTTTTCTGCCTCTTCCTTTTCACATTTCCTATTACAGTCTTTTCACACCCTTAAATCATATTTTTATCATCACATCATTTACTTCATACCTTCTTCCTCTTATCTATGTATATCCCTTTTATATATTATAATAAATATACAATTCTCAAGATTAACAAGTATCATCTTCCCTTATAGGGGTGTAAACAGCTTGCCCATATTGAATAACAAGTTTTTTTCCCTCTGTTTACCTTTTTATGCCTCTCTTGAGACTTGTGTTTGAAGATCCAATTGTCTATTGAGCTCTGGTCTTTTTATCAGGAAGTTCTGGAAATCCCTTATTTCATTGAATGTCCACCTTCTTGCCTGAAATATTATGCCCAACTTTGCTGGGCAACTGATCCTTGGTTGTAGTCCGAGCTCCCTTGCCTTACAGAATATTATATTCCAGTTCCTCTTATCTTTTAATGTAGAAACTGCAAGGTCCTGTGTGATCCTGACTGTAGTTGCTCAATATTTGAATTGTTTCTTTCTGGCTGCTTGCATTATTTTCCCCATAACTTGATAGTTCTGCAATTTGGCATTATTCCTTGGCGTTTTCAGTTTGGGATCTCTTTTAGAAGGTGTTGGATTCTTTCGATGACTATTTTGCCCTCTGGATCTAGGACCTCAGGGGCATTTTCTTGGAAGATATTGTCCAGGCTCTGTTTTTCATCATGGCTTTCCAGTAGACCAATAATTCTTAGATTTTTCTCTCCTGGATCTATTTTCCAGGTCAGTTGTTTTTCCAATGAGATATTTTAAATTTTCTTCTATTTTTCTTGTTCTTTAGATTCTATTTGACTGATTCTTAATGTCTCATAGAGTCATTAGCTTCTACTTGCCCAATTCTAATTTTTAATAGATTGTTTTCTTCAGTTATCTTTTCCATCTCCTTTTCCATTTGTTCAGTTGTTCCTTTTAAGGACTTATTTTCTCCAATTAGGTTTTGTACTTCCTTTTCCATTTGTCCAATTGTCTTTTTAAATTCTTCTGTGATTTCTTTTTTCATATTTTTAAAGTCATTGGTCTATTTTTCTTCTATTTCTCTAATTTGACTTTTAAAATCCTTCTTGAGCTCTTCCAAGAGTGCTCTTTGGGCTTGAGACTAGTTCATATTCCCTTATGAAGGGAATGATGAGAGTACAGTCTCAATGCTAAACTCTTTGGTATTAGTGTTTTGGTCCTTGTCCCCACAGAAAGGTTCTATGGTCTTTTCTTTTCTGGTTTGCTTCTTGCTGATGATGATCACCCTTTACCTGGCTTATAAAGTAGATCTCTGCTTCTAGGGCACAGGGGACTCTGTCCCACCATTCTTGTGCCTTGAACTTGAGGCTTTTTGTGTTGTGGTCTCTGATTCTTTCAGCTGGAAGCTAAAATGCTGCAGCTTACTTAGTGCTGAGCTGATTGGTGTTTGAAAGCATAGGCCAGGTGAAGTCTTTCTGAGTTTCCCCAGAGTTACCCTGGAACTAGCTGCGTTAAGTGTGGGGAAGGGTGGTCTGGCCACAGGAAGTCTCCTCTGCTGAGCTAGAGCATAGCCAAACTCAATGGTTGGTGAACCCCATCTGCGCTAGTGTCTTCCCAATTACCCTGGGGTACTGAGGCATGCCTGGGGTCCTGGTGTTGGTGGGTACAGGCTCCACCCTGCTGGGGCTCAGGATCTCCTCTTGGTTTGCTGAGGTGGGGCTGTCTGGGACAGTTCTGGTTCTGTACTGGTCCCCTTCAGCCACAGCAAGAGGATGCCTCCTTAGCAATTTTCCTAGCCTCCTAGCTTTCCTAGCCTTTCCTTCCCTCCCAGCTAAGAGACTGTTTACCCCTTCTCCTGATCTCACTGTTCCAAGATTTTTCCTAGGTAAATATTCTCTGGGCTCTTCAAGGTCAAAAGGGGAGGGAGATAGCAATTACCTATCACTTTGCCATCTTGGCTCCTAGAAGTTCAAGTAGGTGACTTACAGACATTTAATTTGCAGGCTGATAGTCTCAGGAGCAGCTGTTTGAAAATCCACAGAGCATCGGCAGCTTCAGATCACCTGGGGCTTCCTGCTTGGCCCTGGCATGGTGGGGACTGTACTGCGCACTCCTCTAGTCCCGCACAACAGATGCTTCCTGTCAACCTTTCAGCCTGTCCTAGGCTAGAAATCTGCCACAGTCTGTCTCCTATTGGATTCTGCCCCTCCAAAATCCATTCAGATTCTCTTTTTAGAGGTATCTGAAGGGGTTTGTTTTAGAGCTTAAGTGAGTAGTTGCTCTCACTCTGCCACCTTGGCGCCCTGGAAGGGATAACTGTATCACCTGCTGTTGGAAGCAATGCATGTGCTCAGGGAAGTTGGTAGAATGGACAAATGAGACTACATCGTCCTATGCTTTTATACCTATTGTATAAAGAAATGGCTGGACAAAATATAGGAAAGCACATTTCATTTTTGTTCTGTCTCTTTAGGGAAACCCAGAGCTGTCAAGAGTGGCCATTAATGATTGGGTTGCAAACAAGACTGAAGGGCTGATCAGAGACGTCATTCCTAAGGATACCATCACTGACCTTACTGTCTTGGTGCTGGTCAACACTATTTACTTCAAGGTACTTTAAAAAGCTAGACTCTAGAGATGTCCAGGGGTCTAATTCTCTTCCTACCCTCCCATGGCAAAGGTTTTGAGGTGAGAAAGAATGCTCACCCCGAGAGACTATCCTCTTTATTCCTGAACATACCACTACTGAATTTCAGTACATTTCCAATCAATTGCAAGGCACTGATTTAGGACATATGGAGGAATATAAAAATGTATCAGATTATATTTCCTGACTACTAGGAGAGGAGAAAAATCATCAGACAAATGACTAGTTATATGAATATATAAGTATATATAGAACATTTTATACACACACACACATAAACTATATAGAGAATATATAGGAGACACTATGAAAGTCATCTGAGAGGTATATATGAGTCTTCCCAGAAAAGGGTGTGATTTTTTTCAAGCTGGAAGGATCAAGGAAGGTTTCATGAAGGAGATATCATTTGAGTTGGGTGTGAAGCATGGAAACTGACAGGCAGAAAAAACTGGAGGGACACTGTGGTGGGCATGCTGCCAGAGATGGCAGCCAGGGGTTGGGGGGCCAAGAGAGTAGATTATGTTCAGTTGGAGCTGCCAGGAAGGGATCTGAGGAACAAATACAACAGTTTCCTCTTCAGGGTTTCCGAGTATTAAAAGGGTGTAGACACCAACAAAATTAGCACACTAATTATGAAATTTGTTAGTATCAACTCTGCGCCTGTGTATACACGTGGACATGTGGTCACATGGCTGCTCTCTGCCAGGCCAATGCTACCCACCAAGGCCCGAAGACAATTGGGATGAAGAAGTGAACCTGTCCACTCAAGAGGAATGAAGTACATCCCTCTTCCTATTCCTCCAGTGCTGCCCACTTATGGAGGGGAAAAAGGACAAAGATAGCGACTAACATGGCATTCTGAATAGAAGACTGGTTTCAGTCAGGAGGACCTGGGTTCAATAAAGGCTGCGACCATGGGCAAGTCACTTAACCTGTATCCCAGGCAACTCTCTAAAACTACAAATTGCTGAATAGTTGCCTGCTCTGGCATATAACAGGTGCTTAACAAATATTTGTTGACTTAGTTGCATTAGTAGAGCAAGATTCCCCCAAATCAATGAAATCACATACACAGCCCCAAATAAGTGAACAAACAAATCAGACTGTTTTTAAAGTAATGAAGCATCAAATGCAACACCAGTTCTTAGCATTGCTGAATCTCTGACAGCTGCAGAAACTCAGCCACTCACAGGTAACAGTTGCTCGGCAAGTTGGAGGTTCTATATGTCAAGAACCACCTCAGATTCAGCCAGTCATAGGATACAAAAATGACTTGGACTTTCTACTTTAGAGAAGCATAAAATTCTCTAAGGACCTTGTAAGTCATCTTGTCCAACCCTCTTATTTTAAAAAGAAATATATTTTTATTTCATTAAATATTTCCCAATTATGTGTAAAAGCTTTTTTTTAACAATCATTAAAACATTTTTTTGAGTTCCAAATTTCTTCTTTTCCCCCCACCCCTCCACACTTGGTGGTACAGTAGATAGAGTGTCAGGCCTAAAATCAGGAAGATCTTTCAAATATGGCCTGGGATACTAGTGTGACCCTGGACAAGTCACTTATTCTAGTTTGCCCCAATCTCTCATACGTAAAATGAGCTGGGGAAGGAAATGGCAAACCGCTCCAGTCTCTTGACCCAAAAAACCCCAAATGGGGTCATTAGGGGTCAGACTAGACTGAAAAATGACTGAGCAACAACATACAGGTGAAGTCATGTATAACAACATACATGTGAAGTCATGTATAACAACATACATGTGAAGTCATGTATAACAACATACATGTGAAGTCATGTATGTACATATGGAAATATGTATATTTCCATATTAGTCATGTTGCAAAAGAAAACACAGACAAAAAAATAAAACAAGAAAAATAAAGTTTAAAAAAAGTATCTTTCATCATGGATCTTTTGGAATTGTCTTGGATCACTGTATTGATCAGAGTAGCTAAATCTCTCACAGTTGATCAACTCTACAATATTGCTGCTACTGTTTAAATATTCTGTTCTGCTCACTTCACTTTGCATTAATTTATATAAGTCTTCTCAGGCTTTTCTGAAAACATCCTGCTCATCATTCCTCATAGCACAATAGTATTCCTTCACAATCGTATACCACAACCTATTTAGCCATTCCCCAACTGATGGGCATTTCCTTAATTTCTAAGTCTTTGCCATCACTGAAAGATCTTCTATAAGTATTTTTGTATAAATAGGTTCATTTCCTTTGATCTTTTCAGGATATAGACCTACCGGTGATATGCTGGGTTTTATAGCCCTTGGGCATAGTTTCAAATTGTTCTCCAGAATGATTGGATCAGTTCACAACTTCACCAAATAAAGCAAGCAAGAGAGTTCCTGCCCTCAAGGAGCTTCTGTTGTAACAGAGGAAAGACAACACTTAAAAGGGGGAGAATTGGCAAAGGGGGTAGGGAGAGTCTGACATAGGTTGCAGCCTGGTTTGGAAATGGTGATCCAAGAAATGATGAGGAGACCCAGTTCTGAGCAAGATGAAGTACAAACTCGCCCAGGTTCTCTTGACGCCAGACCTAGAGATAGGCAGTTAGGTGGTACAGTAGATAACATACCTGGCCTGGAGAGAGGAAGACCCCAATTCACATCCAGCCTCAGACACTTACTAGCTAGCTGTGTGACTGGCAAGTCACTTACCCTCTGTTTGCCTTGGTTTCCTCATCTGTAAAACAAGGATGATAATAGCACTTACTTCCTAGGGTCATTGCGAGGATCAGATGAGATAACTGTAAAGTATGCAGTTAGCAATATTAATCCCCTTTCCAGAGTGTCACACTGTCTCTGACAAACCTGGGACAGGGGTATGGAGAAAATGGGAGGGGGATGGGAGTGGAGGGTCAGAGAAGACCTCCTTATTGAACAGCTATCTAACCAGAGACATGATCATGGGCCTGATTTACCTGAGAGTGATTCTACTTCCTTCGGGGGTAGTCCTAGATACTTTTATCTAAAGAGCAGTGGTACTAGTCTCCAGCCTGAAATTAAGAATGCACGTGGGTGACCTGCCTTTTCATACTTTTCTAAGAGAGGAGCACTAGTGCCAGCTCTCCCTGATAATCTGGCATTATAAAAAAATTCCAGCCATTCCCTCTGGAGGAAGAAGGCAAGACTTGGGGAAGATGGAGGTTGGATGAGGGGAAGCCCTGAGGAAGAGGAAAGTGACATGTAAGGAAAGAGAGGGATTCAAACTCTGATGGAGCCTGGATTGGGGTCTTGTTTGGGAGTCCTGACTTCCCTTCTAATCCTGCAGGGCCTGTGGAAGTCAAAGTTCAGCCCTGAGAACACCAAGAAGGAGCCGTTTCACAAGGCAGATGGAGAGCAGTGCTCAGCATTCATGATGTATCAGGAGAACAAGTTTCGCTACAGTCACGTAAGGGGCAGCAGCCAGGTGGAGGTGCTCGAGTTACCGTACAAAGGTGACGACATCACCATGGTGCTAATTCTGCCCAAGCCTGACAAGCCCTTAGAGAAGGTGGAGCGGGACCTGACGCCTGACATACTTCGTGAATGGCTGGAAAACCTAGAGGAGACCTTGCTGGCAGTTCACGTACCCAGATTCCGAATTGAGGATAACTTCAGTGTGAAGGATAACCTACAACAGATGGGCCTGGATGATCTTTTCACCCCAGAAAGGGCCAAGCTGCCAGGTGAGTGTGAGCATCTTCCCTTCTCCCTAGATGGTTCTGAAGAGGAGAAGGGATGGAGACACATTGACAGATAGAATTTGGGTCCCACACAGATAGGTAACCCAGAGTACAATGCTCCTCCTCTTCCTCTGACATTCCAAAGAATGCTAGCCACAAATCACAGAAAGAGAAATGGAAAAGCACACATAAGTTTTTAAGGTTACTAAGGCAAGGACTACTGAATCTATTTGAGAATTTGAGAATTGTCATTTGCGAATTTGTCATTTTCTATAAATTAGTCCTAATTTTATAAAATTTTACCCCTCCCTCTATCTTTTGAGGAAGGAAGGAAGGAAACACGTATTTATTAAGGGCTTCCTATGTACATGGTGTTATGTTAAGTGCTTTACAAATATCTCATTTGATCCTCACAACATCCCTTGGAGGTAAGTGCTATTCTTATGCCCATTTTACAGATGAGGAAACTGAGGCAAACAGGATTAAGTGACTTGCTCAAGGTAACACAGTTGGTAAGTGTCTGAACCCTGATTTGACCTCAGGAAGGGGAGTCTTCCTGACCCCAGGTCTGGTACCCAGGCACTGCCCAACTGATATGTATATACATATTTTTTAGTCATGGCCAACAAGGGAATTTGTTTTGCCTACTATATTTGTTACAAAACTTTTTTCTTCCTTTTTTCCTGTGTGTGTGTGTATGTGTGTGTGTGTGTGTGTGTGTGTGATAAGACTGGTGGTAGAAAAGGCTAATTTTGGTTAATTAAAAAATTCTGAATTTTGAAAAAGGCACAAAAAAACAATATGATAAAAGATGGTGAATTGGAAGAACAGAGTTTTATAAAATTACCTAAACTCAGCATAGAATGTTACATGTTATGAAATCAATCCAGGAGTCACTGTCCTGAGGACTTTCATAATTATGTGCTTTTCTATTTTTCTTTCTGGAATTTGTGTAACTATAGCATTTTTTTTATTTTAATTTTTCATTTTTAACACAGTTTATAACAGATAAAACAATTAGAACTTTTGGTCAGGTGATATTTCTTTTTAAAGCATTTACAATATGGACCACAAAAGAATTTTTTTTTTAAACATTAACCAACTGAGAAACAAATAATATTTATGTTGCTAACTTCACAAGCTCTTGACCTAATCGTCTCCGCAGTATTGCTAAGAATTAAAGGACCCTAACCTATTGTTGTTGGTCTAAAGTCCTAAGCCTAATAGCTTAATTTTAGACTTATCCTCGGATGTTCCCCTACCAATAATCTATAATTGAGTAGATCTGGTATTAAGCTTACAAACCTTTTGACTATAGGAAATTGCCACCAAGAGTAGGGACATTGCAGGGATACAATGTTTCCCCAACTTCATGTCAATTCCAGGCAGGATTAGATAGTCCACTTGCATTCAGTCTGGCTTAAAGTCTGCCAGGTGTCAGTGGGGAAATTGAGTCAGGAGAATCCTACCTCAGCCCAGGCTGGACAGCCGCTCTCCCATCCTTCCCGTGAGATCACCTTTTGCAGTTCATACCAGCATCTCACCAACTTACTGGTATCACGGATTGGAGGCTCAGACCTCCTTTCTTGCTACCCATACCTGGAGTTAGACTCAGAAGAACAGTCACTTAATAGTCCCATAGCATCTAAAAATGGCAAGTTCCAACAACCGGGTTTCAAATATGATTATAATTTCACTTTGGCTAAGGAACATCTTTTGAGGCAAGTCTTACGTAGCATTCTTTAGAATGTAAGGGGAAGACGCGTTTTGATAATTAGGTCTTTGTCTGGGTAGGACTTTCATTATACCTGGTAGTCTGTCAATTGCTGTCCCCTCCATTTACAGAGGGAATGATGGGTTTTGTAGAGTCAGGCCCTAAGATAAACACCCTCAGAGATGGTGTGGCATTGCTTTACTTATTTATTTTCCTAGAAATAGTTTTTGTGCCATTCTGTATTTGTGAGCACAAATTTAAGTCACATGAGTCAGTCTAAATGATCTTAAACTATCTTTTAATGTGTAATAATATGTTGATGATAATGTTGAGTGGAGGGCTGGGCTCGTTTAGTTCAACTGAACTTAAGTGCCTACTGTGTGCAAGGCCCTGTGCTGCATTTTTAAAAATACTCAATCTCTTTAATTTGATGGGATTCTCTCTTGGGAGCAGCTAGCTCCCTTGTCTCAGGATACAATGCTTCTGTTCTTTTTTTTTTTTTTCCCAGGGATCATTGCAGAAGGCCAGGGAGACTTTTTTGTTTCTGATGCATTCCATAAGGCCTTCCTTGAGGTCAGTAGATCTCTCTGTCCATTTCTTCCTTTTCTTCCTCGGCTTTGCTCTCACTTTACCCAACTATGTTTTCCACTGAAATGTAACTTTTCAATGCCTGCTCCATGGCTGGCTATGGGTGTAGGCAGATGGCAGGAGAATCTTTAATCATTATGGCCTGTATGGTTTCACCTCTGCTAAGTCATGAAGATTTACAACAGTCCTCTGTCCCCAAGCCACCAGCTAATGCATCTCTTCCTTCTACCATCCCTTAATTTAGAATGTCCCTGTCTTTGATCCAAGCCCTTCATAGCTTTTCCAGGTAACTTCATAGATGATCTTATAAACTCATCTATTTTTGATGCATTGATAAGGTATCTACAATTTAGTATTTTGGCCTTCTTGGGCAATTTACTTGGTTCTTAACAGAAAACTTCAAGGGCCAAATGGGTGAATAATGCGCACATTTCAGACAGTGTAGCTAGTTGAGGTAGGGAAAATATTTTTCTTGGGGTGGTGGGGTTTGGTGCTGCTTAGATTAATAACATGGAAGCAACTACCTACTCCCTCTATAGAGAGGGCTGACCTTAATGATCAATCAAAAAGCAGTCTAGCAGTCTCCCAGATATGCAGCCCTTAAAATAATGCCTTTTAACCATTGGCAACTCAACAAAAAATCAAATTACTGTCTTTTTTTAACCTACAAATAAAGTTTAACCAGAAGCAGGAAATCCTTATTATCAGTATTACAAATTGCTGACAGAAGCCAAGTTCTGAATAAAGACAGTGGGAGGAAGTGATAGATCTCTAACCTTTAACCCTGTGAAAAATGAAATGACATCTCAGTTCTGGCAGCCTTCCACTAAAGAGCAATGGTATAACCTGTGTTGTAACCTACCTGATAGATACTGCTCAAAGTAAAAAAACCATTTGTTACTAGTGCATCCTTCCATCCCCCCCCCCAAAAAAAATTTGTATTTACTTTATATATCAATCAATCAAGAAACATTTAAGTGTTTCCTCGGTGCTGGGCACATAAGCCATAGAGAAATCCTTAAACACAAGCTAATGGTGTGAATGTTGAGAGGGAAGGCTGTTTGTTTACCTTATTTCAAATGATGAATTCAGTATGCAAAGCATGATGCTGCATTTTTATAAGCACTGAAGAGAAACTCAAAACTTGAGAGAATTCCTTTTTGTGAGCTAAAGAAGGCTTGTCTCCCCTGACAGGTAGATTTTTATAGTTATGTGTTTATATGTTGTCTTCTCCCCAATGGAATGTAAATGCCTTGTGGGCAAGGGGTCTTTAAAAAGTCTTTGCATCTTCATAACCTACAGCGTCTGGCACATAGCTGGAGATTAATAATTGCCTGTAGTTGACTGATACTGAAAAACATTAGAGCCATAAAGTTCAAGTAGGACTAAACCATTACCCAAATGGGAACTGGTTCTCTGGCATTTCAAAGCCAAGCTTTCCAAGTCAAATGTCTTACTAATGCCTTCTAATTGGTTCTTGGTTCTCCTTAGCTCAAGTTAGGGATGATACTACATTTGTACTGCTGTTAGCTCCATTTCAAATTGTGTTGATTTTGATTTTGAATGATCCTAAAAGGGTTATCTAGTCAGAAGTGGGCCAGACATTATCATAGGAAGCTGAAAGTATCAGAAGTAAAATATAAGCAAAAAGGTGTCTGTGCTTGGAAAGCTTTATAGCCTGGTTCCTTTTTTCTGGACAAACATTTTAAATATGTCTCACCATTGAGTTGATTTGGGTCTCCATGGGGAAATTTGTTCCTATCAGCAGAAGCTGAAGGGGTTGTGAACTGATGCTGGTAAATTGTGTTCATAGGACCCCAGACAGACTCTTCTGAACCACTTAGGGGCTTTGGAATATCACTGGAAGAGACTGAAGCCACTTGTGGCCACTAACCCATATCAATTCTCTGGGGGTCTTCTGAGGCCCTTAGAAGCCAACATGGTCCGGGGTTAGCTTAGAAACCTAAGGGCCACAGCTAATAAAAACTTAATCTCTGGGGAAACAATCGATAGTCCTGTTTTGTTTGCTGGCCTTGAGAAATCTGCTGGTTAAGCATTGTTTTAGTTTCTGTATTTGGCTCTGTGTCCATCATCGAGAATATCTGTTGCAATTTGTTTTCACAATGCCTGCCCTTGCAAAAGTCATGGTGAAGAAGTATGAACTGATTGAGGGGCATGGAAACCTGTGATAGTATCCAAGCATTTGCAACAAGGGCACAAAGAACTTGCTCAGATAGCACAAATGGAGTTTTGGGGCCTGGCAAAACTTTTTTTGAGATCCACTCTCTAATGTGACACCTCCAGAAATTCCTTCACTATTCACTGGGGGAGGATGCCAACTCCCTCTTCTTACAGGTTTCACATCCTGTGTAGAGGCTTGAGAAATTGTGACCTTATTGCCCCAAGAACAAAGTTATGGTTCCCTCAGATGGCCTAGGGCTAAGTTGAGATTTCTGGACCTGAGGATGTTGGGATCACTTTGCCTGTAGTGGGCACCTGATGAATGAAGAAAAGGTATGATTTCAGCTGGCCCCAGCTTTTTGTACTAGAAGGGAAGGTGTGTTTCTGTAATGAAAGCAGTTCTGCTCCATTCACCCAAGTTCACCGACAAGGACTCAGTGTGCTTCCTGATGGAAACACAGTAGCATTTTTCAAGTGCTTAAGTAGCCGGTAGGAAGGACTGTGTGTGTAATGTGTGTGTTGGCTAATGTGACATCTTTTCCCCGATCTAATGGCAGGTAAATGAGGAAGGTAGCGAAGCTGCTGCAAGCACTGCAGTTGTGATTTCTGGTCGTTCACTCAACTTCAACAGGGTGACCTTCAAGGCCAATAGACCCTTCCTGGTTCTGATCAGGGAAGCTGCTCTCAATACGATCATTTTCATGGGGAGAGTGTCCAACCCTTGTGTGAACTGAGGTGCTGTTCTTCTGTGCCTCTTCCTAGTATGGTTGTGGATACCAGTAAATAAAATGTTGATTATTCCCGTTTTTGGTTACTTGTGAACATTTCATCCTCACAATCCATTGAGAAGGGAGGAAGAAGTTGTCTGCCACTGGTGGGGTTCCTGCAAAACCATCTGGAGCTGAGAAAATATAGGAGAAAGAATATGCTGCCCTTCTGTGAAACACCAGAGACGTGGCCAAAGAACCACCATGTATCCAAATCCAAAATTATTGGAAATAAGCTATTTCCACATACAAAAAGAGAGGGGTCAGGATAAGCGTATTAAACCATTTAATTCTCAAACCACTCACATGCATAATGTTCTTTTACACAGTGTTAAAATAAAGAGGAAAATGCATTTTCTTTATACAAACAGAATTTCAAGTATACATTTATAGAATTTTCAAAGATTCCTAACCAACTTGCTAAGTTTTCATTCACATTGTTCTTAAAGCTGTTCAACGAGAAAGCTTTTGCTAAACTGCTTTAAATACATTAATATAGTTCTGTATCTTCACCTTATCTTTGTTTCCCCTCACCCCAAACCCAGTCTTCTGCCCACCCTTGTGCCCTCCCCCCACAACACTGTTCCTGGGGCTACCCTCCAGGAGACATGCAGCCCCACCAAGAACTATTATCCTGTGATCTGGGGAAGAGAAGAGTCTAAGGGAAGAGAGTGTTGAGAAAACTTGTGAAATAATCTAAGGGAATAATTCTGATATCTAGAAATAACAGAGTAGGACCACACCTCGACCACTTGGTTCTTGAGTGTGAACACTAACTCTTCAAATCAAAAGGACCTCGACAGTCACCCTTCATATTAAGTAGAAGTTAATACAGTTGGAAACTTTTCTAACTGTAAAAATAATCCCTAGGGTTGGGAATTTACCCCAAATTTTTGAATGGGGGAGGTGCTAACATTTTGAGACCTATTTCTATTTGGGTTTTTTCTTTCTTTGGGGGTGGGGCTCATTTAAAAAAAACGGACATCTCTGAATTGGTGCATTCCACAGTCCCATCAGATCTCTTCTTCTTGGGGAGGGGTTGCTGAGGCAGGAGGCAGAGCTGCACTCATTTGCCAGATGATGGCAGCAGCAAAAAGTCTGGCAACAGCTCTCCCCCCTCAACTCCTACCAAAATGACCTGGCTACAAAGCCAGCAACAGCCACACATAATAAGATTTAAAGTGCATTTTTTCAGTAAGGGAAGGGTGGTTTACATTTAAGTGATAATGGTTAAAAGGTAGGGGGGGAATAACCCTACAGTATTCATATCTATCCATAGATATGTTTAAGGTTACAGTAAAACATACTTTGAAAGCAACTACTTTTTAACCTAAGACGCAAATGCCCAGTCCCTCAGCCTCGGCAGTAACAGAGAAGAGGAAAAGCAGTCCTGGGCCATTTGTTTTCCTGATGCATCTTTTTAAATGGAGTAACTGCTCCAGGAGAAGGACATAACTTCACATGTTAATTTTTAAAAAGGGAAAAAGAGACTGGTAAACATTCTAATTGATAAATATAGTCATCATGTTCTCCCTTTTAGGGGATATTTTAGAAACTGATTGTCTGTTTCAGTGTGAATCCTTCTTGGTTAATTTATGAGGAAAAACCACTTGCAATATTAGCTAAACCTGTATGCTGCTTAGGAATGTTGTGGTAACCAACAAACACACAGGAAGGGGTGGGGGCAGTATCATTTTAAGACTGGAAAAAGGGGATTCCTTGTTTCCCCCTCAGTTCCTTTAGTTACTACCAGAATATAGCCTGGCCATTTTCAACTTGATACTCCACTCCTTAGGAAAACCAAAGTGCTTTCCAAATGGAAAGAAAATGCTACATCCCCAGCTTTGTGCAGAAGTGATAAGCCTGAGGTGAAGAAGGGAAATGTGTCTGGAAGCCTGGCATCTGAGTTTAGTATGATTTGCTTTCATAGAGGCCAGTGGGGAAGGCACAGTGCCCAGGGATGATGAGGGAGAGATGGGACAACTCCCATCACATAAGAAAAAGCACCATAAAGAACATTTTGGATAGAATTCTTTCAGATTGTAATCACCTGAAAGAAACTAAATATTTGCTACATTAGTTTTTCCCTCATCCTACCCTCAAAGCCTTCCCACCAGCGTAGCACTTCTCACTAAAATTATGAGGAGACAGGTGTAAGGGCTGTTCTAAGCAACTTCTCCCCTTCACTGACTTCAGTTGAAACTCCCACATTTAAAGTACTAATTTTATGTATTAGTAAAGTAGGCGAAAAATTTTTCTGACATTCTCTAAAGGCTAGATATATACCAGACCCAACCTCCCCAATTCACAATTCCTGTTGTCATATCTAGAGGCTCAGATGGATAGTAAAGGGGTGAAAAGGACTGGCTAGTAGCACCCTTGAGAAAAAAAAAAAAACCTTTAGCCAGTGGAAAAGTCAATGGATTAGGATTAGAAATCACATTCCTCTCATCCCTAGTGTCTCACAAATGTAATCTAAAGCTGTCTTGTTAGCTGTCTAAAGAAGTATCTTCTGGAGGGTCACGGAGAAGCAGCGCACAAGCCCAGGAGGCCAGGGGAATCTGTCCAAGGCTTAGATACTTTCCCAAGATGGAATCTGCTTCATCTCTTGCTTCAAGTATAAGGTGGAAACAGTTCTTTTTTTCTTGCCCATATGCTCGTCTCCCCCCAAAAAACATATTAATCCAGTGCGCCTAAGAGTAGCATAAAAATAGAGTAAAGCTTCACAGTAATCCATAGATCCTGCTTCAGTGTGAAAACCCTGCCAAAGGGAGGCACATGGAACAGTAGAGAGAGTGCTGGATTTGGAGTTTAAAAACACTGGCTGGAATCCTGGCTCTGTCTCTGCTTATGTATAGGACATGATAGAAATGGCTTAATCTCTCTCAGCCTCAGTTTCTGTATCTGTAAAATGAAGGGGTTAGATGGCTCCTAAAGTCTTTCTTGGCTCATCCAATGGCCCTAAGATCTCAGCCTCACTGTGATGAATGCTAAGTCCTGATGGCAGTGGTAAATGCTTCACAGTCATAACCAGTGACAGAAAGCTTAGGCCCATCATCCCAAGAGGAAGGAGCACTTTTCTATAAAATGGTATTGTGAGATTACAACATTTATCAACTCAGCAAATAGGAAGGAACTTCTAGGTTACCAAAAAACCCTAACTTGATGCTGACTCAATTTCTACATCAAACTCCATGCCCCCCCAACTAGTTGCTGTTGCTTCCCACCCTTTACCCACTAAAATTCAAGTTACTATGGCAAATACAATGAGCTGAATTTGTTCTCTGAGGCAAGAGACTAGTACCCTTGAACACTTGGATGGGAATTAGGAATGGCCAAGTGGGAAAAGTTGTGGGGTTATTATTTTAGATCAATGGTTCATGGGTACATTCTTCCTTTTTTGATTGATTACATACCTCATTCTTGGCTTCTCTCTGTATTTGGGTAGGGGTGGGAGACAGGAGGTACTAGTCTTTTTAACAGCCTGGTTTTACAAAATATTGAGAATCAGGGATGATGATGGACAAAACTAAAACAAGGTTTCCAGGTAACTGAAGATATAATTCCCTAGAAAATATAATACAGGGCTGTCAGAGCTCCTCATTTAGGAACTAATGGGTTACGCCTTTTATATTCTAGAACAGAGATACTGAAAGAAGCTAGTTCAGATTCCATGTTGAATACTTAAAACACCCAGACACTGGACAGTGCATTTCATTCAGTAACTCCAGTGAATAATAAAACCCTCATTTTCACTGAAATTTCACTTAAGAGTCAAGCTAAGAGACAAATAATCAGCTACCTGTCTACTCCTTCTGCTCAGTTTGCCTTATACAGTTTGATTTACATTCTGTAAGTCAATCTCTTTCTTTCTGGTTGCCTATCCACCATTCTTCCCTCACAACACAAATACACTGAAGAGGAAAGAAACATGAAATGACAGAGAAATCTTTTTGTGCCTTTTCTGTTAGCTAATAATTAATTGCCTCCAGCAAATGCCTGCCTACCTGCCTAGTTGCACATGTGACAACTTCTAGGTATCTTGGCTTTGACTGCAAAAGCAGGCAGTGATACAGTCCACACTACTGATCAAGATGTGCTTAAGAATATTGGCACCTGGGAGATGAAAATTATTACAGGAGACAAGTTCTGGAGTTATGTATGTTTTTTAGGGAGGAAGAAATAAGAATGCCTATAGACACACAAAAGTGGACACAGAATGACTTCATCTCTTTCTAGAATTGCTTTGATACTTTTATCCACAGATTGCCTGTTTCATCATCTGCCAATCAGTGACTGTGCATCAGGTAAGCATCATCTTCATAATTAATGGCTATGCATCAAGGTAGCCTTAGATCAGTCAAATTAAAAAAAAGAAAGAAAACGAGAGACGACTCCCTATCACTAATCATGAAAAAATTGTCTAGGTTGGCTCCGTAAGAATTTCTAAACACCAGTGTTAATCTAAGACAAATAGAAGAGAGATATAGAAGAGAGGTAGGGTGACTGCATTCTCCCTCCAGTTCTATAGGTTTAACATGCTTTACTAGAATTACTAGGGCACTACGAACTTTGGCTTCATATGCAGTAAAAAAAATTATTGACTTAGACAAAACCCAGCCTTGTACATATGGGCAGCACCAGAACAAAAGAGAATTCTTTTCTGATGAAGGAAAAAGTCAAATGAAAGAATTTTCCTAAGCAGGAGTTTATTCCTGAGTCTAGGGTATTACCATGGCTTAGAGATTGAAAACTATTCTAAATAAGGAAAAAGATAAAAAAGCAGTCATGGTAAATCAATTCCCATGATTCCACTCACCCCTGCCTTCCTAAAATATTCATAATGCATTCGAACAGAAGCTTGTGTTTGTCACTATTCTGACCTTTACATGCCTGGTAATGTCATCGCTATTTAAAGCCATCAGAAAGGCTACCTGTCTTGACCTGCCAACTAGTACACAGAACAGATGCCCATCTTTGAAATTCGTTAATGCTCTTCCCAATTTTAGCTAGAATCACTGTATCCTCACTGTCTGTAGGGCCTTAATACCAGAAGGCTGGCATTAAAATGGACAGCTGTCAACCCCATCAGTTCTAAAAAGTACTCTGAAGGCAAAGGGATGGCCTAGTCTTGATTAAGTTTAAGGTTAGAAATCACTCAAAAGGAAATCTACTCAGTACCCCCAACAACTGGATTCAAAGGCTACATGAGGTTTTTTTTTTGTTTGCATGTTCTTCAAAAATAAACATGTAGGTTTTGATACTTCTGGTATTTTGAATATTTTTTAAATTTAGGATTAAAAAAACTTGGATAAATTTACATTAAAAATTTCATTTTCTGTTTGAAGGTTGTTTTAGCTATGAATGGCCAATAAGACTATTTCATATCATATATAAAAAAAGGATCAAACAGAGATTGGATCCTAAATAATTATATTTAGGGAAAGTTTATGTTTTATCACTCTATCTAGATTTAACTTAAATAATCTAGACCACTAATTATAAAAAAAAAAAGTATATATTAGTTTCAAATTTAACCCTTGAATTCTAGAAGTCTAATGTAAAGTTCCTCCAGACTAGCAGAATTTGAGAATTCTAGGCTGCCATTCAGTCCCCTTTCCTGCCAATAGCAGGAAAACCTTTCCCCAACAATGTTAACCAAGTGAAGCATAATTTTAAAGAAGTTAGCTCCCATGAAACCCGGATCTTCAGGCCCATGCATCATCATTAAACTCTGAAGATCTCACTTTGCCAAGTTAACAGTTTTGATGTGTCAACAAGCCCTAATAAAGACACCAGGGTGTTAGCTGGTTTGCGTGTAACTGCGCCCTAGGAGATACTGAGATGAACTTCCATGCCAAGCAAGAAATTGTCTTTGTATGCCACTATTGCTGTCCATGTGGAGATGAGCAGGTAATGTGGTAATAGCGGAAAAAAAACACTAACCACAGGCAGGAAATCTGGGTACTGGCCCCAGCTTGCTACTAACCAGACTAGGTAGTCTTTACTGTGATATTTCACTGCTAAAATTGAGTTTTTTAATGTTCTCAAATATTTTCCCCAAGATATATATATTCTTAAAGCAGTAATAGCATGAAAAGGCATGAAGGACTTTCTCAGACACACATGCCCTAAAAGCAAATGATTGGCCTTAGTTTTGGCTCCATCTAATCAAGTTAATGGATTGTGGGGTCAAGGGCAATCTTAGAAATGAATAAAAACAAAATGGATAATCTGAAAAGGAAAACCTTAAAATCATTTTAGGTAAGCCTAACTCCCCATACGAATACAGGAGACACACCAACAACTCCAGCGGTGCTACCCTCCTACCACTTTATAAATGGTAGTTAAAACAAGAATTTTGGGTCTGAATGGACTTTGGGGATTATTTTATTCTACTACTCTTTGAAAAAGTGATTCCACTCCTGCCAAATAAAGTCTATAGATAAAATATTAAACCAGGCTCTCAAGTGCTTTGAAATGGATTGGATGCGGAAAACTAATAAAAATGTTCCACCTAAGCCTAGTAAAGGAAATATCTGACGTTTCAGCCTGTCCAGTATGCGCTGCATGTTCCCTTCAGTTAGTGCTTGGAGGTAGAAGGGCTAAAGCAGAACAGAGGATGAGGCAGGCCTTGGCTAACCCATCTAGCCTCCACCTAGTGGCGACTGGGCACCTGGGTACATGCTTATTTCTGAATGGGAGGTAGAAGAATCTGCAGTTATTTCTCTGCCTCAACTCTCTTATACAGACCTCTCTTACACAGACATACAAAAACACAACCACACAGCCTACTGGGTGGCTGACTACCTCACAGCCCTATCAGATCAATCCCTAGAGTTTTTTATCACTTAATTTTGTACTACTCCCAATTCCATCCCAGGAAGATTCAGGCCAGGTTCTACTGAAGTCCCTTTCCTGTTTTCCCTAGTATTTAACATGCACCTTATTTTAACACCTATATCTCATCTTAAGGGAACAGCTGTATTAAGTGGCTACAATGTGCTAAATATAGCTTCTTTATAAATAGAAAGTGCAAAGAAACATTTTCTTGGCCAAAATACAACCAAAGCAATAAAAAAGCTCTCTTTATCCAGAATTACAATTTCAGAATCTTTGACATAACTAAATGAAATTATTTTGTCATCAAGATCACAGTAGATGAGTAAATATATTTATAAACATATACTTATGAAAAAGATATTATCTAAGAAAATAATCAAACTAATCATGAATTCCTTTGCAGGAGCTAGCTTTAATATACCAATCTGTATTCAAATGAATGCATAAAAAAACGACTGAATTATGCTCAATTATATTATTGTTATTTTAAGTTTGGCCAGTTTTCAAAAAAGAAAGAGAAAGAAAACAGGCTCACTGTTTTAAATACAAGTTACATGATTTAATTGTTTTTGTAAAAATAAAATTAGGAATACCATACACATTTTAGATATTTTTGCTATGTGACTGCCTTGTCTATTCTACAGAGATGTCAGTCACATTTCTCAGCGATTTCCCCAACTTGGCATCAATAGCTTCAAGGGGCCATGTATTTAAAATAATTCTCCCTCTTTTTAACTGTTCTGACAGTGGTTCTTTTGGCCACTATTTTCTGCCTTATAACTGTTAGGTCTATTAAAAACTTAGTGACAGGTAATGAACTGACACAAATTTTCTCCAGGTTGAAGAAGAAAGCAGAACCCCTAACCTTACTGGATCTCTTTTTAATTGGCTTAGAATTTTCAGACTTTTGCTTCTAAGTGAGGAAGAATAAAGATCCAGGGGTCTTTTCAGGTTCCCTGTCCTCTGATTCTATTCTCTCATTCACAGTGCCAAGCTACAAAATTTACTGATATTTAAAATGGTTCCATCTGGGGGAAGAAGAGAGGGCAAAAGAACTAACTCACAGTAAGCATGATTCCTCCGGGTGATCTTTGTGGGTTCTGTCACAAAGGGCATGCTCTGAGTGAAGTGACTCCTATTACAGTAAAGAAAGGTATAGCATTTCCCCTTCTTAAAAATCCAATTCGATGTGTATCTCTCAGGGAGCTTCTGAATCACAAACTCCAGAACCTCCTTTTCCCCATCACTCAAAGGCTGGCGAATCATGACAGAATCAAAGGCCCTGGATTTTGAAGAGCCCCCTTTTCCTTTCCTTTGGATGCATATACCCAGGACTTGATAGGAAACACTTTTCTCAGACTGTGATTACTGGAGAAGTTAGCATATAAAGGCACAGGAAATGACTCTCTCAAAATCTTTCTTTAATGAGAAAGATTATTAAATTGGGGTGATCTGTCACTCTAGACCAGAGTTCCAATTTTGCTCCTATTTTCCTATTAAAAAGAGTGACTGTCTGAATATTACCATCTGGTGCCTTGGAATTATGTTTTAAAGCTGACAGATCTATTCAAGAATTCTAAATTTCAGTGATCTGTTTTTGTCTAAAATGGGCCTGGCATCACTTGCTAATATTTAAGGATTAAAGTTTATGTAAAACTGTGCTGTGGATTTCTCATGTGAAAAATATGAAATTCAGAGGAATCTGTTCATTTCTTAATATAAACATTTGGGGAAAGAAAAAGGTTCTAAATCAGCGACCAGTATAATGGAGCTCACATTCCAAAGGGAGTTATCATAAAACATGCTTCCATTAAGGAACCTACAGCTCAGAAAGAGGAGCCACATGAGCATACCAGGGCACAGCACTTACCTGCTTGAACACTACAAATGTCACTGAACTATCACATTAGTAGGTGCTGACACACCACGCTTTTAACCCCTCTGTAGTAACTGGCTCACCTTGCATAGCAAAAGCTACATGTGACATACGGGAGGATGTTTAAAGGTTGAAACACATCTCAAAATGCTTGAACCAACATCCTGCTCCTATGATCCCTGTGCTGAGTCAGCCTGAGGCACACTATTGTTGGCTTCTCTTGTTTTCAGCTCCTTCCCTGATCTAAAACGGTTATCAATGAAACTACTGTCCCAATATCTATTAGGTTTTTCAAAGTTAAGTAACAAGAAAGCCATGACATTACAATTCAAAAACCTTGCCAGGACTGACTTTGAAGCTCATCATTCATTCAGAGTAAGGCCTAGTAAATGGGTAACTTGAATCTGTCCAAGAGCCTAAGAGATATAAGCAACCTAAGACTACTGAGAACAGACCTCTTAGAGAAAAACTGTTTCACCAGTTCAAAGATTCCTTCAGTCACTTCTGTACTCAGTAACTTCATGACAGTGTACTCCAGCTCACCGAGCCTGGCAGGGGGCATGAAGGTTACAGGAAGGTAGGGGAAAGAACACCTGATTAAACTACGATCAGAAAACTGGTAAAAGAAATGCAGATGTCACGGTTGGACTCACGTGCTCTTGAACTGTCAATACGGGAATCTTGGGTTCAAAAACTCAGCTGCTTAAGCAGACAGTGAAACAATTCATGTAAAAAGGATTTCGGTTTTGGGTACTGAAAGCTTAATACAGGTCAACAGTGTGAGGCTTCAGTGGGCAACTATGAGTATGCAAAAAGTGGCATAAATACACTTTTAAGGATGTGCAGGAGAGGGCTAAGGAAGTGGACTGGCCATGAGGCAGTGAAGAAGAGTTGACAGAGCGCTGGGCTTGGAAGCCAGAAACACCTGAGTTTAAATCCCCCAGACACTCAGCAGCTTTGTGATCCTGGACTAGTCATTTAAACTCTCTGTGTCTCAGTTTCCTCTTCCATGAAATGAAGAGGCTGCACTTGATGGTCTCTGAGCTCCTGCCCAGCTCTAACTCTACAATCCTGTGTAGCAAGAACAAGGTATGAAACACATAGATGAGGGCTGAGCTGGGCCCCACAAACCATAAAAACCCAGAAAGTGGGCTTCTGGATCATTAAGTACATTAAGAGTCTGTGCTGGAAATTTATGGGGAGGTATGGACAAAAAAATCATACAGGCAAGTATGGGTAGCAATGTGCAGCACCAATGAAGCCCTGGCCCGCTAAAGTACTCTAGCAAGTATGGCCTGGCAGCCGCAAACACGAGGCCACATTAATAAGAAGAGACTGTGCCCCATAAAAGAGGTCACAGTTCCATTTTACTCTTCCCTATCAGACTACATGGAGTAATAGATTTAATTCTGGGCACTGAATTTCAGGAAGAACACTGGGAAATTGGTGGACATCAAGAAGTGGGTCATCAGGATGACGAAGGAACCCACAGCCCTGCCAACTTGAGGAACTGGGAATGTTTACTCTGGAGAAAAGAAGGCTCACAGAGGGAATACGAGCTGTTTTCAAGTACTTGAAGGGCCAACTCTGTGGAAAAGGAAAACTTATTCTGCTTGGCCCCAGGGTGCAGAACAAAGACCAGTGGGTAAAAGTTGTAGAAAGGCAGATTTTGGTTTGATATAAGGAACAATTTCCTAACAATCTTTTCCAGGAGTGGAATGGGCTGTTTTGGGAGGTAGTGGAGGGCTTGGAGGGCTTCAAATGACAACTTGTCCAGGATGTCATTCTGCTTCTGCTATGGGTCTAGGATTCTATAATCTTTGCTCTATATAGAGGAAGGTCAGAGGTTTCCTAAAGCCTAAGTATTCTTTAAGGAAACCTCCAAAGCTATCTGAATAAAATTTTCTTTAATTTCATTTAAAGTGCATAGATTTAAAAGTAGAGTAAGGTGAGGCTGTGTTTGTCAATCAAAAAGGGTTTGTGGTAGAACAGGTTTTTCTGTAATGCTGTTGATACCTTAGGATGAGTGATTACATGGAATCTGAACCACATTCACCTTTAATAGGCTCCCAATTATAAGCACAAATGTTCTTTCAGCTACTGACATCTACGCAAATCCCAAGATGCTACCTAATTCCCTATGAATCCACTGTAAAGTAAATTGTCACATGCATAAGGATACTGCCAGCAATAAACATCCCTCCTTTTAATTTAACAATCAGCTTTGGCTCCTTGAGATGGATTCAGAGGCCAAGGTACAGAAGGCTCAAAAGCTGAGAAAGCTTCTACCAAGACTATATTCCTTAATCTCAAACATTAGCAGTTTGAGTCACCACCCTCTTGTAGGACAATTATACTAAATAGACTTTGTTTCTTTGATGGGAAAGAGGTGGACTCATAAAAGTGATGTTTATTATAAGCCCTTAAAGCAGGTCTTAAGGCAGACATCAAGATTTAAATTTCAATGAATTAGATCACTGTGATCGTGAACCATGTTCCATCTCATCCCACCATGTCACAGCTTTCAGATGAGGTGTTAGCATTTGTCACTAGAAAGGAAGAAATTTCATATACATATATATGTAATATCCATGTTATATATGTATATATATGTGCATACATATATATTACATATACACACACACACCCTTGAGAGATGTAAAAAGTAGCTATTTGAATCAGGGGCACGTAATTAAGTTCACTCTGTGATCTTTGTGCTGGCTGATTTAGGGGCTGCATGGAATCTCTTCTTGATATAGTATCTCAGAGAATGGTTTTAAAAGCCGTGATGGAGCCAGGTGCTCTTTTCAAAAGAAGCCTGTTCTTTGACTCTCACCTGAGTCGCTGGATTTTAGGTGATCTGATGTTTTCAAAGCCGTGTCAATCTACGGCTCTAATATTGGAGTTGGTGTTGAAGAATTTCATCCAATCAGCACCAGCACCAAAAATAGTTCCAGGCTTTCTTTGCCTTCTTTGAAGATGGACAACTTTGTGCTGCAAGCAACTAAACTTGCATTGCTGCCACAGAGTGGATCAATTTATAGCCTTGGAAAGGCTTATTGTCACCTGGATTTCAATAGAATGACTCGCCTGACAAAGTCACACAGATCCAGACGGTATCCTAATTTTTGCAAAAAACTATTTGTATGTATGCTTTGGAATGCCTGAAACTAGAGTTTAGAGGTCAGTAGCCTGTAACCACTGGCTTTCCTCTGTGAGGCAGCTACGTTTCTCAAGCTTGCTTTGCCAAAGTACCCAACGCACTATCACTTCAAATCACTTGCAACAATGGATCATACTCATGGCTGAGTTCTGAGCTCCTTTCACGACCTCAGTTACTATTATCTAACAGGGTTTGTGATGGCAGGGGGCAGGCAATGTCCCCAGAGATGAAAGGTGGTTCTGCAATCTTTCCTAAATGCTACCACCAGAATTATTCTAGTTTGGCGATTAGAGGATATGGTTTTTGAATTAGCTAGCTATTAATAATAACTTAAAAACTGACTGTCTATCTTCAGAATAAAGTGGACTATGCTGCTTTAAGATTATCTCCCAAGATTCAGTCTAATTTATCCCTTTGGGTTGCCACTCTGGAGTGGCACCCATATGGATGTTCCTAAGTATGTGTGGGATACTACCTGGGATAAGCCACTGGTCCATTATTAGTGAGTGAATTCAGGCTACTCGTTGAAATTAAATAAAAGGTCAAAAGAAAAGTTGTCAGATGAACAAGAAAGTTAAGGGGAGAAAATGAGAAAGCAAAAGTAAGGAAAAAATGATGACTTGAAAGATAAAGTAAAAAAAAAGAATAAGTTTACAAAATTATTCTGGAAAACCAAATATATAAATGAGATTAAAATTTGGGTTTTTAAATCCTAAAGGCTGAAAATTTGTGATTAAAGAAAATTATCATTCTTGAGACTAGTTTTTTTGAAGAGAAGCCATCAAAGGACGATAGATTTTGGTTATCAACTGGTTTTGTCTAACATAATTTCTTTAAGAAAGATAAAAACCGAGGTAATCCTGAAATGCAACACTGCATAAGCTCCCTTCCTATGTAAATACAATTGCTCTTACACCAGAATGGATTCCACAGTGACTTAATTTGAATAAATATTTTGGAATCTTGTACATAAATGCCTATTCAGTAGGGAAGGATTAAGAAAAAGTGTTTACTGGATGAATATACTGAACAGGCCCACAAATCTCTATCCTGGAAGAAGGCATACTCAAGAAAAATGCTACATCAATATATGCACTATACAAAACTAGGGGTCTCAGCTATATTTTGAGCTAAACCTGCCAAATTCACAAAGTGAGTAACAAATACATAAGGGTATATCAGTATAGCTCAGAGAATCTTGCCCAGTTACATTCCTTTAATTCAAGACTCTACATATAACCCTGAAGGATGGACAAGAAAGCTTTCCCCTCCAAGGATTTCTATTTCTCATAATCTTCTATTTCCAATATCTCTCCATGTCCAAGTGCAGCCTCTCCTAGTGCACAGAAGCTACTAGAACACTGAGAACCACTATTCACAATGAAACAGATGATGGACAAACATACATTCAGGAAAGAAATAAATTACAAGACAGTAAGTTGTTCACAGTTGGAAGGAGGATGATTCCAAGAGAAACTTAAAATTCAACAATCCTTAACAATAAGTATTTAAACACACACACACACAGACACACACACATACTCACATTCTCACGCATACAAAATTATGAAGAAACCTGATTTAACTCAGTCATTTCAACTGAAACAGACTATGCTTATTTGGGGAAAATGCTAATACCAGAGAAAGGGGATGGTGGCCTCTGAAAAAAAGTACTTGGTACTAGAGTTTATACACACTTCCTCCAGCAGGACTGATTCTGCTGTCTGTTCCCAGTAAATTCACAAGAACTTCAGGTGCATAATCTCACAAAAGCATTAAGGGGTATGTGTGAGTTTGTGTGTTGAAACATATACATCTGTACACATATACAGGCATACACCTTTCTGCTTTTGTGGTTATTTTAAAAAAGGTTTTAAGGTTTATCTTTATCTTATATGGAAACTATTTTAAGAGAGTCATGTTATCATGCCTATTACTAATCAATGAATTACCATAATTTCAAGAGACTGGCAAATCATGAGGTCCAATTCTCAGGTTTTTCTTCCCCTGTAAAGACTTCAGCATCTGGGGGAAGCATACAAAAGAGGTAAAGAGAGAAAAGAGTCTGCAAGAGAGACCAAAAAACCTCTTAAAGGAACTGGTGATTTATTGCTACATAGCTCAAACTCCCCAACCTATATTTTACAGAACAAAATAGCAGCAATGGTAAATCTTGGGAGAATTCTTTCAAACCAAACTATAGCTCCAGGGGAAGTACTTTGCTAATGGTTTTGCCTTTATCACTTCCCTGACTAAGTCATTGATTAAAATAGATGTTTTTCTAGAATGCCCCAGGAAAATACATCCTTTGGCACTTTCCACTCTCTTCCAATCTTTGAAATGGCAGAGACTAGTCTTTGTGCAATTTGGTGCACAAATAAATGCGTTTTATAACTGTAAATAGATTCAACTGAGTTGAATCTGAGGAAGTGAAACTGAGGAAGATTTGGTAATTAGGTTCCACTGAGGGTGATGTGATGGCTACTGCGTGTTAAGTGGCTGGATTGTTCATCTTCCATACCTCACAATCTGGTAACTTCTTTTCAAACCAAACTTCCTTTTCCCATCTGTGCATTTCTTAAATAACATCTTCAAATTTGTCACCTAATCAAAATGTGGCTTTTGAGATGAGAGAGTAATGAAATTCTTACCCAACCAAAGTTGCGACAGCTAGAGACTGAAGCTTTCAGCAGTTACACAACTTTATTACCACATCATTCTCCCACCTATCAGAGTACTATCAACCAATGCACTCTAGTTTTCAACTATTGCCATAAAGGGAAAATACTTGTATTTTTACTGCCAATACCATCTTTGGAAAGCTCCATTTCAAAAAAGCAGGGAAGATAGTAATGATCAAAACAAAATTAAAAAGAAACAGAAAAGCCTTCCTCCATCTCCTACCTCCTTTTCTCTCCAATCTTGTCCTACTAGCTTCTCCGAGGAGATTAAGAGACATAACTCACCCCTTTGATGAGTTGGTCTTGGAAGGGTTATGATGTACACGAAATGAAACTCAAGACATGATAAATTCAACTGAGGTCAGAGGTTAAGTATGATTCTGAGTAAAGAGAAAACAAAACATTAGAGTCTTTTGAGTAGAGAGAGAATAAAACATTAGTCTTTGTGTCTAATTATAACCATACATGTAGATAGTAAATTTAAACTTTCATTCAGGTGATAGGTAAGAGTTCAGTAGAATGAAAGTTCCACCTCAGAATATAAAGAGATAACACTTGCCATCTTGATTTTCTTGCCGAGAATAGAGGCAGCTTCTTGGCTAAAGTACCACTTACTGAACATGAAATGAGATCACACCTAGTGCCCATCATTTTATACAAAACTGACAAAGTCACACTAATATCAGCTAAATGAACTTAAAAAAAAATTAGCCCTTAGTGCCAACCCAGTTTCATTTTCCCGGGGACACATCTGGTGGTTCAAATTTGGCTGTCAGTGGTTCGGTTCAAATTGAGTCAAATAAAGAGTCCATTGGACATATTTAAGAGGCATTCTTCAAACACACACACACACACACAAACACACACACACATACTCAGCAAATGTAGAAAGAATGTTACTAATCCCTATTCTAATGACCTTACAGTGATTTTAACTATGAAATAGGGCAATGTCACAGTGAGACCTGGATAAGAATTTTGGGCAGTTCTAAAGGGTAAATCTTTTCTAAGGAAAGATTTAAAAAAAAAAACCAAAAACCAAAACGCTCTCCCAACTCTTTAAAACTAGCTTAGGCAAGGATTTCATGAGTGTTTTGGTACTGGCTAGGCCAACTAAGAGGAAAGAACCAGTATAGAGAATTATGCTGATAGGTCTTGGATAATTGGAATTTTCCTCTGTTCACAGTATCAACACAGTAAAAACTTGTGAAAAGTCAAATAAAGGAAAAAAGAGACTAAACCTCACCACACACTCATGGTCTTCCTATATGAAAAATGCTGTCCACACTTCATTGGAGCCCTTTGCTGCTATACCTGGATGGAATTAATGACATTGGCTAGGAGAACTTTTTCTTTCAGGGCAGTTACTTAACTTCATCTTTACATTGTGGTAATGGCACAAAAGCTATGTTTTCTTATTTAAAATTGTCTAAGTAACTAACAAAGCAACAAAGCAACAAAGCATTTCCCGGCATACTTTCTCTTACGAGCAGAATAGACTTAAATTTTCTTCTTCCTTTTTTGGTGGATTTAAAAGCTATGTCTAAAGCAGCATCTTCTGGATTTCCCCCCCTTTTCTTCCCACTCAAACATGGCAAATCTGTCCAAATACCTCTTCTATCAGTGACTGATGAAAAACTCTTCTAAGGTCCCAGTCTAATCTGAACCCTCTTGGCTTGGCCATGAAACACTGATAGTCCTTAGACGGTCACTGAAGAGAGGTCTCAGCATATTGTGCTGCTGCCCCACTCAACAGTGGGATGCCACGGTCCACAGTTCTAAAAACAAAAGGCAGTTCCTGAAAAGGAACAACCTGCTCTTGAGCAAATTCTGAAGCGGGTTCTCCCCTTTATGGGAAGGCTCTCATTACATGACAGCATCATACCACTTGAAGAAACTGTGCCTTCCTGCGCTCCTCCAAAAAATGCAACGATCTCTCTCTGAGGAGGGGATACAGTAGGGTACTTATAATTTAATGAACAATGACACAATTTACTTTTTAACAGCTACCCTCTGCATTCCAGCTTCTTGTTTTCAGAAAAAATATCTTTCTCCTCTGCCCACCTTTCCATAGATCACAAAATGTTCTCAGAAGGGCAAGAGGGCCTGACCAGTGCACTCACAATCAGTTCACCTTCACTAGCATGACCAACACCTGGTAAGCTATTTTTTCACTTTCATGTGCCTCTGCACCAAAGCAATCTCTTAAACCATTGCAGATTTTAAATACCTTAAAGCAAAACTCAACAAAAAACTAGTAATCTTTCCAACAACGAGGGAGGTCAGAGATTTTTCTCTTCTATTTGCACTTGGGTCTGAAAGCAGTTATCTCCTACTTACCTGCATGCCTTAGTATTCAAAAAAATCCTACTACAGGCACAAGCCTAATTCCTTCCCCTCCCCATCCAGGGCAGGGGATATGCAGGTCTGGTTAGCTCTCTCTCCATGATTTTCAACTTGAGAGAACCTCATTAATACCTAAAAATGCCAAAGAGGTCCAGTGAATATTGCTAAATCTTGAGAATGAACAAGAGAACGAACATGATCCAAACTGACCTCTTGTTCATTTGCTGCAACAAATGGGGCTTCCTTTTGAGCATTCGTGATGATGCTCTGTGGTAAATGCCCTACTGTGCAGTATTTTAAAAAAAGCAATACTCTCAAATGAACACTTATTTGCTGAGGGGTTTTTCTGAGTCGGCAGACTGGAGACATAGGAATTAGTGAGGTTCTTCAAATGAGCAGGAAATATAAGCTATTCTGTTCATAGGAGGGAATGGAATTATGTTTGCAATAGGAATAATAGCTTTATATTTCCTGAACCACAATGCTGTGGTAACACAAACTTGTTTTTAAAATTTCATATAAAATTTATCAAACTTATCAAACATGGAGATATACGAATTTAAAAACAGCCAGCATCATTTCACTGAAAAGTGACATTTTGACATTTTTGATGTACAATATTGCTGTTATGTAAGACCAGGAGCCAAAGAGGCTTGACAAGACTTTGGTGGTCAGCCTCCAGCTCATTAATCCATCTGGGCCAGAGCTACTGCCTGATGCTTACAGATGTAGAAAGCACTGTCTTGTGCCCCTCGCCCCAGTCAAGAAGTTGCAACGCGGTCCTGTGCTGATCCACATTTACAGACACACAAAGTTTCCCCCTCCTCCCCATCTCCCTCACCACACACTTAATTCCCCAAATGCAGCATTGTCTAACGCAAACCTCATAACTGCAATTTAACTTTTGGTAGCCTATGGTGCTTACAGTTGTATTGCCTACTAAAATACTGCTGCAGAGGTTGCCTATATGAAGCAATCAGGCAAGAAGCCAGTTGCCTTGATGGGGCAAACAGAAAGCCCCCAATCACATTCTGTCATAAAGAAACTTGAGAACAATAAGGACCACCAGAACTATTCTTTTTCTTTGACCGTGGAAACAGTAATGACTGGCAGGGGAGGGAGAGGAGCAAGGCCCTGTCCTTACTACCTTCTCCTCCTCCTCTCCTGAAGTTGATCCGGATGACAGAAGCCTGAATGCTGTGCTTGTTGGGAGCTGGAACACCACAGCCACCAAGGCCAGTCACCTGGACCAATTCACAGAGTTGAAACCACGGATGGTAACTAAATGAGTTTATCCTGGATTTTCTTAAAAAATTTTTCTTAAAAAATTAACAAACCAAAGCTGTTGATCCCTGAATCAGAAAGCTGTTTTGCTTAATTATTTTCTGAGGTGTGAGGTGGGGGAAGGAAAGGGAAGAGCCTTGAGTGCGTTTGTGCACTTTGACAATCTTCTAGCTTGGCAACATCTTGGGAGCTTCTTCCTGTCTAGCCAGGTGGCATTGTGTGAATCCAAGAACCAGCCCTTGGCCCAGATGCTGCTGCTTATGGCCCACAAGGGGGCAGAGGAGCCTCCCCCTTTCCCCTGATCTTTCAATCTGGTCCAGTGGTGGAAACAGATCCCTGTGCAGTCTCCCCAGTGGCAACTGTCTCTTCCTGCGGAGGTGATTCTTCCTCAGCCTGTCCCCGGGATGTGACTGTTGTCTCAGGGGAGATGCTATGAGGCCCCTCCAGGGGCATGCAGCCTGGGTGATTCTTGCGAAAGTGCTGGTTCAGGATGGCCTGGAAGGGGAAGCTTTTGCCACAAACGTGACAGTGGAAGGGTTTGTTGCCTGTGTGCTTGCGGATGTGATACTCCAGCTGATCTTTGCGGGTGTACTTCTTGCCACACATACGGCAGACAAAAGGTGTGATCCCCATGTGCAGACGCATATGGCGATCCAGGCTGCCTTTCTGGTTGAAGGATTTGGCGCAGTAGATGCAAGTAAGGCGGGGATTGTATCGGAACCACCTCTCAGATACTTCCTGCTCCCGAAGATATTCTACATAACCACTTACTCCAATCATTGCTGACTCTTCGACCTGCACCAAGAGTAGAAAATACACAAGCACATAAAATACTAAATACAAGGAAATCAAAATATATTATTTTTTTAAAACTCTGTTATGTACCTATGTGGTCTCAGGCAATTCAACCTTTGTGGGTCTCCATTTTACCATTCATAGCACTGGGACACGACCTAACACTTGTATTCTACCAAAAAGACTTGCTGGAAGATCAAATGAAACACTGGGTAGTGAGGAATGACGTTAACTACCAAACGACGGCCAGAATTACTATAAATAAGGAAAAACTCTACCTACATTCTTTAAGCCCAGAAATAAAATGAAAAAATGTTGAAGTTCTGTTTTATTGAAGTCCCATTCCCTTCCATATATTATTATGGTGTGGAGTTCTTAAATTTCTGACAGAGCCTACATCAAATGACTGAGTAGTTGGTTCTCATTTTCAAAGAGGACCAGTAACACCATGGATGACATCATGACTTACATGGATTTAAGTGAAGCAGGTTCACAAAGTCTTACTTGGCCTCCCTCTCTCTTCCAGAGTCACTGAAGTCCAGTGGGAAGACAAAAGCCAAGATGCCTGGCAATGGCCTGGGATGAAGTGGATGACCTTGGTGTCTTAAATGTTTGACCAAACTCTAAGCGTCCCACAGTGCCTGCTTCACTTGCCTTCATGGTCACTGTAACAAATTGTTTTCATCCACTCATCCCATCAGGGGTGTCTTCACATGCTTGGAGTAGCCAGCACCCTTAACTTGCTGAGTTTGTGGCCCATTGGTTACCCTTAGCCTGGTTTAGTCCATCTGCCAAGACAGGGTATGTGGATGTTCAAGGACTAGCAGCTCTGGTGTGAGGGCTTGCTGAGCCCTTTTCAGGGTTGCTCATCCACCTTTGGTGCCCGCCTATCAACCAACACTCACTTGTGGCTCCAAGAAGCTGTAGCATGCACAGCGGCCACAGCCTGGTAAGCCATCTTCTTGGCAGATGGGCTAAAATCAGGTTAACATCAAATATTTGAGCATGGACCTGGGGAAGAATGTCACCCAAGAACCAGCCTCAGAAAAGACTGATACCAGATTGGCTATGGGGAGATGAATTTTTCAAACACAGCAAATACAGTCAACTAAACCACAGAGGAAGAACCTCTTCTAATGAAATCACAAGTGCTATGAAGTATTCTGCTCTATTATCAAATAAAAGCAAGAAAGTTAAAGGTGACTTTCTGGTTGATAGATTAACTAGATGCTTCCAAAGTACATTTTGGATAGACTACCTGAAACAACAGGAGGACCAACTAAACCAACCTCTTATTCACCTGCAATGTTGAACTGGTAAGGTCTTTCAGATCCATCTACATAAATCAAATACCAAAACATCAAACTGTGTCAACACAGAGTAGGTAGTCATTTAAAAATAAAAAAGACACAAAATAGGACTAATCTTGAGGACACAAAAGGAATTAGATTTATCCTGTAATCATAGATTTAGAGCGAAAAAGGATATTAGCAGTCAATGAATCTAACACTCTTATTTTCCGGATGAGGAAATTGAGGTTCAAAGAGGTAAAGTGACTTGCCAGGGTCACACAACTATTGTCTAAGAGATTATTTAAACTTAGGTCTTCTTGATTCCAAGCCCATTGTCCTATCCTCTATACCACGCTGCTTCTCAGAGGACAAAAGTAGTTCCAATAAGTAGAAGTTAAAAGAAAGTATATTTCAGTTCAATTTAAGTTAAGTTCAATTAGATGACTGCTAAGGTATTTTCCAACTCGAAGCTTCTATACAAGCCTAAGTTGCAGACAGTAACTTTTTCTCTAAAACATTCTTAGTGATTTTTCAATATACTATCAACATTTTATAGGTATCTCACAGACAGGTGGCTGACCCAACACTTCAGAGCAAACTAACAGAAAAGCTAGAAAGAGAACCTAGACTGAATTATAAATCTAGTGTCCTATACACTCATTAATTTATGAAGAGGTTATTGGAAGTAATCAATATATAATGCTTATTGAGTTCTCATAATTCACTCAGGATAGTTATCAGACACTCAATGTGTGTATGACCTAGACCAGTCAATCTTTCTGGGCCTCAATTTTATTATCTGTAAAACAGAGGCAATAAGACACCACCTCAGTTGGTAGAAGAGCAAATGAAATGATGTATGCAGAAGTATTTTCTAATTACAAAAGCTATATAACATAAAATATTATAATTAACTAAAAGTCAGCTTGAACATGCTTGCTGACTACGTAACGAGAAGTTCCCTTAACCTTTTGGTGTCTCACGTACCCTAAAACTAAGCTGCCAAACAGGTTGTGATCAGCATCAGTAAAGGCAGTTTGCTTATAAGTTCTCTATATCTATGAAGTCACAGGTCTGGACCAAAAAAAAAAAATTTTTTTATTAACTATTAAGACATGGGTTCCTGCTCTTGAAATGCTTAGAAAACAGGAAATACCTACAAGCAGATGAGATGGATATTTTTAATTCACATTGGCAATTAAATCTTCATATTGCCTACCTCAAGACAACTGGTCTTGTGGAATGCTGTGTGCAAAGAACCATTTTCATCATCTAATTTTATGTACAGCAGCTTTGAACTAATTTAAGCAGGTGAAAGTAATCTCCAAGTTATATGACATGGTTAATATTTTTCCAGTTTCCCTCAAATTCTAAAGTAACATCTTCTTTTGGGTAATTAAATTTATTTTACTATGGTGAAGTACCAAATTTACTAGAAGAAAATTTTGGAAGTAATTATGATGTAAGTAGCATTTAAATTCTTTTGTTGCTAATTAGACAATGAGCTTTTGGAGTTATTATAAAAGACATATCTTTTTTTTTCTTTTTGCTACTTACATAAGAAGATAATATGTAGGCAATAAAAAATCAAGTTTAGTTCCAGGAGAAGGATGAATTGAGGCAGAGTATTAAAAGCAGATTTTAAGGACCTGGAGAAAACTTAATTTTTACCTCTTTGTGAAAGTCAGATAGTTTCTTGATTTTATTTTTAGCCTGCCTTCAACATTTAGTATCTGAATAACAAAGCCATCTAATATAATGAATAGGTACAAAATTCAGGTCTCTAATGAAAGGAAACTCTAATATTAGGATTGAATACTTTATTTGGAAACTATAATACAATAATAATAACTTGTATTTATAGAGTACTTTCTTCCACAGTGGTACATTAAAATTTGATCATTCAGAAGGTTTTCACTAAGTTTCTCAACCCTGCTGATTTCTGAGACATCATAAATGGAAAAAAAATTTAACTATGTTAAGCAGAGACCAGAATAATAGGGAAAATACGGGAGGAGGGGGAAGAGGCCAAAGTTAATTTTTGATATTTGGAGGACTATTTATTTGTTAATCCTAAATTCTTTTCTCTCATTTCTTCAAAAAAGTGTAGTCTAAAGAGACAACTGCTCCAGAGTTCTAACGGGAGTAGGGGAAAGGGTCGAGAAATGTATTGTGATATTTAAAAAATTTCAGGAGACAATTTCTGGGTAATTTAATAATTCTATTAATAAGGCCAGCAAGTTTTTAATAGAAGGGTGGTCAATTTGGTTATCTCTCCTTAGACCAAAAACAATCATGATGATGGAGTTCATAGGTTATACATCCTTTTCAATTGGGGGTGGAGTGACTCCTGGACAAAGAAATTATCTCCATTCAGACCACGGCCAACTTCGGTTATCCAGACAAAAGGTTCTGTCTCCACCCAAGCACGAGTGGAACACAAAGAACTTTCCCACTCTAGATTAAATTCCTGGTAAGGCTGAGTGAGGCTTGACCAAAATAAGGAGAGTTAAAGTAAACTTAATTAGCAATAATGTCTTTTAGATTGAACTTTTACAGGACTTTAGAAAAAGGGGGAGAACTCTGAATCTCCCCCCAAACTAGTGATTATTAATAATAATTTCTTATAGTATACAGTATTATTTCACAGAAATTCACAGAAGAAATTAAGAGGAGGGAAGCAATTTATGAAATCAAGAGTTGAAGAGTGATTAAAGCTTTAGAACATCATTATTTTGTTTTTTATTAAGTCTGAACAATTTAACAATGTGAATGAAAGATTACAACTTATTTAGTCCACAAATCTCATTCCCCTAATATGATATATCAAATCTAACACCCTGAGGATGGTTTTCAAAATCTTTCTCTATCTGGTGTCAGCTTTATGACCATTAGGTTAAAAGTCACCTGGTCCAGTTTGTCAGTTTCATTTAAAGACTTCTAGGGTGGAAGGTTTCATCATCAACCAAGAAGTATTTATTGAGCACCTACTATATACTCAGTGCTATAAAAGACACAGAAGTGTCAAGAGGGTAGGATGATTCAGTGGAAAGAGTACTTACTGCATTGGGAATGGATTGGTCTGGGTTCACATTTTTGTAACTCTGGAATAGTCATAACCTGTCTTGGGCCTCCCTTTCCTCAGGACAAGTTCCTCCAAGATCTCTTCCAGATCTACAACAAAGACCCTCATTGGGGACTAACACTCACAAAGTCACAACAAGCAACACAGCACAGAAGTACTCAATTGTGTGACAAAATCTAAACATGGCAGGTATTCAGAGAAGAGGGGACTCAGGGATGGCTTAATTAATAACAATTCATATGTAGATATGACGATATGTCTATATAGATATTTATCTCTTTCTCTATATGTATCCATATGTGTAACTTCTTGGGGTTTATAAGGCCTCATCCTCATTGCCTTTGATTATTATTCACCAGTAATCAAAGGCAAATCTGACTGTGGAGTTCACTGCTTTTCCCACTGCCATCCAGTCTCTTATTTAGGGAAGAATTAATGGAGGACATATGTCTTGAGCTGGGCATTAAAGAATGGGAACAAACAGAAGAGGGCAAGAGAGAGTATTTTGGAGTGAGGTGCATGCAGAGTGTTTCTCAGAGAAAGAAAAGATTAACCTATCTGAAATTGCTGAGGAGAACTAAAAAGAGAGGGTAGAACCAAATTACAAAGAACCCTGACACCAGAGAAATTTAAATTAGTTGTGGTAGAAAATGGGGAGTTGCTGCAGGTTTTTAAGTCATTAGAGTGACCCAAGTATAGTTTGTTCTAGTATTCTTTCACCCATAGTGTCAAATATCCCCTCTATACCTAGATAAACTGTTTTGGAGGCTGTTAGGTAGTTCTGTGGATAGAGCACTGGGCCTAGAGTCAGGAAGACTTGAGTTCAAATGTGACCTTAAACACTTACTAGCTGTGTGACCCTGGGCAAGTCACTTAACTCTGTTGATCTTAATTTGCTGAAGTAGGAAATGGTAAACCACTCTAGTATCTTTGTCAAGAAAATTCTATTGACTGTACGGTTCATGAGTCAGACGTGACTGAACAATTAAGTCTCTTTTGGGCAGGTAGGTGGTGCAGTGGAGTATGAGGCCTGCTGTCTGGAAGACTTTCCCTAATTTCAAATCTGGTTTGACATTTACTGGCAGTGTGACTCTGGGCATAACCCTGTCTGATATAAAATGAGCTGGAGAAGGAGATGGCAACCTGCTCCAGTATCTCTGCCAAGAAAACACCAAATGGGTCATGGAGAGCTGGAAAGAAATGAACAATCAACCCTGTTTTACTATAAATTTCATTTCCTTATTTGGTTTTCTGTAGAAATGGAGAAAAACAGGTGAGCAGCTTCCTCAGAATAATACTTCATATACATACGTGCTCTCTTGAAGCTTAAAAACAACACTAAGATTTTTGGGACACTATATGCAGACCATCATTAGCAGGACTAGATAATTTCTAGGGTTCCTTTGTAACTCTAAACTCCATGATTCCATGAATTAAATCCTTAATTTCATTTCCAGACAGTATCATTTATTGCTTGCTTCTTCCTAGCCTACACCCCCATCTGCATCTAGGCTCACCCTTATGCCTGAAGCAAGCAACTTTTGCCTACCCTTTCTTTCAAAGTACAGTTGAAACTCTTTTATGAAGTCTTTCTTTTTTTTTTTTTTTTTTTCCTAATTTATTTATTTATTTATTTATTTTACATTCATTTTCACAAATTTTTGGGTTCCAAATTTTCTCCCTTTTTCTCCCCTCCCCCCACCCCAATACCCCAAGCAATCTAATTTTCCCTATCTCCAATCTGTCCTCTCTTCTGTCATCCCTCCCTTCCCTTGTCTCTATCTTCTCTTTTCTCCTGTAGGGCCAGATGACTTTCTATTCCTCATTAACTGTATGTCTTCTTTCCTAGTTGCAACAGCAATACTAAACAATTGTTCCTAAAACTTTGAGTTCCAAATTCTCCCCATCCCTCCCTCCCCACCCATTCCCTTTGGTACGGCAGGCAATTCATTATAGGCCATATCTGTGTAGCTTTGCAAATGACCTTCCTGATAGTCGTGTTGTGTAAGACTAACTGAATTGCCATCCCTCCTCACCTGCCCCTCATTGTTTCTCTTTGATCCTGTCCCTCCCCAAGTGTTGACTTTCAATTACTCCCTCCTCCCTTTGCCCTCCCTTCCATCATCCCCCCCCAATATCTCCTTCTCCCCCGCTTTCTTATACTGTAAGATAGGTTTTCATACCAAAGTGAGTGTGCATTTCACTCCTTCGTTTAGTCAAATGTGATGAGGGTAAACTTTTGTTTGTTTGTTTGTTTTTTTTTTTTTTTCTTCAGCTCTCCTCTTTTTCCCTCCACTAAAAACATCTCCTACTTGCCTCTTAAATGACATATAGTTACCCCTTTCCATTTCTCCCTCTTTCCTCTCACTACATTTCTCTCTCATCATTTACCTTAATTCCTTTTAAGGTATGGTCCCATCCTATTCAGTTCAATCTGTGCTCTCTGTCTCTGCATGTGAATGCATGTGTGTATGTGTGTGCATGCGTGTACATGTGTATGTGTGGTCCCACCAACCACCCAGATACTGAAAAGTTTTAAGAGTTAGAAATATTGTCTTTCCATGTATGAATGCAAACAGTTCATTTCTGGTAAGTCCCTTAATACTTCTCCTTGCTGTTTACTTTTGCATGCTTCCTCTCATTCTTGTGTTTGAAAGTCAAATTTTCTTTTCAGCTCTGGTTTTTTCATCAAGAATGATTGAAAGTCCTCTGTTTCATTGAAAGACCATATTTTCCCTTGAAATATTATACTCAGTTTAGCCGGGTAGGTGATTCTTGGTTTGAGTCCTAGTTCCTTTGCCTTCTGGAATATCCTATTCCACGCCCTTCGATCCCTTAATGTAGAAGCTGCTAGATCTTGGGTTATCCTGATTGTATTACCACAGTACTGGAATTGTTTGTTTCTGGCTGCTTGCAAGATTTTTTCCTTGAGCTGGGAGTTCTGGAATTTGGCCACAATGTTCCTAGGAGTTTCTCTTTTTGGATCTCTTTCAGGTGGTGATCGATGGATTCTTTCAATACTTATTTTGCCCTCTGGTTCTAGAATGTCAGGGCAGTTTTCCTTGATAATTTCATGCAAGACGATGTCTAGGCTCTTTTTTTGATCATGGCTTTCAGGTAGTCCCATAATTTTTAAGTTGTCTCTCCTTGATCTATTTTCCAGGTCAGTTGTTTTTCCCATGAGATATTTCACATTCTCTTCCATTTTATTGTTCTTTTGGTTTTGTTTGGTGATTTCTTGGTTTCTCATAAAATCATTAGACTCCATCTGTTCCATTCTAATTTTGAGAGAACTATTAAATTCAGTGAGCTTTTGAGCCTCTTTTTCCATTTGGCTCATTTTGCTTTTGAATGCATTCTTCTCCTCATTGGCTTTTTGAACCTCTTTTGCCAATTGAGTGAGCCTATTTTTCAAGGTGTTAATTTCCTCAGCATTTTTTTGGGTCTCCTTTACCAAGATATTGACCTTTTTTTCATACTCTTCTTGCATCTTTGTCATTTCTTTTCCCAGTCTTTCCTCCACCTGTCTAACTTGCTTTTCAAAATCCTTTTTAAGCTCTTCCAAGGCCTGAGCCCACCCAACACCCCCCTGGGGTGTCTGGGGTACTGAGGCCCCGCCCTCCACATCTTTCCCTGATGGGAAAAATACGTTCTCGTCCTCCCCATCAGATCCGAATGTCGGGATCATTTGCATTTGTTGGAAAAAACTCTCTAAAGTCTTATTTTTCTTCCCCTTTTTAGGCATTTTCCCAGCCAGTTACTTGACCTCTGAGATTCCCTTCCACCCCCGCCTGGATCCGCCCAGCCAGCGCCTGGCCTCTGAGATTCAAATGGGCTTTCCTCCTGCTGGCTGTCAATCAGTGAGCTTTAGTTCAGGTGCTGGGGCGGGGCCAGGGCTGTCTCCGAGACTCTGATCCCTCGGGGGGCTTTATGCAGCGACTCTCAAGAATGGAGCGGGTGGGGGCGGGGTGGGGGGCCCGCCTCCCAATCTCAGCTCCCCTGGGGGTCCCGAGCAGAAGTCTTCAGCAACAGAGCGGGCTGGGGGCAGGGCCGTTTCCCAGGCTCAGCTCCGTCAGGTTTTATGCGGGAATCTTCTGTAATGAAGATCCTGCCTGCAGCTGGGGGATTCCTGAGTCCTGGGCCGCTGCCGCCTCAGCCGCCGCCCACGCCTCTGCCTCCGCCGCTTCCTGCCCCCGTCCCTGCCGCCGCCGCTTCCTCCCGAGGGGGCCTGAGTCACAGACGCCCTGCTTCCCCTCTCCTTCAGCCCGGCCTCTCTCACTGACCTGCTTCTGTGGGCGGAGGGACTTTCCCGGCTGCTTCAGCTTCCGTCTCTGAAGCCTGCTCCGATCCGCTTCTCTGAGGCCTCGGCCAGGGCAGCGCTGGGGGTCGGGTTTACTCTCCGGGGCGCGCCGGACCCTGGGGACGGGTCTTGAGGGCTCCCTGGGACGGAAATCTCCTCCACTCTGCCTCTGCACACCTTGCAGTCACCCAGAATCTATGGGGGACTCTTTCTACACCAATTCCATGGGCTTTGGTTTCGGAGCTCGTAAACGTGCGTCCTTCTACTCCGCCATCTTGGCTCCGCCCCCTATGAAGCCTTTCTTAAGCAGACGAATTCACCCTATCTTTCCCCAGCATCGTGACTGTGTACATCTTGTTGTTCAGTCACCTCAGTTGTATTCGATTCTTTGTGATCCTTTTTGGGGTTTCCTTGGCAAAGATACTAGAGTGATTTGCCACGTCCTTCTCCATCTCACTTTACAGGTGAGAAACTGAGGCCAACAGGGTAAGTGTCTCAGGCCAGACTGGAACTCTGGAAGATGCATGCTGGTGTGCGACTGAGTCTTTGGTGCCTACTTCAGTATTCCAATGAATCAGTTATTGCTAGTGGTCTTGTCTTCTCATGAGGTGTCAACTTTATCTGCTTCTTAACATCTTTATTTGCCTGACAGTCACTTTTATATAGAAACTAAATCTTTGTTTACATGCTGGGGGGAAAAAAAAGATTCCCCAAATGTGAACAAAGCTTTTATTTTGTGCCTCTAATTTCTTATGTTTCTTTCCAATTTCATAAGAAAAAATTTTCCATGGTAATAGTAACAATTCCCTTTTATGATACCATAAACATAGTACAGATACAAGTACTCGGGTAACAGGCAGGCCCTTTCAGCACCCTAGGCAACTCTCTAAGGCAGAAACTTGAAGGGCAACTGCCAATCTGCACTGGTAGATGTACTTTTATCACTGTGAGTTCCCCATAACAAACACAGGCCTAATTAAAAAAAGTAAATGAGATTATAGCAACAACTACAAGTTGAACATATTACCAGTGTTAGAAGTTGATAATAACTCACATTTATTTAGTACATTAATGTTTCTGAAACATTTTCCTCATACTTCTATAAGGTGAGCTGTAAGTGCCAATGGACAAATAAAAAACCTGAAGTTTACAGATAGGAAATGGCTTGCTCAGAATCACACAGCTACTACGTGCTGGGGTGCAACTGGAAACTAAGTCTCCTGATTTCAAGTCCAGCACTCTATCCACTAGGCCATACTGCCTCTCATTTATAAGCAGTGGCTAGGGCAGCTCTCACAGTATCTTACATGAAATTATTTTTTAAAAACCTTCCACTGCTTCTCTTTCTAAGTAACTGATCATAGAAAAAAGACAGAACTGCTCACAATTCATTATATGTCTTCACTTGGCACATGCTTTTTCTAGTCCTCAGTTGGCCTACCATGTGAACATCATTTCACACATAAGCAACATGTCCAACATTTGTACAGTGCTCACTAGTCAGGAGACCAAACAATGCTTTGTGAATAATTACAAAGAAAACAGAAGTCAAAGTCTCTGTTCTCTAGGACTTTATGATTAGAGGAGATAAGTCTAATACAAATAAGAATATACAAGAATATGCATTGCAAGTGCTTAATAAATGCCTTTTCATTTATTTCATTTAAATAAAATTTAAATTAGAAAGGTCACTAAGTCCAACTCTCTTTGCATGTACTTTGTCAGAAGTAGGTTTAATTTCTTCAAGGACACAAATTGTCCCTTACTCCAAAAGAAATGCCATATTGTATTCCTACTGCCTCTTCCCAAACTTCAACTTTCACCAAAAGAAAACTTTTTTGAGTGTTGCAGAACAAGTGTTTGGAAATAATGGAAGAACATTAAATATATTTAAGATTCCCTCTCTTTTCAATCTTTATTTTCCATTAATTCAAAAATAATGGTAACCAAGATTTCCAAGGAGATCAAAAAGGGGACGACTTTGAAAGATTGTACTGTACTTGTTGAAAGGCATTCTTAAATTTCAACAGTCATTCAGGTCTGTCACTACATACCTGGGAGTTGGGTTGCTTAGGCTCATCCATTCTCCCAGGAGATTCACTGCGGGCTCGGTGTCTCTCAGTCAGGGTGACAACACTGCCAGAAGGGCTAAATCTGTCGGCAGAGGAGCATAAATGGGGTAACAGAACAGTAATGTTAAAGAATTTCTGAGTGATGAGGTCATTCCCTTAGTCTATGAATAATAAAGGGGAAAGCATATGGAACAGTATGATGATTTTCAGCATGGTAACTGAGAAGTGCTCATACTGGGTCCATTTTAACTTTAAGTTAAGAAATCACATTTGGTTTTGTACAATGAGTACTCAATGGCACATAATGACTTAATGACACTGAGGCACAGTAAGTAAGTAAAAAGCTTATGTCACAACAACAGTACTAGAAAAACGCTAAGAAATCTGTATAAAGACTCAAGGAACTAAAATTAAAGTTAGGTCTATAATTCTGGGCCTGTTACTTTGTCTATGTGACCAATTACATTTTAAATTAGTAACAGATCGAATACCAACAAACTATATTTTAAAAAGTCAGATTGATGAATGAGTGATAGAAGCTAAATCAACTTCTAGGTCACTTAGATTAAAACTCCAGTTACTTTTTTCAGTGGCCAAACCTTAGATGACTAGAATCAGTATGGTCAATAAAGAGTGCTATTTACAAATTTATATACACTCCATGAGTAAAAGGACAAAGGAGAGAAAACATCCAAAATGTGACCATCTGAAGAAAAGAGAGGTCATGGATTATTATTTGCATTTCTATGGCACTCACTGATCTCTGCAACAAGATCTTAACAGGTTAGTAACATGTTTTAGATCTGCTGTTTATGCAGTCAAAAGTTTGTTTTTTTATCAACAGGAAAAAAATAGCAGAATATACTCTTTGAATTGCATTTAGCCAATCTAAACATGCGTGTGGGGATACTTAATGTACTTTCAACTTAATGTGATTATTAACAACCTGTGCTCATTCACCCTTAAAGACAAGTCCTTAGCTAATCATAGAGAAAAATGTTAAAAAGACAAAAGTGGGTAAACAAAGAGGAAAAAATAATGAAATGTTTAGGCCCTTGGCAGCAGTAGCCACTGATCAAAACCAGATAGAAAAATATTCAAACGGCAAGCTGAGAAAGAAATGGAAAAACAATCCCAAAAGACTCTCCTTGGCATCACACTATTACCCAATGAGAGCCAAAGAATCATCAGGACCATACCAATGCCTCCTCTGGAGGCGGTGGCTAAAGGAAAGCGAAGCAGGGCTACAAAGGAAAATGAAACTCCCCCAAGCCACCTACCTGTGTGATAACATACCAAGGAAGGGAAAGGCCGCCTGGTTCCCAGCTGACGGTCAGCTCCCTGCCTCGAATCCGAGGAAGCCCTGGCAATTACTGATGCTAGTGTGGCTGCAGATGCTATTCTGATTCATGGAAGTGTCTAACTTTACCATAGTTCTCACAACACTGTGAATACTTCAGGACTAGGAGCTTCCTGCTTTAAAAAAATAAGAATGCAAGTCTTTTGGCACACCTCCAATTTCCCCAACAGAGTCAATTCTTATTTTGTCTAAACAACAGGTAGGGAAGATGCTCTCTAAGCCAGAGAGATGGCCTCGATCAGTGGTACCTGAGTGACAGTCAGGAAATGCACAAAAGAAACCTTACCTGTCCATTTCACTGCTGGTTGGTCGAGTGGCCTTGGGTGCTGAAGACCCCAAGGCATAATTCTCTTGTCCTCCTGACCCGTGGCCTGTTGTATCGATCACCATGGCGGCAACCTCTTCGGCACTGCTCCCATCTTCTCCAGAGGGCTGATTCTCTGTCCCAAGCCACTCCTCCAGATTCTCAGTTTTGATCCGAACTCCTCCAAGAACTCTCACCTCATCATCGCTTCGACCCCCCCTGTCAGCTACCCCAGTCTCCACATACCACTGTCCTGCTCGGTTGATCCGAAGGATGGGCTCCCGGCTCTCCACATCAGAACTCTGCTCAATTATCTGAGGGCTGGTGGACTCTTCAGGGGGACTTAGCTCCCTGATGTCCAGCACCGTGCTAACTTGGCCTCTTCGACTCCCCTTTGGTGTATTGTGACGTGGGCTAAGGGGGCGGTTTAAATTTGGTGTGACCCTGTGAGATTCTGGGGGTCTCTCCTGATGCTTTGTCCTTGTCTGGCTTAATTCTGCCTCAACTTCCGCTACATTAATCTTGAAATGTATACCCTCCAGGATCTGTGTACATTTGTCTATGATGTGCTGCATCTGTAGGAAACTGGCAGCTGTTAGGTAGCTGATGATATCTGCCAGTTGTAGACATATCCGCCCAGTGTAACAAAATGAAAGGAGTTGCTCAAAAACAGTAGGATTCTTGATGACTGATATGGAGACAGTGCTCATCTCATTCAAGGACATATGGTCCCGGAAATAGGGAGAGCTGGCAGCCAACACAACTTTGTGAGCCCGAAAAGCCTGTCCTTGTACATTGACCACAATATCACAGAGACGACCCTGCATGCGAAGTTGGTTGAGGTGGCTCAGGACTGAGTTGCTAAAGTCAGGGATCTCCAACTGTATGTTCCCACCTTTCTCCATGGTGTGCCTGATGGTACAGGCTTTCAGCCCTGCTGAAAGAGGAAACAGGAATAATGACTACCAGTCATGACTACGTTCCCAGGGTGCTTTACAGGGCACAAGTATTTGGAAATTTTACTTCAAAATGTCTGCTTACTAGGAAAAGCGACTTTCCCTAGATCCAAGTGTGAAGCAGTTATCAAAAAGTTAAGTCTACTACTCCAGGGTCTGTGGTGTCACCGTGAAACCTGGAGACAAACTTTGGACTTTTATTACACTATCTTTATTAGTTATGTAGCTTCAACTTTGATGCAACAATTCAACAAAGAGAAAGAATAAAGCATTTAAGTGCTTGACTTCTTAAATGTATACATGTTTAAGTTATTTTTTTCAAGATAGATGAAAAAATTGAGAAGCGACTTTTTTCGGCGGGGGGAGGAATGAGATACAAAGGAATAAGCAAGAACACACAAAAGCTGGGGCAGAGTGTAATTAAGGCTTATCAGGGACTTGTGAACACTTTATTGCGATCCTCACCCTGGGTTAAATTTTCTGTGGCATGACTAATAACCTACTTAAAGATATGCCAGTTTTCCCAAGTAAACCAAGCAGCTCCTGAAAAGCTGGCTTAGGACACAAAGGAAAAGCGCCCTAGGTAACTGGAGTGGGCAGCGAAGACCAAGAGCGGACCGTTACCTCCCGAGCACTCTGCCCTGGCAGTTTTTTGGGGTGGCCCATGATCAGCGTCTGATGAACCGCTGCCTAACCTAGCTCAGAAACTAAGTTGAAGAAGTGGTACTCGAACTCGGTGTGAGCTACGGCCGAGGCTCGGAAGCGGTGCCCCCTGAGCCGGGTGGGGTGTGCCCGGTGTGCTGTGTGCGGTGGCCTCGCCCTCGCCCTACGCTGCCGCTGCCGAGGGTGTGTGGACAGAGCAGGTGCCCAGAGCCGGCCTCCGCTCGGACCCCGGCCCATGTGTTTGCTTTGAAACATTGACTTCCAGGAGCCCGGCGGGCCACGCGGAAGGCAGACGTGTTTATTGCGGAGTCTACACCGGCGCCTTTCTGCGTGCCGGTGGTGGTTTCCTTTTTCCAGCAACTCCCAAGGGGGAGGGAGGAATCCCCAGGAGGAAAGTCAGTCTGTCTGTCCGTCTCTCCCTCGCGTGGCCGGGGGTCCCGCGGGGCCGCGGACTTGCGCTCGGTTGGCAGACGGGCGGAGTGGGCAGGGGGGCACTGGGGGAGTGGGTGGCTGGGGCAGAGGGCACGGGGGCGGGTCAGCGGGAGGAGGGGAAGGGGGCGTTCCCCCCAGCGGGTCCAGCGCGGGTGGGGTGGGGTGTGGCTGCGAGGCAGCGGTGCCCGCCGGTTGCCAGGGTGGGTGCGGGTCTCGGGGGTCTGGAGGGAGGGGCCCCGAGCGGGGGGGGCGGGTCCGCCCGCTCACGGGGCGGAGAGGAGGGGGTAGGGTGGGGCAAGAAAGGTCGCCCCAGCTCCGGGTCGGGGCCTCCCCAGGGCCGGGCGGGGGGGGGGGCGCGGGGCGGGGCGGACCCGGGCCGAGGGAGGGAGGGGGGAGGCCGGGGCGGAGAGCCGGGGCGCGGACCCCGCCGAGGAGCAGTACCTACCTCCGGGGGTGGAAATGGGCCGGAATGGGCCGGAACACCGTCCCGGAAGTGAAACCCCCCGCCCCCTCCCCCGGAGCGGGCGACGTGCCGGAAGGAAATCACTCACCCTTACACCGCCCCCCATCCTCCTCCTCCTCCTCCTCCTCACTTGCCCCCTCCCCCATTGCACTCCTCCCCCCCCTCCCCCTTCCTCAGCTCTCCTCCGCCTGGGTATCCAGGCCACGGCCCTGCATCACGTGCCCCTCGCGAGTCCCGCCCCCCGCCGCGGGCTGGAGGAGGGGCCACGAACGCGTGGACAGGAGGAGGCGGGGGGGGAGGGTCGCGGGGAGGGGGCGGGACGGGGGAGGGTCAAGTGGACCAGGCGAGAGGAAAGGCGAAGACCGGCCCCGGCCCTCAGTTCCCGCTCTTTGGCGAGGCGGGGCGGGGCGGACGTCGGCGGGGCGCGATGACGTCACGTCTCCTTTATATAAAGGGCCTCGCGGCGGCGTCTCGTTCTTTCCGAGGGAGCTGCTTGTTGCTTTTCTAGGTGAGCTTGCTGCGGTTTGGGGGAGCCCAGCCTCTGCGGGCCTTAGGCTTCTGGGGTTGCCCGGTGCCCGCTTCCACGCCCCGGGAGGCGTCTTGGGAAGATGTTGGAGGGCCCCGGATTGCGTTCAGGGCCGCCCTGGGGAGCGAGGCCTCGGAGCCCGAAAGGCCTGCGCGGCTTAGGCTGGGGCCCTGAGGCCGCCGGTGGGGGCAGGGCGTCTGGGTTCAGGCCTCGCTCTGCGTGATGAAAGCAACGTTGGTAGGGACATCTGAGACTGCTGATGAATGCCAACGTTTCTGATGCGGGGCCTGGGCCGAGCCAGCGGCGGGCGGGGGGGTGGTTAGACCGCCGAGGGCAACGTGGCGCCCGGGGCCCGCCGGGTCGGCCTCCACCGGTGCGGGGGGGAGCCGGGACCCGAACCCAGGATCACGTGCTCCTGGCGCACGTGCCTGGCGGGAAAACCCGGCTTCCGGAGCCCCCCCGGATCCGGAGCCCCCCCAGGCCGACCTTCACCTCAAAGGTAGTGTCTGGGCTGGGTTAGGAGCAAGCAGGCGACGAGGGCCAAGATTCACGGACCGAACTTGGTTTCAGATTGTAAGCGACGCAAATGTGTAGGTTCAGGGTGTAAGGCGTTCTTTGCAAACTAAACAAATGAGTCATTCGTTAGCTTCTTCAGTCTTTATCTGGGTTGCCAGCCAGTGAATTTTTAAAAGAGTCAGTGTTTGCATGGTTTGGTCTCCACAAAACGTTTCTTGTGTTTTTAGGCATGGAGCTCAGAAAGGCCCAAGAAACACTCCCTTTGCTGTCCTTAGAGGTAAGCTGTGTTGGAAAGGCAGGGTTAAGGGGGCTTAGGAACCCAGAGTTTGGGAGGCCTGAGTTCGCAGAGTGTAGTGCCTGGCACGTAAGCGCTATTTAATATTGGCTCTGACAACTGTACAGAAACAGTGCTTATGTCCTACTTTAAGGTTTGCAAAGCATTTAAGATCTCCAGCGTTAGCGACTGTAATTACAGCGAACAAAAGCTGTGCGATTGTAGTGTTGGATAAATAGGTCTTGGGAATTCCTAGAGCTGTTAAGCCTATGATGGTTTCAGAGTAGTGGACAGAAATCATTTCTGACAATGTTACCTACTGAGGCTTTGATGCTGAGGGAGAGTGATTGCATTCACCTTGACTCCGTGCAATGTTAAATCTTTTTTTTTCCTGTACACTGCAGTTACTTATCATGGATGAAGTTGCTGTTGCTGATGTAAGTGTTGAATATATTTCAGTGAAAATGCAGCTTTGGGAAATAGTGCCTTGGCATTTGGCCCAACCTCAAAGCTGTCAGAAGTATTGAACAACTGTGCTTTAATGATGAATTTTTATTTGCTACTCTTGATCATGAATATGATGAGAACTCTTACCACCTTTTTCTTACACTGAAGCACTCCAACTATGCTTATTTGGAGGTAGGTACACAAGAAAATAGTTACTTATTGCTGTTTATTTCTCTCTCCAGGCTTCAAAGTATTACAATCGCAGGCAAACAGGTAATCACCAAACATACTTAAGTTTTCTATTTCAGCATTCACCGACTCTAGTATAAATTATCAGAGTAAAACAGATACTATGATGGTTGCATAGTTCAGCAGATAGAATAGTGAAGAATACTTAACCTTATTATCTGATGTGTCTGGCTTATGAGAAAATAATTTGCTAAAATTGCCACAATCAAAAATCAAAGGCATAACCTTTTTTTCCTTCACTTTCATCTCTAGGAACTTGACAACTGGAAATAGAAATGGTAAGGCCTAAAGCTCCTCAAAATAGATTGTGGGCAAAGTGGGCTCAGGTGCCATGAACAAATAAAGGCTGGTTGAGGCCTATAATAATCAAAACTCAAAAGGTTGACAAAATTAACACTAGGGATAGCAGTTGATGAAATGGCTTATTTTTTACTTGGAAGTAAAAAATCTTCATCTTAACCATTTATCCTTGTGGATAAAAAAATTGAACTGCAGTTTGCTCTTTTCAGGACTTTAAGTAAAGATACTAATGTCATAAGCCTGATGTTGATTGTGTATCCCTGTCAGGTTTTGTGTGTGATCTGTAAAAACCGAGACAAAGTGAGGTAGTGATACTTTCAGCTGTTTAGGAAATTTATTTTGTGTTCAAGGTTCACCAGTTCAGGTTTTACTGGTATTAGTTTACGATAAATTTTTAAGATGCTATTAACATTTGTTTCAGGGAGGTTTATCCAGTAGTGTCAAGCCTGTATGATGATAAGCCAATAGACTGACTTTATCATGGAGGTCTAATTAGCTCTAACTGATTTCAGGCATTGTTTTAAACTTTCAATACTAATTCCTCTTTGACTATTAGTTAACTAAGATTGGTCTTTTGTAGACATCAGCTGAATCTTGAAGTTGGCTGCAGTTGGATTATTTTGTAAGTGAAAATTTTTTTTTTAAGAGTAATCCATGAGGCAGTTGAATTGATACACCAAGTATTAGTGTGGGAAGGGTTGGTTTCAGATTCAGCTTGATTGGTTGTAAGAGTTTGTAAATAACTATGCTGGGATTTATTTGTAAAGTGGGAATAATATCTTTGTAGGTAATAGCTCCATGAGACTGTATATCACTTGAGATTTAAGGAATGTTTTTTCAAAATTTTATAGCAAAATGTTCAATTTAGGTTTTGCAAGGATTTTTGGAAATGAAATAACTAATTTTCTAAAGCTACTTAACAGGGTTTATAATGATGTCTTCAAATGTCTGACCTGAAATCAGCATGTAGATAAATCATAGCACTGAAGTGCCCTGTAACAAATTAAGCCCAACCTTGGTTTTTCTGTGACCAAAGTTAACATTTAATGTAAACTTTTGGTTTAGGTTACCCTGATCTGTCCAGATGCTGTGATTATCACTTGAAATGGGTAAGGAGGTGAAATACTGGTATTAATTGGTTAATTTTTGGGAAATGTATCCAGTGATTGATTTATATTCTCATCCAGATTTCTTCACACTTGTGTTTCATGGTTTAAAAAAAAATTCAATGTTGTAGGTGGAGCTTTTATGATCTGGGCTGTAGTTGATATATTTGTAATGCGTACTTGCTTTGGCATGTGTAAAATTCCAGTTTTTAAAGGAAGTCTTGGTGAAGTGACTTTTGAAAAAGCAGGGTACCAAACACTTTTTAAATGGGATCAATGACTAAGACTAGTGAAAATGGTTTGTTATTCTTATAAGTACAAATTCAAGAAGGCCAACTTGGCTCTGAGGATAGGTCAGTCTATAAATGTTATTTCTGTAGTTGGCTCATGATGTACTGTTAGTGATGATTTATATAGTAAAACAATGGGAATCTCTCTGAAAAAGAATGAGGATTTTCTTTTTCTGAAACAGTACAGTTTTTGAAAACATGACTAGACGGGACAATTGGGCAAAGACTTAACCTGTGGGTTTTGTTTTTTTTTTTGTGTGTGACAGATGAAACTGAAATGATCTTGGTTGCTATTGGTAAATGGATTCATCTGTCCTGAGCCAAAGGTGAAGATGCTGAAAAAAGGTCATTACAATTTGATAAAATTTGAGAAATTTTTGCAACCAGATTAAAATAAGCTAAAGCAGTGTCTCAAAGCTGATACAATGATGATAACATAGTTCAGCAGATGTATGGTGGTGAACACTAGTTTTGTCTTTCGCTCCTATCTGATGTATCTACTATTGGAGACACCAGGACTATCTTACTTATGAGTTATTGCCTTAAAGTACTGACTGCCAAATACCATTTTGATTTTGAAAGTTTAGAGGGTTTTTTTTTCTTGTGGCAGTTGTACTTTGCTGTCTATAGTAAATGTTCTTAGAATTAGGATTTGTAATAGGTTCTTTTACTGTTTTCTTTGGATAACTTTGGCTTGCCCTTATTGCACTATGCCTTTCTTTTTTCAGCATAAAGTGCCAAGGGACTAGAGGAAAAACTGGGTAAGTGGAATGGAAGCATTTTATTTTTAATTGGATATTTGGATGTTTGATTGTAACCAGTGATGTAAAAGATTCTGCCAAATGATAGAATGTGATTTTACTCATAAACCGTTCCATTATTTTAAACTGAGGTTACATTGAGAAACACGAATGCAGTGGCATTATCTTACTTTAGTTACTTGGAATTATATAGTCACATGAGGTTTTGGCTAGAAATGGCCTGAATGTGAGGGCATGTGAAAGCTGCACACCTAAGAAGAGTTGACAAAATAGGGAATTCTGTGATAAGAGGCCAAATGTTCCATGTTGTGACTTGTAAAGTTTTGTTATCCTTTTATAGATTGGGCAAAAACCTCAAGAAGAAAAATAGTGTGGAAGGAAGGTAAGATCTTTTTTACCTAGATTTTGCTGATCTTTTTGGGTGGGAACTAATTTTAACCAGTGATGTTAATGATTCTGCCAAATGAAATAGCTGTGATTTCACCCATAAACCGTTCCACTTTTTATTCTGAGGTTATTACAAAAATGAATGTTGTTATAGGCATTAAAAAACGCAGGCTAATGTTACCTTTTTTCATATAGGAATACTTTTGATGAATCAGAAATGAGACTGCTGCTTCAACTTCCTAGTAAGTTGAGGGGGGGAACCAAAATAAATCCTTACCCTGTCTTTTAGAATATGATGACATCATCCTTTACTTGAACTCTCTCACTGATGAGGTGATGAGAATCTAAGGTCTGATAAGGACAAAATTGGAGGGAAGTATCTAATTTTTTTTTTTTAAACTAAGGGTAGCTTTTTTTGCATTTACAGGTTAGGACCTTTTCAAGGATCTGAGAAGTGGAACAAAACACTACCAGTATGCTGTTAAAAGTGTACACAACGGAATTTTAATAAAATGACATTATACATTACATGCTGTTGTGATTTTTTTTTTAAAGAACTATGAATTTCAAATAGATACAAAGCTTAGCACCATTAAAGGGAAGGATGGATAATCCATGGCATCCACTCTATAAACTGAGGTATACTTGGAAGGAAAGAACATTTAAGTGACATTAGATAAAGTGAGTGCATTTATAAGCTTCACTGCATGAGCTTATGTCATTTTGAGTAACTGGAACATTTTATAGGTAACTTTAACAATAAAGCTAGAATTTTATGGAATACTTTTGTTTGCAAAAACACTACATCTCATTTGACAAGAAAATAAATTGAAAAGGAATTGCAGGTACATACAGATTCACAAGGTGCAAGTCAATGGCAGAGGTTGGTTTGGTGCCCAGGATTTCTTCACTATAGTGTCCATTAGATTAGAAGTTTGCCAATTTTTCCAAGGAAGTTCTTTGCCATCTGTAACTCAAATATTTTCCACAAAATGACTACTTGGGCCTTTTTTTAACTTACCCTCCCCATTTCCCATAATTAGATTTATGAGTTGTACCACGTTGATATATTAAGTATTTTTACATTTGAGAGGTGAGTGAATTCATAGGAACTAGATTACCTAGAAATTCCCATTGCTTAACCAGCTGTAGGAGCTAAAGCCACTGATGGCTATCTGTCCCTCCCTCCCCAAAACTGCTACCACTTTAGATGCATCGAGTTTTAAAAGGGAGGGCTGAGTTTAAGGTTATGATAAAAGTCTGCACAAAGATTAAGCCCTTACCCACAACCCTTCTAGCTCTTCCTTCTTGAAATACCATACTTCATTATGTCTGTTGAAGAGTGTAAAAGGGCTGTTGTAACCAGCGGTGTAGTAGAAATCAGAATGAAATGATTGGCCCTCTTTCTGCAAAGTATCTGCTAGAATTTTTGCTTCTTTGCTGAATTTTTCTGCAGAAGCAAATCCTCCAAATGACCTGTAATAAGATGAAAAGGTCTCAACTTATAGAACCTCAAATGGACATTCTATGGGGAAATGGTGTTGAAGGAAACTGGTACAATGTAGAATGGAAGTCCTGGTGGTGATAGATTGCACTTCATGCCATGGGGCCCTCTACCTCACCTGAAGTGGAAGCGCAAATAGCTACCTGACAAAAATGGCTGCTCCTTTCCTCTGCTCAAGGAACACATCTGGGTCTGTGGGCTGTGGTGGAGAACTCTGAAGCTTAGTTGGTACAAAGAAGGAAACCTTGTATTCAGTGGTGCCAGGCTGCACCAGGCAGGTCACTGGCACTGTCATCTCAATCTTAGTCTCTGGTAAGAAAAAACAAGTGACCTACACAGATTTTGCTAAAACCATGAAAAGGGCATTAGTTTGCAGAGGCATCTGATGAATGTCCTGCCTTGAAAGTTTTCTAAGAAGCAAGTGATAGAAGGGTTTGGATGTTTTGGTGACTGACTTAGCCTGTATCTGGAGAGATACTGGTCTATGGTATGCTAGCATAGTGCAGTAAGGGTTGTATGTTTGTGGGAAAAAGACCATAACGGTAGGCCTTTTGTTACTTAGGGGAAATGGGCTCAAGCCAATTATTGAATACACACGCACACATATGTGTATGCATGTGTGTGTGTGTATATATATATATATATATATATATATATATATATATAAAGTATTTTGTATTAGTGCTAAAAAAGCCACTTTGAGGAAAAGCACTAATTAACTTCAGCTCTCAGGGACACAGTTATAAGAAGCTGTTAGCCTGATTTGTAGACATGAAATGTGACCAAAAATAGTACTTTAATCATAATTTAAGGACAGTCACTTAGGGCATAAGTGATGCCCACTCCACAATGATTAAGCCTTAGTTTGGATTTAGGTGGTGCTGTAGGGTTATGTCAACTGGAAAGGTTGGAGAGTCTACTTAATTACAATGAGACCTTAGCAGTTACCTGTTAGGGTACTCAGTACTGGTCACCACCTTCAATCACATGAACTGCAAAACCTGCCTTTGGATGCTGGTAGCAGTTTATTCTAAGAGTAAAGGGCAAAACCTGATATGCAGGCCACTTAGTTTTGTAATCCAAATGGCAACAGAAACTAAAGTAGTAGCCTCAGGCCTTCTGCGTAGTTGGTCTTGTCAATGGACCCCAGCTCTTGATTTAGGAATACCACCTACAGTGGGAAGAGGATATTCTGGGTAGAGTTTGTTTTGGGGGTTGGGGGGGGGTGAAGTCTGAATAGCTGGATACCTGTCTCATTCTCTCCCTGGATGTAGTGGAAGAGTTTCCTGAATCCTTGACGAAAGGCCTCCTTCTGGCTCACACCTTGGATCACAGTGCTGGCCCATAGGCCAGCCTCATAATGACGGAGTTCACATCCTGGCACCTGGGAATACAGCCATCTTTCAGGATGTTCTTTGGTGGACAACAATTTTCTTGTTACTTATTTCGGGAATTGGCCTTGTCATACCAGCTTTCCAAAGCTGAAACTTCAACTTTTAAACCCTAATTATCTGATAGACTATGGAGACCCATGAACAAAACCAAGTCCTGCAACTAACTGGACCCATAATGAACAGTTTAATCAGTTTGCTGGTAGCCTCTGTTTGTCCTTATATTGCTGATAAACCCTATCTTACTTCAGAAGCTGCTGCTGCTGGTGAGGTCTTAGAACATCTCTGCTCTAGTGAAAAAATCGTCAAGGGATATAGAATGGGGAACAAACTCCATAGTACCATTGCTTAGGCCTGGTTTTGACTTTTGCCTTAATCTGTAGTTAACCAGTTTAGACAAATACTGAATGTTTTTGACATCCATTACAGGATCCCTAACATCTTGATGCATTTAATAAAATGCCTCTTGATTTGAACGTAGACTATGTCTCAGGAAAAACCCTCCAGTGTCAAACCATACTGCAAACTCAGGATCCGTTTTCAGTTGGTCCCATTTATGCAGAAATCCCCTATAATAAATCTCATTTCGCTTCCCACCACAATTATATCTACCCCAAATTCTGGTAGTATTTACCGCAATCTCTGCTGGGCTCCATTTAGGTGACTCCAAGTTCTGGGACAGCAACGTCTTTTTTAGGGATCTGATCATGATGTCCGTACTAAAGGAAACAGATGCCTAAATGGAGTCAGCTGAAAGAGAAAAAGGTCTGACTTCCAGGAACTGGTATAGGGGCACCTTTTGTAGAATTCTGCTTTTTCTGTCTTCTATCCACTTTATTACTTAAACTAGACAGGATATTGAGAGAAAAGCCACTGTTGAAATCATCTTCTGACAGACCCACTGGAGCTGCAGGCCAGGGCATTGAAAGGAATAGTGATCACCATCACTGAACTACTCTTGGCAGTTTCTGAGAAATCATAAGAAAAGTGTCTTTAAAAAGTTAGATTTGGATGAAAGTCAGCTTTTTTTACATGGGAAGATTGGAGCTCTGGAGACTATAGGCTGATTAGTTTGATAAACATCTTTAACAAAACATTCTAAGGTGGATCATTAAGCAGATAATTTGTGAGCCCATGGAAAAGAAAGAGGTGATTGCTTGGAGCCAGAATGGGTTTGCTAAGAAAAGTCATCCCCAACATGTCCACATTTAATAGAGTTGCTGTGCATAGTAAGTAGGGAACACTTGACATTTGGAAATCTCAGGATATCCTTGAACATGAGGAAATGTGACTTGGAGGGTAAGACTGATGAGCAGTTTAACAGCTTCAGGTAGCTAACTTTTTGGCTTAGCAGATGGAGCGCTGGCCAAGAGTCCTGAAGACCATGTGACTCTGGGCAAGCCTCTTAACCTCTGTCTCAGTTTCCTCATGTGTAAAATGGGGATAATAACAGCAACTATGTCCCAGGGTTGTGAGGATAAAAAGATATTTGTAAAGCACTTTGCAAATCTTAAAATACGATATAAATGCTGGTATAGTACTTTTAGTATAGTATCAAATTTGCAGTTACTCCAAAGCTCAAGAGGTAATATTTTTGGCAGCACAATCGAAACTTAAAATTATTTTTTAATAGATTGGGACTGTGGGCTGAAACTAAAAGCCTATAACTGCATTAAAACTTTTGGTAAAACTTGTAAAATGTCAGCCCCTACATTGTACATGAATGGCATAAATATAGGAAAATTAGCTGGATAAATTTCATTTGAAAAAGACATGAGACGGAACTTGGAAGATGGAATGTGGCATGTATCAGATGGGGCCACCTTCGTGGTGGTTTAGCTCAACTTTTTCTTGTTTACAAGAGAGATGTGTGTGTGTGTGTGTGTGTGCGCGCGTGCGTGTGTGACAGAGGAGGTTTATATCCAGAAATGATGTAAAAATGAAAAGAATCCATAAAAATTTTTTAACTAAAAACATACATACAGTTAGAAAGGACTTCAGATACTGATTATATCTTAGTTGGCTACAAGGTAGCAGCAGTAGTGTGATACAGCTGCTGCAGAAAGGAACACTGGTCACTTAAAAACAAACAAACCCAAACATGTCTTGTAATAACGTCTACTCTTCTCTCCTTGGTCTAAACCACATATGGAAATATTGAGTCAAGTCTTGTTTGGCAGCCACTGTTAGTCATTTATGAATTCTCTTCCAACAGACTGGAGAGTTTGGACGCTGCGGTGTCAGCGGAATGGCTGAGGGATGGCAGGTAGGCCGAGCTCCCCTGCCAGGGCAAGCTGACTGGCCTGCAGACTGCCGGTTAAAGGAGAAGGGATGGAGAGAAGATGGCACAGGAGGAGTATGTTTTGGTAGGATCCATGTCACTATTTTCAGTACTCTATCTTACCTGTCTAATATACAAGGCTATTGTGAAAATCAGAGGATGCATAAATGAGGTGAAAATTCATGGGATCAGAGGTCGAGAGATGGAAAAGGGCCCTATGAGCTGGGTCATCTCACTCAATTTCTTTTGACAAATGACATTGAAGCCTAAAGAGATGAAGTGCTTTGCTCAAATTCATGTAAAAATTGAGAGTGGCACTAGACCAACAGGTTTTATTTAGTCCTCTAACTGTTGCTATGACTGTTCTTACCCATAGTAAGAAATCAACTCACTGATTCTCAGTTACTAGACAGAGCAAGAAAGACAGCTGACTAGGTCATGAGCTTTTTTCTCTTATAGTCTCAATGTTATTACTTATTTCAATTCAGTCATCAGCGGAGATGGAAGCTGATCAACAGTCTAATTTATTTGGCCTATTTTATAATGTTTGAGTTATTAACCAACAATTTGGTAACAGCTTTCAAACAATTTCCAGAATTAAATCTTTAAAAAAAAAATCTTGTACTGTACCATGACTGCATGAGGCCTTTTCCTTTTATTCCTTTCTTTCCTCCCCCTCCCATACACATCCCAATTCCTAGAATTGGAAAGAGATTAAGGAATTGTAAATACTTACATCTGAAAACACAAGCTCCCTGGTCCCTGTTTTCCAAAGTGCAAAGATATACCCAGATGTACATGTCCAAGTGTGTGCGACAACACTTATGTCACTGTTGTAGACTAGGACACTCCTTCCATTTTTCTATTGGTGCAAACTGTTATAAGAAGCAAAGCATTTTAAGCACCAGCACCCGCATATGGCCACTCTGGCTTTGGTATACCATCTGTTTCATTCACGGAGCCTGAAACAAAGCCCATTGCCCCGGACAGCAACAGGAGCACAAAGAAAGGATTGATGTGTGGCTGTTCTCAAGCATCAAGATTCAGAAGGCTGGTATTTACATAAGATAGCTTCTGTTTGCCTCCGAGTGAAGTTTGCTCATTGGGATACAGCTGATACTTGTCTTTAAAAGGACCAACTCCTAGGGTTCATCTTCTCACGGTGACCCACACAACTTTCTATGGCTAAATTTTGCTATAGTTGGTGGAGTTTCCTCTTGGTGTGCTCCCATACCAATGAAATCACAGGGTCTGGATTAATAAAGGTTTACATCAGGCTGATCCAGAAAATAAAAAAGACGAGACAGGAATCTGGACTAAGAATTCTTCAATTTGACTGGCTCTACAGGAGCTACTTAACTCTAAAAGGGGAAGAGAACACGCATTTATGTAGCTTCTTCTACATGCCAGCCTTTTTTTGGGGGTGGGGTGTGGGGAAGACAATTGGAGTTAAATGACTTGCCCAGGGTCACACAGCTAGTAAGTATCTGAGGCTGGATTTGAACAATTGGAATTGGAAAAGTCCTCCTGACTCCAGGGCCAATGATGTATCCACTGTGTCACCTAGCTGCTCTGTGTTCAGTACTTTTTACAAATATTTTCTCCTTTGATCTTCACAACAACTTTGCAAGGTAGGTGCTGTTATTATCCCCATTTTATAGCCGAGGAAGTTGAGGTAAAACAGAGGTTAAGGGACTGGCCCAGGGTAGTAAGTGTGAGGCTGAATTTGAACTCAGGTTTACCTGACTCCAAGCCCATTGCTCTATCCTAGCCTAAATTCAATAAAAGAATACTCACTATTTACTAAGCTTGGACTGATTTTCAGGAATAAGCTAGTGAGGAATAAATACCATTAAAGCCAAAATACAAAGTAAACAGAGGCCTCAGGTTTGCTTTAAGAGAAAGACATTCTAATTCCATGGTTTACACTTAGTTGATTCAGGACCATTATATGATATGCAGTTTCTGCTTTTCCCAAACATGACTTCAGAATTTTAGGGCATAATTTAGAAATGACTAAGGCCACAATATATGGACTCAAAACATTTTATTAGTCTGTAAACATTTATAAGATGCCTTTCTCATACTGATTGATAGTACAATAATGATGCATCTGATTCCAGCAAACATACCAGTTGTCTGAAAAAAATGTATGCTGAAGAAAATTTTAATTTTGATTTGCACCATGACCTCACCTAAGTTCTTTCATCCTTTGAACTTTTAATTCATGAAAATTTGGGTTAACATATCTAAAATAGCTGTATTACCTTAGGCAAGGTACTTGGCTTAGTCACCTAGTACAATCCTTTCATTTTAGAGATGAGGAAACTGAGGGTCAGAGAGATAAGCTTGACTTGACAGACTGGGGTTTGGGGTGGGTCCAAATAGCTATCATGAACGCAGCTGCTAGAGGAGGAAAGAGAAAAATCATAAAAGACCCATGTGTAAAAAACATTTATAGTAGCATTTTTTGGGTGTATGGTTGTAGCAAGGAACAGGAAACTAAGTAGATATCCATCAATTGGAAACTGGCTGAACCAACATATCAGTATATCACAGGATTTAGGGCTGAAAGGGGCCGCAATGGAACGTTATTTTTCCATAAGAAATGACAAATGGCACCTTCGGAGAAACCTGAGAAAGCCTGAATGGATTTCGAGTGAAGTAGGCAACAACACAAAAACCACTTACGTAACAATTACAACAACGAGAACAACTTCAGAACGCTGACTGACACAGGGACTAACCATGACTTGCAGAGACTGGTGACGTGGCATGTTTCTCAGTCCTTGGCAGAGGTAATGGCTGTTGTTCATTCTCGGATTCTTAGGTGGACCAGTGATATCATGGGTGATGTCTTGACATGCTTGTGAATCGTATTTAAGTGCGGCAGAGTTGTACAAAGGCATCAGCCTCACTCTTTCTTCCAGTCACTGAAACCCAGTGGCAGGACAAAAGTCAAGTCTACAGGCAATGGCTTAGGATGCGGCAGATGACCCTGGATGGCCACAGCCTCTTGGACCCGCAGGTGAGAGGTGAGTAACAGGGGGACACCAAAAGTGGATGAGCAGCCCTGAAATGGGCGAATCCTCCTTGAACAACCCACATAGTTGAAAGCAGCCAAAGCCAGTGTGTTGATTGTTTGGCTTTTTTACCTGTGTTAGTGAAGGGAGAGCTATTTGGGGGAGGAGTGATAGTGATGCAAAAAAAGAGCATCAAAGAGACACTGAAAAGACATATAGAAAGGGGCAAAAGGAAGTTCAGAAGGAGACACTGGAGAGTAGGGGAATTTTGTTACTATCATGTGAAACTGTATTTACTTAAACAGAAACTCAATTTCCTATGCAATCCTCTTTTCTGTTGTTCTTATACAGAAAAGTTTATTAAATTCATAATAAAAATATTAAGAGAAAAACTCTAAGGGGCAGTACTGGCATGCATGAGAAAAAGGTCATTTGCTGTTTGTACTGTAATAACCTGAACCCTGCCTACAAAAAAAATCATTGGATTTGGGATAAGGCAGTGTGGGTGGCCTTTGTGAAGTGCTAACCTAGTTCCAAATCCTGCTTCCGTGTGACCCTGGGGCAGTCACTTAACCTCTCTAAGTCCATTTCTTAATTATAAAATGTGATTATGGACACCTTGTGTAGTGACACTTTGTAGGGTTGCTGTGAGGCTCAAAGGAGATGAACTTTAAAGTTTCATACAAATATTAGTAATATTATTAATCTAGGCACTATTAGTCAAGGACCTCTAGCTAAAGGAAGTGATGAGTTCTAGTGAGAAGAGGATGTAGGAAACTATTAAATGGGAAATGATATTTTAACAGATGTGCCTGAAAGAATTTTACAGCCAAAACAGAGTCCAACTTTCTGTTAGAGAGGAGGATCAGTTTCTGTAGAGAAATTTAAGTACTGTGTGGTCACCCTGCGCATCATCTGCCAATCCCTTTCCTTGGCAGTAAGGAAAAAGTATAGGGCTAGCCAATCTTAGAATTACCCATACTTCAAAAAGATTGGTAGAAAGGGCTCTATTAATTAATAAAGACCTAAACTTTAAAAAGAAGGGAAGGGAAATTCTTGGAGTAAACAAATCAGTTGCATAGGACCATTGTTTCTAAAGCATAAGGGCATAAAATGAATCCATCAGACATGGGAACAGAAGTATCAGATGACAACAAGGAGAAATTGTTCACAGGATGAGGATCACTGCAGGACAATGGTCACCACTATTCTCCCCAAGATGTAGTGGGGGAACACCCTTTCTCCTCCCCTTCTATTTCCCCTTTGAAGCATGTATGTTACACAGTTATTTCTCAGGGTTTTGGCTGGAAATGAAAATTTTGGCTTCAATCTGAAATTAGTTTAAACATTCCCAAATTCCTCAAAAGCTATTAAACTGTACATACCCATGATCAAGTCATACCTCTAGTTGGTTCATACCCTAAAGAGATCATAGAGGAAAAGGACACATATGTACAAAAATTTTTATAGCAGCTTTTTTTATGGCAGTCAAGAATTGGAAACTGAAAAGAAGCCCATCCACCGGGAAATGGGCAAACAAGGTATGGTATATGAATGGGACGGAATACAATAACAAATAATGAAGGGGATGGTTTCAGAAAAACCTGGGAAGAACTACATGAACTGATGCAAAGTGAAGTGAGCAGAACCAGGAGAACAATTCGTACAATAACAATAATATTGGAAAAGACCTAGTAACTGTTTCAACACAGTGATAACTACAATTCCAAAGGATTCATAGGGAAATGCTAGCCACCTCCAGATAGACTGTTGGTGCAAAACTGCCAATGGAAGCATATTTTCTTCTCTTCCTTTTTTCTGAATATAGCTACTGCAGGAATTTGTTTTGCATTAACTATACATATTTGTAATGGGTTTATTTTTCTTGCCTTCTCAATTGGTAAAGAAGAGGTTGAGGGAAGGGAAAGAATGTAAAACTGATAACCAAATTAAACTGAATTTAAAAAGAGAGATTTCCCACTATATTCTATTCTTAAAATTGCCCTAGGACATCTTAAAAGTTAAAGTGTCAGTGGATACTTAGCTTTAAATGACTAACTAAAGATAGCTTGATGTGGTAAGTAGAAAGACTTGGTGGATACAGTCTTGCTGCCATGACCCCTACCAAGTTATTTAACTTCTCACTGTCTCCTTGGAGCACCTGCCTCTGTGTGTGTGTGTGTGTGTGTGTGTGTGTGTCTGTGTCTGTGTGTTGGGTGGGAGGGGCAAGGACCTTTCTGTGTCTGCAGAATCATAGTTCTAGTTCAAAAAACAAAAACTCCAAGATTTAAAAATGGTAAAATATTACTGAATTTCAGAATAAGCATTTTTTGGGTACACATGAAAAGGACTTAAGTAATGTGACTAAATTCTCTGGGATCTAATGTTGACCTCTTTGTGATCATGGCATGCCGATGTATTTATGATACCAAATTTGAGTTTTTTGTCAGTGTATAGCAGGCATGGTGAATATATTTAATAACATCAGGAAGTGAGTGATTACATGTTGGAAAAAATGGCATTGTTTTGCCTAACGAAGGTTTCTATTCACTTCAGAAAAACCTTGTTAGTACAGAGCAGGAAAGCACAAGCACCTTTTATGTCACCATGGAAATCTTCCAATTACAAATTTTCCAGTCACCAAGTGCCCACCAAAGTAAGCTGAGACATTGGTGGCAAGACAAACTTGAGGGGAAAACACCATCTACTAGTTAGCCAACTCTTCAATAGCACATCCCATCCATGTTATGTACAACTCAAAATATAATTGAAGACAAATTTTATTCAAAAAAAATTATTTTTTAGCTGACTATGTCATAGGCCCAAGATTTCTACCTCTCGCCTGTAACCTAATGAAAAATAGTCATTTATATCAAGCTGTTTTAAAATTCTGGACCAAATGCACATTGTCCAGTTTAAGGGAAGTCTAATTAATCATATTCCTGTTTGTATTTCTATTGTCAATGCTAATCTTGAACTAACTGAACCAATTTTCTTCTGTTTTATTAATACCATGAAGGTCACATTTATATAACGCTGTTTTAATAGGCTATGAAATGTTTTCCTCACAATAATCTCCTGAGGTCAGTAATTGAGGAATTGTAGATGAATGTCACAAGTCCTGATCCTAGAAGGCACAGGTAATGTGGCAGTTAGCACCTGTGTCACACACATCTAATTAGTACTGTCATATGCTGATGCTTCTAATCAGGGCAAAAAAATCACATTTAATGATTCAAGAATTATTCTTTAAAACAACATGAACTGCTGATTTACAAATCTGTTGACATCAGTCTTTGCTAGGGCAGTAGTCATAATATACAACTGATTAGCTGCCTCTGTATATAGTTAATAACAGCATCAACAGATGCATAGAACTTTAATTTTTCAGTGGATATTATCTTATTAATCCTCATAATCACCTTGTGAGGTAGGTGAATAAGTGGTGTCATGATGAGTTTGAAGATAAAGAAACTGAGGCTGAGAGAGATGAAATGACCTGGGGCACCTGGACCAAGAGCTGTGCCCCCCAACTAACTTCTTGCCTTGTGCTCGGTCTCTTTCTCCACACAGAGTGAAATGTTACAATTCAGCCAGTTCTACCAGTGATAATAAAACCACACTGTCCTGACCCTACAATCTCAGTGACTGCAAGCATTTTCCATCTTGACACAATTTTGATCATTTTTGGTCTAAAGGATGCATGGGGGGTAGTCACTGGATATCCATGGTTAGTGGGCACAAAGCCCTGGCTGATCTGAGAGGAACCTTTCTCACCGACTCTCGATATCTGATGGGCACAGACTCTTTCAGTCTGTGACACCTGATGTGTTCTATTACTGAGAGAAAAAGAGACACCTTCCATGTGCTTCACCCCATCTTCATTGGTTATCCGGATATTTGCTAGACTTTCTTCTTTCCGAAATCTCAGAAGTTTGGCCCAAAGACAATTTCCCCAAGAGATTCTAAGTCTCAGCACGGCTAGGAAGGACCAGCTGTTGTGAAGATTCAGTTTCACAGATGACAGACTTGATATCTTTTCTGTCTGTGACTTCTGGTCTCTTGACCTGGATATGGTAGGGCTCTATATCTTCAGAAGACAAATAATCTGGGGCATTGCTCATCAGGTCATGTCCCCGGAAGGACTTTGGAAAGGCAATGACATCTCTTATGCTTGGTGCTCCAGTGACAAGGCACACAAGTCTGTCTAGCCCTGTAAGTGAAACTTCATGTTACTTAATAAAAGCCACATGACTTGGGGTTAAGAGACAGTCAGCTTTCTTTCCAAATTCTAGATAATTTTCTATGTGAAGTCTTGAAGGAGTCAAATATAATTTACTGGATTACCTGAAGGGTTTCAGTTGGCTCATGAATCAACTGGTAGGAACATTTTTTTTTTTGAGACTATATTCTTTTTTTCTACACTCTCATTCTAGAGCATTATTCAGGATCAATATTCAAAAGCTATTATAATGAATAACAAAGTTTTTCTGAGGATTTCCAGATGACCCTCTGTGCACTGGGCAGTAACATATTACTAGGTAACATAAGTGTAAAAGAAAACAGACTTCTTGGGATAGTTACAGTCTAGCTGGGCTGCCTGAAATTTGTCTTTCTTCTTGCTTGATAAGGTAAGAGAGACAAGTAGTCCTTGCAAAAGGATGGTAACCAGCACATTTTTTTTTAGGTGAAAGGAATGATTTCTATGCACTTACCTAAAGCAATTCCTCCGTGAGGGGGTGCCCCAAAATCCAAAGCCTGAAGTAGGTGAGAGAGCAGTTTAACATCCTCCTGTAATTCCAAAAAGACAACAGTCTTAAAGTTGCACAGGCTTTCCCTTTCTAATTCTGGGGAAACTAATATTTATAGAGGTCCAGAAATTCCATATATCTTATGTTCACTTCTTACCTCAATTGCCAACAAGATTCCCCTCTTTCAAGGATATAATTCTAGATCTCCTCAAGCCTTTCTTCCTTAAATCTGCTCTATATTTTCTAATAATCCTAATTCCAGAGTACTGGCTTATATTCTGGATATCATCTTCTATTTCCTATGCTTTAAATCCTACAGATTTGCTATATTTAAAATTCAATTTAAGGCTATAAAATGAGTGATATTAAAGTTCTTTTAATTTTTCTCCCTCAAAGTCTTTAAACCATCATTTCAGATTCACATTCTAAATGCTACATATTTGTGAGCAATGTTTCAAGCTCAACATGGGACTATAAAAACTATAACAGCAGACTGTAAAGTTAACTTTGTAATATAAAATGACATTGGTTTATTTAGATTAAAATGACCTTTATCAAATGCCAGAATGTTGCACGAATGGTAGCAGAGAAATCCATAGGGGTAGGTTACCTTTAACACTGTTTCCAGGACATACTGTTGCTGCTCTGCATTGTGAATTCGGATAGAGCCACCCCCTATCTCACTGCCATTCAGCACTAAATCATAATGTTGGCTACGAACCTAGAAAAGAAGTGGGATTTTCATATAATAAAAGATTGTTGAGCTGTCTTGATTGAGTTCTATAAGTAGATGCTATTTTGCTAATTATTGACTCACAACAGGCAAAGTGTGGAACAGTTTGATTTTTTTTATTGCTAACAGTGAAAGTCAGTATTGAAGACTGATGCAGAATTTAAAGTTTTCTGCCTTGACTTCTCTCTTTTTTTATTTGTAAGTATAGAAAATGGTACCTTTTCTGGCTCAGTGTAGAGGAGGTGGATGTCGCTGGGATGAGGAGCAGTAAATGGATGATGGGCTGACTCTAGTTCTGTGGGATCCTCCTCCTTAGGAAGGAAGAGTGGAAATTCTACCACCCAAAGGAAGTGGAACACAGCTGGGTCACGAAGCACAACTCCTCTGGCCTCCAGAAGGTCAGCACATTCCAGGCGTAATTTTCCTAATAAAGAACACTGCCAACGACAGGGAGAGAATGAGTAGAGGGAAACCCAATTAACTGGCACTCAGATTGAATGGAGGGGCTCAGCACCTACGGGTCTACTGACAGTCCTTGGAATTTATAGAGAATTGTCTGACAAATTATCAGCTATCAGTTAACAAGTGTTTTCCTGGATGAAAAGGGAGTAAGTCAGTGACACCCACTTTTCCACTCATTTCCAAGGGTGATTCTGTTGGCTTTATACATGCTCCTTCTTGAAGCTTCATGCTCAGAGGGACAAACAAACTACATTTCCTAAAAGAAGAAGTGAAGGGTATCAGATAAATACCTTTTACTTTCTGTGATGGGTGCTGGCATCCCACGCACATGCCTCTCCCCCAGTAAGTGTGTCTGGACGTTACTGCCTCCCTATTATTCTAAATACATCTGCTGCCATAGGATGAGAGATCTTAAGTCACCACCTCAGGGACTTTTGGCAAATGAGAGCTACGTCAAGGCTAAGTGCCATTATGACAAGTAAAAAGAAAGTCTGCCAGGAGTAAAGGTTTTGCCTAAGTAGGGTCCTACTGATAAGGGAGATTCCACAGTAAATGGAGGTACAGCATTCGAAGAGAATAATGTTGGAACAGATATGTACAAGGAAAAGAACATTTACTAATCTAGGTGTTCGGTCCTCAAAGGAATTTGCACTCTAATAGGAGAAGACAACACCAACAGGGGAGAGATGTCCAGGGTGGAGTGCTTTGGACAAGGAAGTGAGAGGAAATAACAGTAAATGGCTAACGTATCCTTTCCAGGAATGCTAGTGTTGATCTGACTGTGATTCTCAGAGCTAGCCTTGGAGGGGAAGGAGAGGATGGGAACAGGAAGATTATTATGTCACTGCATAATGATGGAAGCATGGACCTGGGCAAAACAAGGAAGGCTCAGCCACCAGAGCTCAGTCAGGGTAATGGGGTGGGGTGGGGTGGGAGTGTTAGGGGTTCCTGTTCTGGGTTGGGTGAGGAACAGGCAGTATGGCCTGGAGAGGCTGGGAAGTAGCACAGTGAGTCTGAGACTGGACAAGAGAAGGCAGAACCCTCACTAACTAGAGCCTAGGATCATAGAAGGCGGAGCTTTTATTATTTATAATAAAATCTAGAACCTGTCCTTGAAAACTGGTTATAAATAAGAGCATGTACAAGAAAAAAAACCCCACAGGAATAATAACTTATAAACAATGTATTGCAGCACTTGGGTGCTTAGTCTCCAGAACATGGGGAGGGGAGGGGAGGATGGTTATTTCCAAAGGGCTATGGTCTAAGGGGGATTGGATTTGGTTTGTTCTTGTACTTGGCCTCACAGACAAGAGCTAAGAGCAATGGATAGAAGGTGCAGAAGGGCACACTTTGGAGTGAGCTAGGGAAAACCTTCCAAGCAATCAAAGTTGTAAAGTAGTAGGCTAGATAGCTAATGGAGGTCATACATCTCCTTTAGCTGAGGCTGAATGACTGATACTGCAGATCTTAGAGAGCAGGGATTGACAAACTACAGTCTGTGGGCCAGTTAGCGCACTGCCAGGCTAGTAACCTAAGAATGGGTTTTACATTTTTAAATATAACGTGCAATTTAAATACAGTTATAATCTTCACTCAAACTGTACAAAAGTTGGCTGGTAGGCTACATTTGGTCCCTGGCTATAGCTTCCTGATACCTGCACATGGAAGAAGCTCCTACATAGGTATAGGTCTGAAGTCTTCTCCAAATACAAGACTCTGTGATTTCACAACCACATGGGATACCTTTGAGAAAACCATCCTCCCACCCTCTCATCTTGGAAAGTTTAAAAAGCTGATTATACTCTTCAAAAGCCTGATTTCTAGATTTCTTTCAAGAAGGTTCAGGAGGAATTAAACCAAGCAAAACAAAGTCATTTTCTTTCGCTCATGCCACTACTTGACTATCCTATTTAAAGAGGATTTTCATATTGAAAACAAAACAAAAAGACCATACAACCAAATCTTTTAAATGAATTCATTAGCAACAAAAATCTGTAGGTGTTCAGTCTTCTCCACATTATTACAATTATGAGAGATTATGGGTTACATATGGCTTTCAAGTACTTCAGGGCTCTGTGTAAAAGATAATAAACAGTAAAAATGCTTTTTATTAGATCAGAAGAATGAACGTCATAAAAATGCTGACAGTTACTATAAGAGAGATCCTACACACTAGCAAGAAAAATCCTACACTTCCTGTCACTAGCCTGCTCTCTCTTGCTCTAGCCATCCAGGAACCCACTCTCCATGTTTTTTCCCCCTTTGCCTGGCTGTTGACCTTCTGCTGAGATGGAAGACCAGAAGGCTGAGCATCTGCTGAATTCTAAACTCGGCTGACACACTTGTGAACCCAAGGACCTTTGGGCCCTGCCACCCACTCCAAGGGAACTTTGAGGAGTTTTGGGTCTTTCCATCTCTTCAGCAACTACACTGTTAGAGGTTGTTTCTCCCAACTGTGAAGTCCTGGACAAGAGAACAACAAAACAGGTTATTTTTTGTGTACGCAGCCGTCCCTAATACTTCGGACAGTGCTGGGCACATCTGCTGTTGTTCAGTCGTGCCTTTGTGACTCTGTGGACCACAGCATACCAATGCTGTCCATGGGGTTTTCTTGGTAAAGATAGTGGAGTGGTTTACTATTTCCTTTTCCAGTGGATTAAGGTAAATGGAGGTTAAGTGACTTGCCCAGATTCACACAGCTAGTAAGTGTCTGACGCTGGTTTTGAACTCAGGCCAGGCACAGTGCTCTATGTGAGCCACTTAGCTGCCTGGCACATAATAAGTTCTTAAAAATGCCTTTTTCAATCATTAATATTTAAAGAGATTTAATCTATGTGCAAAAATGCAGAAGGCTAAAGGTTATATTTTACTGACAAAGAAAACTCAAGGATGTTTTTCTTCAGGTACATCATGAAATATATTTAAAAAGTTGGAGTGAACATTTCCATATTTTCCATAGAGATGTTTGGATTAACAAAGTATTTTCAAACACAAAAGCACTCATTCACCAGGTCACCATCTTATGGAAACACTACTCAATTTCTAATGTGTGCTACAAAGAATGGAAGCAGGAGCCCTTCCTATAAATCCTGCCATGGGCTCCTGGGCTCAAGACAGATCAGACATACATAACTTTCTCTTCAAGAAAAGCCTCTGCTGGGAGTTGGGCATGTGCAAACATGGGTACTCTTCCTTACCGCCTTCCTGTACTCTCCAGCTGTTAACAGGAGCACATCTTCTTCCTGGGCTTTCATTAGACTGAATAGGGTTGATTTTTCCTCTTCCTTTAAGAGCTTGGTAAGTGGAGACTTCCTGCTTTCACTGGTTTTCAGAAATAAGGGTGAAACCTCCTACAGTGAAGAAAAAGTCACATTTACCTTCTAAATACCCCCCAATAAATTTGGTAAATGGCTTCTGTTGAACAAGAAATTGTTTTCTTTTTAATTTATGTTTTTTCTCATTTTATCAATCAGGTTACTAGAGACACTTTAATGGAGAAGAGCGGTCAAGTATGTGTTTGACTCTCCAACAAAATACAAACAGAGCTGGATGGTAATGCCTCTATCTTTCACTCAACTGTGAAAATGTGGTCTCTTGGAGAAGATGGTCTTTGACAAGTGTCTGTTCCCTCATCATACTTTCACAAGATACCCATGATGCAGGCACAGTCTAACAGAGATGAGGAAAATAGACATAAAGGTTGTAGCTAGAGATCCCTTTCTCTAGAAGAAAATGTGTTCAGGGTGACAATCTAGGAAGCCAAGTTATTTCTTAAGCCAAATAAGAACAGTGGCTAACACTTACATAGCACGTTAAGATTTGCAAAATGCTTTAACATATTACGTATTTGAGCCTCATGACCACCCTAGGAGACAGGTGTTATTATTATCCCCTTTTCACAGATGAGGAAAATGAGATATACAGAGGTTAAGTGACTTAATTTAGGGACACAATAAGTGCCTAAGGCAGAATTTCAACTTGAGTCTTGACACTAAGAACACAAGGGTTCGTTTTTAAATCATCAAAACCTAAGAATGATGCAAAAAGTCATAAATAGCATTACCTGGCAAGGCAAAAGAAACAGAATTCCCTAAAATGACAAAACTTTTGTATTAAATATGGCTTAATAGCTCAAGTGAATTTTAGTTAAGTAATAACAATAGTTCATATCATATAGTCCTTTTTGTTGTTGTTCAGTTGTTTTCCAGTCATGTCCAACTTTTCATGACCCCATTTGAGGTTTTCTTGACAAAGATACTACAGAGGTTTGACATTTCCTTCTCAAGCTCAGATAAGGAAACTGAACTAAATAGGGCAATCTTACACAGGTTCTACACATACTTACTAAATACATTTAGTAATGTTGCAATTGAGAATTGAAATGAATGGGAGAAACCATGAGAAAAATCAAACCAAAACAAAACACAAGAGAAAATAGTCTGTTTAATTCTGTGATCCAATTCCATAGTTCTTTCTCTGGATGTGGAAGGCAATTTGCCTCAAGAGTCCACTGGCAATTTCTTAGGCCCTTACATTGCTGTGAAGGGCTAAGTTTAACAGGAAAATTCCTCACACACTGTGGTTGTTACTGCGTACAATAATTTCCTGGTTCTGCTCCTTTCACTCAGCATCAGTTCATGTAAGTCCTTCCAGGCCTCTCTGAAGTCTTCTTCTTCATCATTTCTTATAGTACAATAATATTCCATTACATTCATATACCATAACATGTTCAGCCATTCCCTAATCGATTTTTTGGCTACCACAAAGAGAGCTGCTAAAAATATTTTTGTACATGTGGACCCTTTCCCATTTTTATGATCTTTGGGATACAGTCCTAGAAGCGATATTGCTGGGTCAAAGGGTATGCACACTTTGGTAGCCCTTTGGGCATAGTTCCAAATTGCTTTCTAGAATGGCTGGATCAGCTGAAAGTTCTACCAACAATGAATTGGTGTTCCAACTCTCCCACATCTTCTCCAACATTTATCATCTTCCTGTTTTATTATGTTAGCCAATCTGATAGGTGTGATGTGGTACCTGAGAATCGTTTTGATTTGCATCTCTCAAATCAATACTGATTTAGAGCATTTTTTCATATGACTATAGCTTTAATTTCTTCCTCTGAAAACTGCCTGTTCATATCCTTTGACCATTTATCAATAGGGGAATGACTTGTACTCTTGTACAACCTCTGTTTATCTCAATTTCCTCCTCTATGAAAAGGGGATAATAATAACACCTGTCTCCTACGGTGGTCATGAGGTTCAAATAAGTTAATATTTTAAAGCATTTTGCAAACCTTAATGTGCTATATAACTGTTAGTGACTGTTCTTATTTGACTTAAGAAGCAACTTGGCTTCCTAGATTGCCACCCTGAACACATTTTCTCCTAGAGAACGGGATCACTAGCCACAAACTTTATGTCTATCTTGACTCAGTTCTTTATATATTTTAGAAATGAGACCTTCATCACAGACATTGGTTGCTAAAATTCTTTTCCAGTTTTCCGCCTCCTTCCTAATCTTAGTTGCATTGAGTTTGTTTGTGCAAAAACTTTTCAATTTAATGTAACCAAAATTATCCATTTTGCACTTCATAATGTTCTCTATCTCTTGTTTGGTCAAAAATTTCTTCATTCTCCATAAATCCAACAAATACACTATTCCTTGCTCCCCTAATTTTTTTATAGTATCAATCTTTATACTAAGATCATGTAACCATTTGGACTTTATTCTTGTGTATGGTGTCAGGCATTGGTCTATGCCCAGTTTCCGCCACAGTTATACAGTTTTCGTCGAACAGTGAGTTCTTGTCCCAGACGCTGTGGTCCTTGGGTTTATCAAATAGTAGATTGCTTTGTTCGTTGACTATTGTGTCTTGAGTATCTAACCTATTCCAATGGTCTACCCCTCTATTTCTTAGCCAGGACAAAGTTGTTTGATGATTGCTGCTTTATAATACAATTTGAGATCTGGAAAGGCTAGTCCACCTTCCCTGGCATTTCTTTTCATTAGTTCCCTTGATATTCTGGACCTTTTGTTCTTCCAGATGAATTTTGGTATTATTTTTTCTAGCTCTAGAAAATAATTATCTGGTAGTTTCATTGGTATGGCACTGGATAAGTAAATTAATTTAGGTAGAATTGTCATTTTTATTGTATTAGCTCGGTCTACCCATGAGCAACTGGTGTTTTTTCACTACTCAGATCTGACTTTGTGAGAAAAGTGTTTTGTAATTGTGTTCATATAGTCCCTGGGTTTTGGCAGGTAGACTCCCAGATATTTTATAGTGTCTACTGTAGCTTTAAATGGTATTTCTCTTTCTATCTCTTGCTATTGGGCTTTGTTAGTAATATATAGAAATGCAAATGACTTATTTGGGTATATTTTGTAACCTGCAACTTTTCCAAAGTTGTTTATTATTTCAAGTAATTTTTTACTTGATTCTCTGAGATTCTCTAAGTATACCATAATATCATCTGCAAAGAGTGATAACTTAGTTTCTTCTTTGCCTATTCTAATTCCTTCAATTTCTTTTTCTTCTCTTATTGCTAAAGCTAACATTTCTAGTACCACATTGAATAACAGTGGTGATAATGGACATCCTTGTTTTCACCCATAATCTTATTGGAAATGCATCTGGCTTATCCCCATTACATATAATGCCTGCTGATAGTTTTAGGTAGATGCTGCTTATTATTTTATGGAAGGCTCCATTTATTCCTATGCTCTTCAGTGTTTTCAAAAGGAATGGGTGTTGTACTTTCTCAAAAGTTTTTTCTGCACCTATTGAGATAATCATATGGTTTCTGTTAGATTTGTTGTTGATATGATCAATACTGCTGATAGTTTTCCTAATATTGAACCAGTCCTGCATTCCTGGTATAAATCTTACCTGGTCATAATATATTATTCTCATGATAAGTTGCTGTATTCTTTTTGCTAATATCTTATTTAAAATTTTTGCATCTATATTCATTAGAGAAATTGGTCTACAATTGTCTTTCTCTGTTTTGGCTCTTCCTGGTTTAGGTATCAGAACCATATTTATATCATAAAAAGAATTTGGTAGGATTCTTCACCAATTTTCCCAAATAGTCTATATAGTATTAGAATTAACTGTTCCTTAAAGGTCTGATAGAATTCACTTGTAAATTCATCTGGCCCTGGGAGATTTTTTTCCTAGGGAGCTCATTGATGGTTTGTTCAATTTCTTTTTTCTGAGATGGGGTTGTTTAAGTATTTGACTTCCTCTTCTGTTAATCTGAGCAATTTATATTTTTTAAAATATTCATCTATCTCACTTAGATTGTCAGTTATGGGCATACTGTTGGGTAATTTCTAATTACTGTTTTAATTTCCTTCTCGTTGGAGTTGAATTCACCCTTTTTAATTTTTGATATTGGTGATTTGGTTTTCTTTTTTTAAATCAAATTGATCAAAGTTTATCAGTAACTCTTAGTTCTTTGGTTTTCAGTATTTCTAATTTGATATTTACTTGGGGATTTTCAATTTTGTTCTTTTTCTAGCTTTTTTCAGTTGCATGCCCAATTCATTGATCTCCTCTTTCTCTATTTTATTCATGTAGATGTTCAATTATATAAAACTTCCCCTAAGAACTGCTTTTGCAGTATCCCATAATTTTTGGTAAGTTGTCTCATTATTGTCATTCTCTTGAATGAAGTTGTTGATTGCTTCTATGATTTGTTGTTTAACCCACTCATTCTTAGGATTAGATTATTTAGTTTTCAATTAATTTTTGGTCCATCTTTCCATGGCCTTTCATTACCTATAATTTTTTGTTGCATTATAATCTGACAAGGAAGCATTGACTATCTCTGCCTTTCTGCACTGGATTGTGAAGTTTTTATGTATTAGTATATGGTCAATTTTTGCATATGCACCATGAAATACTGAGAAAAAGATATATTCCTTTCTATCCCCATTCAATTTTCTCCAGAGAGCTATCATATCTACATTATCCAGAGTTTTATTCACCTCTTAACTTCTTTCTTTTTTATTCTGAGGTTAAATTTCATCAAGTTCAGAGAGGGGGAGGTTGAGGTCCCCCACTAGTATAGTTTTGCTATCTATTTCTTCCTGTAACTCCATTAACTTATCTTCTAAGAATCTGGATGCTATACCACTTGGTGCATATATGTTTAATAACGATATTGCTTCATTCCCCGTTTCAAATGTGTTTCTTGTAAACAACATATTGTTGGATTATAGTTTTTAACCCATTCTGCTATCTGTCTCCGTTTTATGGGAGAGCTCATCCCATTCACATTTATGATTACTATCTGTGTCTTTCCCTCCATTCTTTCTCAGTTTATGCTTTTAGTTCTCCCTTCTCCCTCCCCTCCACAATAGTTTTAATTTTTGACTACCGCCTCCCTCAGTCTTCCCTCCCTTCTTTCAGCCCTGCTCCCCTTTAACCCCCTGCTTTTTCCTTACTTCTTCCCTCCCTTTCAGCCTCCCCTCCTTTTTCTTTCCCCTCCTACTGCCTATAGAACTAGTTAGATTTCTATACATAACTGAGTTTGTTGTTCTCTCCTTGAACCAAATCAGAAGAGAATAAATCTCAGTGTTCATCTCCCTCCCCTCTTTCCCTATACTGTAATATATTTTTGTGCCTCTTCCTGTGATGTAATTTACCTTTCTCTGCCTCCTTTTCACATCTCCTGTTACAATCCCTTTGCACTCTTAAATCATATTTTTTGTCATCACTTCATTTAATTTATACCCACTCCCTCTATGTATATCTCTTTTAAATATCATAATAAATATACAATTCTCAAGATTAACAACTATCATCTTCCCTTATAGGGATGTAAACAGTTTGCACATATTGAATAACAAATTTCACCCCCCCCCCCCCCATTTACCTTTTTATGCCTCTCTTGAGACTTGTATTTGAAGATCAAATTGTCTATTGAGTGCTGGCCTTTTCATCAGGAAGGTCTGGAAATCCCTTATTTCACTGAATGTCCATCTCCTTACCTAAAATATTATGCTCAGTTTTGCTGGGCAACTGATTCTTGGTTGTAGTCCCAGCTCCTCTGCCTTACAGAATATCATATTCCAGTCCCTCTGATATTTTAATATAGAAGCTGCAAGGTCCTGTGTGATCCTGACTGTAGTTGCTTGATATTTGAATTGTTTCTTTCTGGCTGCTTGCAGTACTTTCTCCTTCATTTGATAGTTCTACAATTTGGCAACGATATTGCTTGGTGTCTTTAGTTTGGGGTCCCTTTCAGGAGGTGAATGGTGGATTCTTTTGATGACGATTTTGCCCTCTGGATCTAGGACCTCTGGGCAGTTTTCCTTGATGATTTCTTGGAAGATATTGTGCAGGCTCTTTTTTTCATCATGGCTTTCTGGTAGACCAATAATTCTTAGATTTTCTATCCTGTATCTTTTTTCCAGGTCAGTTGTTTTTCCAATGAAATATTTTACATTTTCTTCTATTTTTTTCATACTTTAGATTCTGTTTGGCTGATTCTTGATGTCTCATACAGTCATTAGCTTCTACTTGCCCAATTCTAATTTTTATAAAATTGTTTTCTTCAGTTAACTTTTGCATCTCCTTTTCCATGTGTCCAATTGTTCCTTTTATGGAATCATTTTCTCCAGTTAGGTTTTGCACTTCCTTTTCCATTTGTCCTGTTTCCCAGTTAGGTTTTGTGCTCCTTTTCCATTTGTCTAATTTTCCTTTTTAAGGAATTGTTCTATTCTTTTTTCATATTTTTAAGACTATTGGCCAGTTTTTCTTCTATTTCTGTAATTTGGCTTTTAAAATCCTGCTTGAGTTCTTTCAAGAATACTCTTTGGGCCTGTTCATATTCCCTTCTGAATTTCAGCTGGGAGTAGTCTCAATGCTGACCTCTTTGGCATTTGTGTTTTGATCTTTGTCCCCACAGTAAGATTCTATGGTCTTTTCTTTTCTGGTTTGCTTCCTGCTCATGATGATTTCCTTTTTCCTATCTTTTACAGTGGATCTCTGCTGCAGGGGGACAGGGGGCTTTGTCCCATGGTTCTTGTGCTTGGAACTTGAGGCTTTGTGTATTATGGGCTCTAGTTCTTTCAGTTAGAAGCTAAAATGCTGCAGCTTACCTGGTGTTCAGCTGGCTGATGTGCCAAAGCACAGGGCAGTTGAAGTCTTTCTAAGTTTCCCCAGAGTTACCCTGGAGCTCACTGCGTGAAGCGTGGGGAAGTGGTGGTCTGGCCCCCGGAGGTCTTCTCTCCTGAGCTACAGTACAGGCAGGCTCAGTGGTTGCTTAACCCTGTCTTCAATGTTGTCTTCCTGATTTCCCTGGCTATGCTTAGGCACGCCTTGGGTCCTGCTACTGGTACTTATGGTCTCCACCCTGCTGGAGCTCAAGATCTCACCCCAGTTCACTGAGGTGGGGCTATCTGGGACAGCTCCAGTCCTGCACTACTGGTCCCCTTCAATCACAGCAAGAAGGGCACCCCCCCACCTTTGCCATTTTCCTAGCCTTACAGGTTAAGAGACTGTTTACCTGCTGATCCCACTAATAGTCCAGGATTTTTCCTGGGGAAATATTCTCTGGATTTTTCAAGGTCAACAAGAGGACGGGGATAGCATTTACAGATCACTCACTCCACCATCTTGGCTCCCAGAAATTCAAGTAGGTGACTTACATTTAATTTGTGGGCTGATATCCTCAGGAGCAGTTGTTGCTGTTACCTGGAGTTCTGTACTTCTCTCTTATTCAGTTCCACTGGACTCTCATCCTGGACTGAAGTATTTGAGAACCTGCACTGCTTCAGATCTCCAGGTAGTTTCTGCTTGGCTTTGCTATGCAGGGTCTGCTGCACTGGTACAGCCTGTGCGTTGTGCACTCCTCCAGCCCCATGCAACAGATCATTCCTGTTGACCTTCCAGGCAGTCCTAGGTTGGAAATCTTCCATACTCTGTCTCCTATTGGATTGTGCCAGTCTAAAATTTGTTTAGATTCTCTTTTTAGAGGTATCTGAAAGACTGTCTTAGAACTTAGGTGAGTACTTGCTCTCACTCCACCATCTTGGATCCACCCCTTGACATTCCACCCAAAGTTCTTGATAAAGAACCAAATCTACAGCTAGCTGGAACTGACCAAGAAAATGACCTGGAGAAGGCTTTACTTCACTGCACTTGCTTAATGAACCTCATGCATATAAGCAGTCACACCTCACATAAAATTATCCCTCCATCTTCTGATCATGGGTCCTATGTTGGAGCATGTTTGGGAGGGGGGATTACACTAAGGGAGATTATCCAATGGGAATGTAGAGAAGACGGTAACTTAATGGAAAATGGACCAATCTGTCTCCTGGTGGGATCTGTCTTGAACTAAAAGTATATAGCTCATCTCACTTCTGTATTCATCTTGCTTCAGCTCCCTCCTTTTGAAAAGAGGTTGGGGGTCTGCTTTGGCCAAAGTGTTCAATTCCTCTGCACTCTCCTTGATACCTCAAGTGTGTCTCTAACACTAGTTTTAGAGACAATAAGGCTTGGAGAGACTGAATGACTTGCAGCTCAAAAGTAACAGACCTAGAACCTGGGCCCAGCTCTTCTGGTTCTAAATTCAGTGCTTTTCCTATGACAGCAAGATGACCCTCATTAAAAGTTCTAGATCGTGAAAAGGAAGTAAAAAAGCCCTTTAGACAGCAGACACATTCCCTTCTTACCTGATTAAAATTGCTAACCGCAGATTTCTTAATGACCTCAAAATCTTTACTTTGCAAATATTTCTGAAAAACAAAATGAAAAGGTAGAGCTCTCAGTATGACTTATGGTTTCACAAACTTATGGACTTTGTATAAGATACATTAAATGAGATATGAGGCTCACTGCCATTTTACAGTGCAGGAATTCAATAAAACTAGTTTCTGTTGCTGAATGGTAATTACTCAGAATTTTATTTTACAGTTGATCATCATATGACATTGCTGTTAATGTGTACACTGTTCTGGTTCTGCTCACTTCACTTTGAGTCAGTTCACATAAATCTTCCCAGGTTTCTTCTGAGAGCATCCTGTTTGTTATTTCTCAAAGCACAACAGAATTCCATCACAATCATATAGCACAATCATATAGCACAACTTGTTTAGTCATTCGCCAATTGATGGGCATCCCCTCAATTTCCAATTCTTTGCCACCACAAAAAGATCTGCTATAAATATTTTTGTACATATAGGCCCTTTTTTTTAGTCTCTTTGGGATACAGACTTATAGTAGTACATCTGGCTCCTTTTCCCATCTTTACAGTCTCTCTGGGATACAGAGCAAGAAGTGGTACTGCTGGGTAAAACGGTATATGCACAATTTTATAGTCCTCTGGGCACAGTTCCAAACTGTGCTACAGAATGGTTGAATCAATATACAATTTCATCGTCAGTACATTAGGGTCTCAATTTTCCTAGATCTACTCCACATTTGTCATTTTCCTTTTCTGTCATATAGGTGTAGGGAGGTAGCTCAGAGTTGTTTTAATTTGTATTTCTTTAATCAATACTGATTTAGACCATTTTTTCATATATTTATAGCTCTGATTACTTTGTCTGAAAACTGCCATTCATATACTTTCACTATTTATCAATTGAGGGATGGCTCTCAGTTTTTATAAATTTGACTCAGTTCTCTATATATCTGAGAAATGGGATCTTTTCAGGGAATTTTGCAGTAAAAAATTTTTTCACAGTTATGATTACTGTGTATTTCCCTCCATCCCATTTTCCCCCTTTATCTCCCACTCTCTTTATCTCTCCTTTACGTCTGTCAATCCTCAAAACTGTTCTGCTTCTGCTTTTACCTACCCCAATTCACCCTCCTTTTCTGCCTAATATACATATTATCTTCAAACAGGGCCAATAGTCAGGAATTCTGATGTTCCACAATTAAGATATTTCTGCTGATGTTAATTCTTCCAAGAAACATGACTTTTTTAAGCTAGGATTTCAATAAGGCAGCTCTCTTGCTAATGGAGAGCAAATGTACATTATCTATCAATGAATATCAAATTAGTTGATCATATCTAAAATGAGTTAATTGTTCCTAAGGGGCCTTTAGTTTATCAAAAATTTTCCACCAATTAGTCTTAAAAATAAAAGAATAAGTCATCTTGTGTCACTTTGTTAGGTTTTAAAAATACTATTTTGATATATGATAAAAGATTGATAATGAAATCAACTAAAAATACTCCAACCTCTTTTCAGTTCAGAGGTGTCAACCCTGCTGATGGATAATAGTAGGACAGGTCCTAGATTCGCAAGCCTTTTGAGTGGTTAAAAGAACCTGATTTTCTGTATGTGTGTGTGTGTGTGTGTGTGTGTGAATACTCCCCTCTCACTTAATAGTATTTTATTTTTTCCAATTACACACAAAGATAGTTTTCAATATTCACTTTTATAAGATTTTGAGTTCTAAATTGTTTTTTCTCCCTCCTCTCCCCAAGACAGCATGTAACAGCATGTAATCTGATACAGAACCTGATATTCTTTTTTTTTTTTTTTGGTGAGGCAATTGGGGTTAAATGACTTGCCCAGAGTCACACAGCTAGTAAGTGTGAAATGCCTAAGGCCACATTTGAAATCTGGTCCCCCTGACTCCAGGGCTGGTGTTCTATCCACTGTGTTACCTACGTGCCCTGAACGTGATGTTCTTAACACCTTATTGCCATAAGGGGATTTTATAAATGCCTAATGAAGGTATGACTTTTAGTGAAATTATTTAAGTTACAATATAAATGTCTCTCTTAATTTATTTCTGTATCAACTTACTAATATGGCATATTTCTGTTTCCTGACTGGATTGCTCTGCTAGTAGCAAAATATCACTTACTGCTCCTCCAGGAATACAGATGGTTTTGATGGTGCCTTGGGGCTCCTTAAGCACATCTTGAAGAAATTCAATCTCTGTGTTCCTAAATATGTCACTGACATCAACAATCTGGTGGATGAATAACAAAAATGGGCAACAAAATAAAACATGAGTCATAGTAAAGTTTTTATTTTGCATTTTAATAAATGTTGCTAATGTAATTTAATTCCTATTTACATATTCATACTTTTGCTCAACACATAAATTTTCTACAGTTTATTTATTATTTAATATATATTACATAAGGAGGAAACTGAGACAAAGAATAGTTATGAGCTACCTAGTAAATACCTTGTCATAAGACTTGGATATATTACTTTTTCAGAACTGTGTTCTGTTTACTTTGGAAGGTTTAAGTACTGCTTAAATTTTAAGGAGTTCCCCTTGTCTCATATTTTACAGAAAAAATTAAGGCTGTTGACTGAGAGTTTCCTCTTTTCCCCTTTTCCTTAACTGTTATCACTCAGATGCCTTTTGACACTAACTCTTCCTTCAAACCTAACTCACACAAGAGACCTTACTCCTAAGGCTAACCCTTCTCCTTGCTCAAGTGACCTCATTCCACTCCAACATCTCCAAAAGATCGCCCTTCTGTCATTTCTACTCTATCACTTATTTTCCATCTTTCCCTGTCTCGTCTCCTACTGCTTATGGTTATGTCCACGGCTCTATCAGGAAACCCTACTTGATCCTTCTGTCCCTGGTCACCATCTTCCTCTATCTCTTTGTCCTTTTGTGGCTAAGCTCCTTGAAAAGACCATCTACAATAGAAGTCTTCCCTTTTTATCTTCTAACTTAATGCCCTACAATCCAGCTTCTAAACTTATCATTCCACCAAAGCTATTCTCTCCAAAGTTACCAATGATCTCTTAGTTGCCAAATTCAATGGCCTTTTCTCATTCCTCATTCTCTTGACCTCTTTGCAGCCTCTGACACTGTTGATCACTTGCTCCTCCATGATACTACCTTCTTTCTAGGTTCTCCTCCTACCTACTTGCCCTCCTTCTCAGTATCCTTTCTTAGATCCTCATCTAGATCATGCCCTCTAACCTTAGACCACAGGGTTATAGCCTGGGTTCCCTTTCTTCTCTCTCTCTATACTACTTCACTTGGTGATCTCATCAGATGCCATGGATTTAATTACCATATCTATGCTGATAATTTTCAAATCAACCTTTCTTACCCTGACCTCTCTGCTGAACTCCAATCTCCTATCTCCAACTGCCTTTCAGATATCTTGAATTAGATGTCCAGAAGACATCTTAAACTCAATATATATAAGACTACGCTCACTATTTCCTCCTTTAGCTTTTCCTGTCATTGTGGAGGACAATGCTTTCATCTCAGTCACTCAGGCTCACAATCTAAGTAGCATCCTTGGCTCCTTACTATCTTATTCCCCATAGCCAACTGGTTGCCAAGGACTGTGGATTTCATTTTTGAAACATATGTCTGACATTCCCCCTTCTTCCCTCTCACACTGCCACCACTCTAGGACAGGTCCTCATCACCTCATGGACAATGGACTGAAGGTCAGTCTGCCTGCCTTAAGTCCCTCCCCAGTCCATTATGTCCTCCATTCAGTCACTAAAGTGATTTTCCTAAAGTAGAGGTCTGATCATGTCACCCTCAGTGGCTCCCTATCATTTCAGGATCAAATACAAAATCTGCTTGGCATTTAAAGCTCTTCATAACCAACCCTTTCTAACCTTTCAGTCTTCTTACAGCTTATTCCTCAACATGTACTTTTCAAGCTGGTGACACTGGTCTCTGTCTCCTGGCTGTTCCTCAAACAAAACCCCATCTCTCTGCTCCAAGCATTTTCTCAGGCTATCTGCAATGCCTGGAGTGTGCTCCTTTCTCATCTCTACCCACTGCCTTCCCTGGTTTCCGTTAAGTCTCAAGTAGGATTCTATCTTCTACAGGGAGCCTTCTCCAATCTCTCTGTGCTTCCTCTGCTAATTATTTCCTGTTTATTCTGTACATAGCTTATTCGTGCATTGTTTGCATGTGGTCTGCCCCACTGGACTGTGAACTTCCTTGAGGGCGGGGGCTTCTCCTCTTTTTGTATCTTCAGCGTTTACTATAGTGCCTGGCACTGGTGCTTAAAAACGCTTATTGACTGACTGACTAAAAGTACAAACACAGGTAATCCAAATAACCTATAGAAGTGCATTATTACATAAATTACATGTTCTATTAATCAGAGGAAAACACTGAGGACATTTTGAATAGATGCTCTGCTTTTCCACCAGTTAAATACACATTGAATTTCAATAATTTAGTGAAGACACAAAACCATTATTTCTCAGTAATGTCATTGTCGTCATCATCACATCATCATCAAAGCTGTACTCATTTATCTTTCAAAGTACATCTTTGATGAAAAAATTCTAGTTGAAAGAGTATTTTATGACAGGCTTGATCTTTAGTCTCCATGTTATGGCTAAGAGTAGGATTTTTCATTTGAATTTATGAGTACCTGTTCAGTTGATACTGGGCTAATGTTATCTTAGTCAATTTGAAAAAATTATTATATTTCATGTCAGACTTCAATAGAATTATGCCTGAGATACCCTCAGAATAGTGAGATAAAAGATATATAAGACTTGAATAGCAAGGCTACTTCCCAAATGATCAGAGTTCATCTTTCACTAATGTTGGTTACTTTCTGTTCTCATACCATTTTGCTACTAAGACCATCATATATGAACATGGGTTTAATCTATACATACATACATACATGTATGTATACACACACATAAAATCTGCAGTCAGAGGAGATGGAAAGGGAATAAGCATTTCCACAGCATCTGCTATTTGCCCAGGCACTGTGCTAAGAGTTTTATAAATATCTCATTTAATCCTCACAACAACCCTGGGAGGTAGCTGCTATTATAATTCCCATTTACAGTTGATGACACTATGGCAGACAGAGGCTAAGCGATATACCCCTGATTACACAGTGGCCAGATTTGAACACAGGTCTTCCTGACTCCAGGTTCTGTGCTCTACCCACTGTACCACCTGGCTGTCTCTAAGCTGCCTAGAGTGTGATTACTAAAGTCACTGCCCCTAAAATGAGGTACTAGAATGAAGAGAAGGACTCAACAGCAGCAGTATCACAGGGCTCTAAGAGAGGGGTCAAATTCTTGCCTCTTGAGGCCCTGGTAAAAACCAAAGCAGAAGAAAATGTAACTGAGAAATATTCAACAAAATAAACAAAAATGCAACACAAATAATGCAAATTTATGTTTTTTTTTTAAAGTAAATATGTGGCCCGCAGAGATCTCTTTGTTTTTGGGTTTGATACCTCTGTTCCAATATGCCATTTTCATTTTGGTTGATTAGAAAGTCGCCTGATTTTAAAAATCAAGCAGTACCACAGCACACAACTGACTGCCACCTCCAAAATAAGTTTAAAATGAAGACTGCAGGAATCCTTCAAAATGCTTCATAGAAAAAAGAGTTACCTTCATCCCAAAGCGAGTATCTGGTTTATCTGTCCCATATGTGTCCAAAGCCTCAGTGTAAGTCATAGAAGGGAAAGGAATAGTAAGAGGATTTTTGTCCTTAGGCCATGAATACTGAAGCAAACCTTCAATTAATTTCTGGATTCCAGTCTGGTCTATAAAAGACATCTCTATATCAACCTGAAATCAAGATAACATCACATGGATATCAGTTTCAACAGTTACTAATATTAATATTTATAACCAAATTTCTTTCTATCTTTTTTTTTTAATAAATCAAAGAATTTTATATAGACATGTTATATGGATGACAAAAATCACTGGACTTCTATACAGAAGTCACATTCTAGTTGCTTTTTAATTCAGATCTGGATACCTAAATTAAGTTGACATAGATGAGAGTTTTCAGGAATTTTATCAGTAAATTATGGGCATCATTAACAAGAAGAAGAAAATTTTGACATTCTTTTGGTAACCTGGAACAATGAGAAGGCATAATCCATGAACAAGATGAGTTAAAAGTAGGATAATTAGTATATTAAAAAAAAGAAGTATAACTGCAATCAAGTTATATTAGACATAGGACTAAAATTAAAAGAAATAAAATAAAGCAGCATGGCTACTGTGATCTTAGAAACATTTCTCACATAGCAAATAATAATGATGATAAATTGTATTTACATAGTGCTTAACACAATTACAACATCAGGTTAGCCTAAGTCTATGAACTCAAGATACCTGGGTAAATTCAGGTTGCCTTTCTGGCTTAGAACCTTCATCTCGGTAACAACGGGCAATTTGGAAGTATCTGAAATGATAAGAACCCCATTAATTTAAATTCTGGAAGACATACTCATTTTCCACCAAAGCCCCATCTTAGTCATGCCAGCAAAACACGAATAAGAATGAATGCCGTATCAGGAAGACATATTCCACCAGTTTAATCTCTCAATCTGTCTGAAGCTATTCCAAATCTTCTCTTCCCTTCTCAATCTTCCCATTCCTTTCTACACAGTCCACCCCCACTTCGCAGTTGAGAACCTTGCCTCCTACTTTATGAAAAAACTGAGGTCATTTGAAACGAGTTCTCTCTCTAATCCTCTGGCATCATTCCCCTACTCCTTTTCCCTGGTCTCTGACAGAGGTAGCACTGCTAAACTCCTTGGAAAAGCTGTTCACCTTTGTTACCTCCCTTTTTCTCCTTTCACTCACTCTTCAACCCTTTACAATTGGACTTCCCTCTATCCCACATCACTCAATTCAAAATGCTCTCTGAAAGTTAGCAATGATTTCATAACTGCCATCCCTGAGTCTTTTCTTAGTCCCAATCGTTCCCAACCTGTTTTCTGCATTTGACACCTGGCCACTATCTTTCTTGACTGTTTTCTTTCTGAGTTTTTGTGACACTATTCTCTCCTGGTTTGCTTCCTGTCTCATTACTCTTTCTCAGTTTCCTTTATTAAATCACCACCCCTATTATATCCCCTAACTGTAGTTGAGCCTTATTCTTTTAAAAATCCTTAAAGTTTTCCCAATTACATGTAAAAACAATGAATATTTGTTTTTTAAAGCATCGAGTTTCAAATTCTCTCCCTCCTCCCCATTAAGACAAGCAATTTGATAAAGGTTATGTGTGGTCATGTAAAATATAATCCCATTACATTGTGAAAGAAAACACAGACAAAAAAAACCTGAAAAAAATAAAAGAAAGTTTAAAAAGTGTGCTTTGATCTTCAACTAGACTTTATCAATTCTTTTACTGGAGGTGGACATCATTTTTTATTATTTTCTTCAGTTAACTCTTGTACTTCCTTTTCCACTTGACTAATTATTTTAAGGAGTTCTTTTCAGTGAATTTATGCACATTTTTGTCCATTTGGCCAATTCCGATTTTCTTTTCTTCAGTGGACTTTTATGGTTCTTTTACCATTTGGCCTATTCTGTTTTTTGCGGAGGGCAGGTAGGAGGCATAATAGATAGAGCATTGGATTTGGAACCAGGAGGACTCATTTTCCTCAGTTCAAATCTAGGCTCACAAATTTATTAGCTGGAACTAACTGGACAAATCACTTAACCATGTTTGCCTCAGATTCTCATCTGTAAAATGATTTGGAGAAGGAAATGGCAAACCACGTCAGTGTCTTTGCCAAGAAAATCCTAAATAGAATCACAAAGAGTCAGAAACAAATGAAAAGACTGAACAAGTTTTGAAATTTTTTTTCGGGGGGTGGAGCCAAGATGGCAGGGGGGTGGGGTGGGTGGAGCCAAGATGGCGGAATAGAAAGACTCACGTATGCTAGCTCCGAACCCACAGCCCATATATTTCCTACAAGAAGAACTCCCCACAAATTCTGGATCACTGCAAGGTGCGCAGAAACACAGTGGAAGAGATTTCCGTTCCACAGAGCCCTGGAGAGCCGTCCCCAGGGGTCTGTCACGCCCCGGAAAGCAGAGCCCACCCCAGTGCTGCCCTGGCCATGGCCCCAGAGGAGCAGATCCAAGCAGGCTTCAGGGACGGAATCTCCAGCGGCCGGGAAGGTCCCTCCATGCACAGACGCTACAGGTCAGTGAGAGAGACGTCTGGGCTGGCCGAAAGGGGAGGGGGGTGTCTCTGTGACTTGGGCCCCCTTGGGAGGAAGCAGCAGAGGCAGAGGCAGGAAGCAACGGAGGCAGAGGCAGCAGCAGCAGCCCCCGGGACTCCCCGAGCAGGCAGGATCTTCATTACTAAAGGTCTCTGCATAAACCACCTGAAGGAGCTGAGACTGGGAGGTGGCCATGCCCCCACCCGCTCCATTACTGAAGGTCTCTGCATAAAGCCCCGGAGAGAACTGAGCCTGGGAGGCGGCCCTGCCCCCACCCCAGCACCAGAACTTAAGCTCACATTGAATAGCAGCCACGCCTGCTGCGGAAAGCCCATTTGAATCTCAGAGCCCAAGCACTAGCTGGGAGGATCTAGGCAGGGGTGGACAGGAATCTCAGAAGTCAATGCCCAGAAAAGGGAAGAAAAATAAGACTACAGAGAGCTTCTTTGAGCAGGTGCAAATGTTCCTGCCTTTCAATTCTGATGATGAGGAAATATTCTTACCATCAGGGAAAGACGTGGAGGCTGGGGCCTCTGTATGCCAGACACCCCAGGTGGATGTCCGGTGGACTCAGGCCATGGAAGAGCTCAAAAAGGATTTTGAAAATCAAGTTAGACAGGTGGAGGAAAAACTGGGAAGAGAAATGAGAGAGATGCAAGAAAAGTATGAAAAATGGGTCAATACCTTGGTAAAGGAGACCCAAAAAAATGCTGAAGAAAATAACACCTTGAAAAATAGGCTCACTCAACTGGCAAAAGAGGTTCAAAAAGCCAATGAGGAGAAGAACGCTTTCAAAAGCAAAATTAGCCAAATGGAAAAAGAGGTTCAAAAGCTCACTGAAGATAATAGTTCTCTCAAAATTAGAATGGAACAGATGGAGTCTAATGACTTTCTGAGAAACCAAGAAATCACAAAACAAAACCAAAAGAATTAAAAAATGGAAGAGAATGTGAAATATCTCATGGGAAAAACAACTGACCTGGAAAATAGATGCAGGAGAGACAATTTAAAAATTATGGGACTACTTGAAAGTCATGATCAAAAAAGAGCCTAGACATCATCTTCCATGAAATTATCGAGGAAAACTGCCCTGATATTCTACAACCAGAGGGCAAAATAAGTATTGAAAGAATCCATCGATCACCCCCTGAAAGACATCCAAAAAGAGAAACTCCTAGGAACATTGTGGCCAAATTCCAGAACTCCCAGGTCAAGGAGAAAATCTTGCAAGCAGCTAGAAAGAAACAATTCCAGTATTGTGGAAATACAATCAGGATAACTCAAGATCTAGCAGCTTCTACATTAAGGGATCGAAGGGCGTGGAATAGGATATTCCAGAAGTCAAAGGAACTAGGACTCAAACCAAGAATCACCTACCCAGCAAAACTGAGTAAAATACTTCAGAGGAAAATATGGTCTTTCAATGAAATAGAGGACTTTCAAGCATTCTTGATGAAAAGACCAGAGCTGAAAAGAAAATTAGACTTTCAAACACAAGAATGAGAAGAAGCATGAAAAAGTAAACAGCAAAGAGAAGTCATAAGGGACTTACCAAAAGTGAACTGTTTACATTCCTACATGGAAAGACAATATTTGTAACTCTTAAAACTTTTCAGTATCTGGGTAGTTGGTGGGATCACACACATACACACACACACACACACGTACACACACATATACACACATGCACGCACATACAGAGACAGAGAGCACAGATTGAACTGAATAGGATGGGACCATATCTTAAAAGAAATTAAGGTAAATGGTGAGAGAGAAAGATAGGGAGAGGAAAGAGGGTGAAATGGAATGGGGTAAATTATCTCTCATGCAAGAGGCAAGCAGGAGACTTTTTAGTGGAGGGAAAAAGAGGAGAGCTGAGAAAAAAAACCAAGAAGTTTACCCTCATCACATTCGACTAAAGGAAGGAATAAAATGCAAACTCATTTTGGTATATAAACCTATCTTACAATACAGGAAAGTGGGGGAGGAGATAAGCAAGGGGGGGAGATGATGGAAGGGAGGGCAATGGGAGGAGGAAGCAATTTGAAGTCAACACTCTTGGGGAGGGACAGGATTAAAAGACAGAATAGAAACAATGAGGGGCAGGATAGGATGGAGGGTAATTCAGTTAGTCTTACACAACACGTCTATTATGGAAGTCACTTGCAAAACTACACAGATAGGGCCTATATTGAATTGCCTGCCTTCCCAAAGGGAACGGGTGGGGAGGGAGGGATGGGGAGAATTTGGAACTCAAAGTTTTAGGAACAACTATTTAGTATTGTTGTTGCTACTAGGAAATAAGAAATACAGTTAATGGGGAATAGAAAGTCATCTGGCCCTACAGGACAAAAGAGAAGATGGGGAGAAGAGAAGGGAGGGATGATAGAAGAGAGGGCAGATTGGTGATAGGGAAAATTAGATTGCTCAGTGCATTGGGGTGGGGGGAGGGGATAAAAGGAGAGAAAATTTGGAACCCAAAATTTTGTGAAAATGAATGTAAGAAGTTAAATAAATAAATTTTTATTTAAAAAATTTTTTTTTTCATTTTAAACTTAAATATAAAATGAGGAAAAAAATTGCCATGTACACAGCAGACTATAAGAGAGGATTCAATATAAAACAACAAATTTCCATTTCAATAAAACCTATATAATTAACACTACACATTGTTTTCAATGCTGCCCAGTTTTGTTTTGATTCCTTGTTGGTTTTCTTTTGTTCCCTGTTGTGTACTTTTTATTTAATTTTTTTTCCTCTCCCTCTCTCCACCATCCTAAAGTAGGCTATAATTAAGTGTGGATATGTATGTATATACACACACACATATACATACAATAGCTATACCTACATATACACACATATACACTCATATATATATATGTAAGACTATACTGTGCTTATTTCTTCCTATCATGTTTCCCTGAAGGTAGATAACATCTTCCTTCATAAGCCATGTTTTATTAAATCAACCAGCTCACCATTTTCTACACCACAGCAATACTCCAATCCACTCACATCCTATCTGAGAGATTGTCTATGAAAATTGTTCCCCCCGCAATTTTCTTCATTTCTTCCATTCTTAGTTACATAGGTTTTATTTATACAAGAAAATTTTAATTTAAAAATAATCGAAATTATCCTTTTTACACTTCAACAATACCCTTGCCTTATAATATAGTTTAAAATTTAATACTGTTGAATCTACTTCCTTTACATCTTTTTACCCCGATTTCTTTGCAGTTCCTGACCTTTTGTTATTCCAAATGAGTTTTGTTATTATTTTTTCTAATTCAGAAAAAAAAAAATTTAGTAATGTAATTGGGATGACATCGAATAAATAGATTAGTTAGGTAACATCACCATTTTAAAAATTATTTTGGCTTCACTCATCCATGAACAATAAATATTACTTCAATTATTTAGATCTAAGTTTATATGTATAAAAAGTGCCTTGTGTCTGTACTGGAAGGTATATGCTTAGGTATTTTATACTGTTTAGGACCTAGACTCTAGGTATTTTAAATGGTCTAAAACAATATTGAATAATATTGCTGACACAGTGTAGTTTCTCTATTTTTCCCTATTTTCTGAGATCATGATTACTATCCCTAATTTTTTACATACTAAATTCTACTCCTGGACTTTATTTTATTTTTGTATGTATCTCTCATTTTTATAATGTTTCCTGAAAGCAAAATATTGTTGAATTCAAATTTTTAATTTGCTGTTTTTGTGTCATAGGTACATTTATCCCATTCATATTCTAAGCTACAAGCATTTGTGTATTTTCCTCCTTCCTCTTTTTCCTCACTTTCTCTTCTATTTTTTCACTTTTGATTCTGTTTTATGATTACTTGGTGTCTTAGAATGTCATTAGCTTCCCCTTGTCCAATTCTAGTTTTCAAGGAATTATTTTCTTTCTTAAGTTTTTAAATCTTTATTTTCAGTTGTTTGACTTTCTTTTCATAATTTTCTTGATTTTCTTGGATTGCTCTTATTTTTTTTCTAATTTTTCCTTGATCTCTCATTTGATTTTTAAAGTCCTTTTTAAGTTCTTCCAAGAACTCTGTTTGGGCTTGGGACCATCTGACATTTCTCAGTGAAAAAGGAGTGACTTTTTAAGCTCTATTACCTTCATCTGAATATGAATTCAGATCTTCTCTATCCTCATAGTAACTATCTATGGTTGGGTTCTTTCTCCTTCTCTTACTCATTTTTATTTTTTTGTTTCATTTTGTAGAGAAGGCAGTGTTCCAAGTTTCTGCTTTTTTGTGCTGCTGTTTTCAGAGCTGGTGGGGAGTGGCAGGGGGACAGGTCCTGTAAGTTTTCAGTTCTTCTAAGGTGGTATGATCTGTGAAGAGGTGGGATCACTGTTTTCCTGGCCTTTGCTCCAGTCCGTGAGTGACCACAAGAGCTCTCTTCTGCCCTGGAACTCTAATCAAGGTTCTTGCTTCCGGCAGTCACATGCTTTATTGCTCCTCTTCACTCTGGGACTGTGACCTGGAAGAACATATGGGCAATGCAACGAATTCCTGCGCCTAGTGCCAGTAAAGGGTCCCTTGTAATCTCTTTTTGACCAGTTGTCTGGCTTCCTTATTGTCAGTAATCTGAAAGCTCTGGAAACAGGTGCTGCTGATTCAGCCAGGTACAATCTTTGATCCACTCACTCGCATCCCAGGGTGAAAGACCTTTCCTGCTGACGTAAGTTGTCTTTGGTTGGAAAATTATTTCACCTTATCCTTTTGTTGGTTTGCTCCAAAATTCATTTTGAGGTGTTTTTTAAATGTGTTTGAAGGGAAATTTGGGAGAGCTTAGGCAAGTCTTTCCCTTTATTCCACCATCTTGGCTCTACCTCTGACTCCCATATCTCTTCTACTTGCTCCCACTCATAAAACCACCATCCAAGGTTCTATCCTAGGCCCTCTTTTTTTCTCCCTCCAGGTAATCTTATCAGCTTCCATGGGTTTACTTACCATCGTGGTGCAGATGATTCACACATTTCTACTGTCCAGTTCCAGTCTTTCCCCTGAATACTGATTCTGCATCCCAAACCATTTACTGCACATTTCAAACTAGATGACTTGGAGATATCACACTCTGTATATCCAAAACTTAACTTATCCTTTTCCCTTATCCCTTATAATTTGTGTCAAAGGCACTGCGCCATCCTTCTAGTCTCTAAAGGATTACCTTGGCATTATTTTGGACTTCCCCACATATTCAAATCTCACTATTTCTAATCTTCAAAACACCCCTCTAATGCAACTCCTTTTCCCCACTCATACAACTACTATTTTGGTTCAGGTTCTCCTAACCTCTAACCTAGATGAGGCCTCTTAACTGACCTTCCTGCCTTATGTCTCTCTTTACTCTCAACACCTCCACCCTTTCATCAAAGTATTTTTCCTTAAGCATAAATATGACCACGTGATTTTGCTATTTAATCAACTTCAGTGGTTTCCTACTGCCTGCAGGATAAAATGTAAGTTCTTCCATTTATCTTTTAAAGCTTTACATAATCTGCCTCCAACCTTTCTTCCTAGACTCAATGAACATTATTCCCCTGCCTGCACTTTGGGATATAATCAAATTGGCCTTCTTTCTATTCTTCATAAACAATAACACTCTCCTTTCCATTCTGGGGCTGCAGAGGTCATTAACATGCCAGAAATGTACCCTTTCCTTATTTCTGCCTCAGAGAAGACCCTCTTTTCCAGCTCAAGCCCTTTTTCTGGATTTTCTTGATCCCCCCAAAAGTGTGACCCTCTGAAACTACTTTGAATTTAACTACTCTGCATATATTTGCATTATTAACTTTACATTTATGCTATATACATTTTTACATGTACTTTTAATCTTTTTTCATTAGAATGTAAGTTTCTTATGAGTGGCGATTGTTTTTTCTTGGTACTTGAATTTCCAGCACATAGTAATGTCTTAATAAATGCTTGTTGATTTAATAAACTTAATTCTTTCTTCTGCTCATCACTTAAGAGTGCCATTCCTAAATCTATATTGCAATCTTTTGGTAATCAATCCATTAGAACAGAATTTCGTTGTATTTTACAGGTTTCTGCTAAAACACCTGTAAATATCCTGCCATCCTCAGAAGTCTGAGTTCCTAAACACTTCTGTGTTTGGTAATAGCTAGACTGAAGAAATCTTACCTGTCGAAACCAGCAACCATCAAAAGCTGCTTGAACTGTTGAGGACTCTGAGGAAGAGAATAAAACTTTCCAGGTTCCCTTGATGGTACTACAAATTCTTTTGCTCCCTGATATCAAAGCAAGAAAAATAATGGGAACATTGTTGAAAATTAAAAGCAAAGTATAAATAATTGGCCAAAGCTACTATTATACATAACTAAGATCAAGCAATTTGAAGTTAAAAAAAGTTCTGGCTTAGCAGCTGGACAATCAAGATTATTTTGTGCATTATTTTCTACTCAAGTAAGTATTATTTCCTATATTTAAATATAAACTCATTGAAATGATAAACTCATTAAAAACAGGGACTGTTGTTTATTCTATGCCTTCTCTATGCTGTTTTCCTTGTAAACAGTAGATACTCAATTAATGTTTGTTGAATTGTTGCTTAAACTGTAGTTACTAAGTCAATCAATAAAATTTTGTGCAAAAATCCTAAAGCTTGGTAACTCAGTATTCTTCTTGGATCTTTCAGATGAAAGCTAACTAATAGCAGAACATGAGGATTCATTATGTATCTTTCCTAGTCTCTTATCAATTAATATCCGTTAAGTAGCTAAGAAACATGAAAATAAAAGTTAGACCCAGCTTGGTGATCTCATCTGCTCCTATGAGTTTAAATACTGTCCCAGCATCACACACACACACCAATCTAGTCCTAATCTTTCCTACTTCAGTCACATATGACTTTCACTGCCTGCTACACTGCCACCTGCTTTTTGTGGATGCCTCAAACTAAAGCAAGTTCAAATATTCCCCTCTTCCACATGTCCCCATCTCTGCTTAGGCCCTTAGGGTACAGCCGTATTTACAGTCACACTGCTGATAACCCTGGCATTGCTGGCTCTTCCCTCTTTCCATCCTCTTGATGCTGTCAATTGTTGAGTTTTATTGATCCTAGTTCCATCATATCTCTTGTGTTTGCTCCCTCATGAAGCTGCCACCCTAGTTCATCTCCTCATCAATTCTCACCTGCATTATTTTAACAGCCACCTAATTCACCCTCTTTGCTTCCAGTTTTTCACCTCTTCATTCCATTCCCCACACCATTACCCAAATCATCCTCCTGAGGCATAGGTCTGACAGTGTCACTCCTGAGCTCAAAAATCACTTCCTCTGGGCACAAATATAATTTTAGAGCTGGGCATTTAAAGTGGTCAATATTCTTGTTCCTACTCATTTTTCCTGATTTATTTAAAAGACTCTCTTTTGCTAAGTTTATGTTCTAGCTTAACGAGCCTACTTGTTCCCTAACTTGACTTTGCCTGTCTGTCTCCAATGCCTGGAATGCACTCTCTCCTTAGAAGTCTTTTGTCCTTTAAGACTCAGCTCATATGTCTCCTTTGGAGGTGGAGCCTTTCTTCAGTCTCTAGGTTGTTTGTGCTCATTACCTCTCTGAGTTACCTTGTGTGGACTTATCTGTGTCCATGTGGTACTACCCCAGTAGAAGATAAACTCTTTAAGGGAAAGGACGATTTCCTTTCTGTCTTTAAACTCCAGTGCCTGGAGAAACTCCTAGCACAGAGCAAGGGCTTAATACTTGCTAAGTCAAAGTAAAGTCAGAAGAAAAACAAAATGACATGTTTCAGAATATTAAGATATTAAGGAAAAAGTGACAGAAAACCGAGTTAAGAAATATACATACCCCTGGAGTTTTCTTAAATAATGTTGGTGTTTCAATGTCCACAAACCCTAAAAGAAGAACATCCAATTTTTAATGAGGCAACTAAAAAAGCCCAGAACTAAGTACATCGTCTCTGAAACTGTTCCCAGAACAGGCATTCTGGTTGGTGGACATAACCTCATTTATTAATTCCAGTTTCCACAAATGCCACCAAGAAGCTGGTTTTAGGGATTTGGTAAATCCTATCTTTCTATAACAACTTCATCTTTGGCATACAACAATTGACAAACCATTTATGATTCCTTATCTCTTGTTGCTGTCCAGGTTTTCTGAATGTTACATGAGAATGTCAAAGATAACAAAAAACTTAAATGAAAACTAGAAAAAAATTTCCCAGGCATCCACCAGTGATATAAATAAAAGATGGTTAAAGAAAATGACCCATATGCCCTACTTTGAATGGCTGAGAGGAATGACTAGATGGGAGGCTAAGCAGAAGCACTCTTTGACTTGCCCAAGTCACACAGGGAGTAAGTGGTAGAGCTGGCATGCACCAAGCCCTCTGACACCAAACCCTGGGTCATTTTTACTCTATCATGTTGCTTCTCTTAAGGTAGCACTTTAAGTATTGCAGCCTCAGTTTGTTCAGCTACAAAATAGGAGCTATCATTATCTTATGAGTCTGTGAGGAAAGCCCTTTATAAGCTTTAAAGAGTAATATAAAGATAAGCTATTATGATTCATCTTTCCAAGTTTGTTTCAACTGAAGTTCTGACAAGCATGCCTTTTGTCTTTGTCATTTGGATTTGATAACCATTTCTGACCCACTGACCAGATTTCTAGATTATTTTTCTGATAAAAATATTCTAAAAATAGCCATTATTTTACTCAGTATCTGATGAATGCATCACAGACACGAGGTGACAGGTCCATTTCAGTCAACAGAAAAGATGCTGGAGTACTTAGAGGAACACTCCGACGCTGCCCTTACCATGCAGATTACAGAGGTATTCCCGCATTTTCATGACCATCTGGGATCTCAGTCTTAGATTAGACTGCATTTGGGAACTACGTAAGTCTAAGTAGCGATATTTCATACGAAGAGCTTCTGTTTTCTAAACAAATTAAAAAAAAAATGATGTCCATGTAATCTTAAGAATTTTCTACCTGTACAAAATATGCTTTAAACAAATATTAAAAGATGTAATTTTTCAGACAAATATTTTTTTTAAAATGAGAGCATAACTTTAATTTCTATCATATAATCCATCAGCATTTATATATCCAGCCCCAGTATGTCTTCATTCTAGTTCTTCATAATCCAGGAAGGGCATAATGTTGCTGTTAACCTCATATTTCTCAAATGGCAGAAGGCACAATCCCAACTCTACAGATTTCCACTTAATCAATCAGTTTCTGATTTAAATTTCAAGTTTTTCACCCTTGAATGGAACTAGTCTGCTTTGAGAAATGCTACCTACCCTGTCACTTCTATTTATTTAATCTTTAATTCAATTTCAAAATTGTTTCACATCAACTAAGAATTTATTCCTTAGCACAGGATTCTTTGAAAGAGATAAAATGCTGGGAAATAGAACAGAAAGGGAAGAACCAGTATGCAAACTTTCATAGCAGTAAAAATAGTTATTAAATAATCAGGGACATGTCAGTCATTATGCTATACCACTGCTGACATGGGAGCAAGGAAGCCAATCAGGAGGTTATTGCAACAATCTAGAAAAGAAGGGAGGAGGGCTTGAACCAGGGTTGTGGCTATAGATGAAAGAGAGACTGTGACAGGAGAATTGATAAGACTAAACAATGGTTAGATAAATAGAAGTGACTTCAAAGTTGCATAACTGGAAGACTGAAAGAATGACAGTGTCAATAAAAATATACTCCAGAAGGAAGGAATGATTGATGTCATCATTACATGAAAGTCAAGCAGAACTACCTTCCAATAGTTAGGAGAAAAAGCCAATAGATTCAACACAGGTAATCTTAGAAAAAGCCATTTCAGCTGAGTGGTGTATCAGAAAACAGACAGTAAGGGAGTGGTTGGTAAAGGGAAGTGAGAGAAGAGGCAATAGGAAAAAATGACTGTTTCTAAGGTGTTTGGCTGTGAAAAAGAGATCTCATACACACACATAATATACACACACGGGTGTGTGTGTGTGCATGTATATATATATATATATGCACACACACACACCCGTACACAGACATGTATACATACATACACATATACACCTACACACAGAAAGAAATATATATGACTATGGCTTGAAAGAATAGTAGAATCAAGTGAAAGATCTTGAAAAGATGGTGGAAACCTGAGTGTGTCTTGTTTGGTGGTGAGGGAGGATCTAGAAAATAAAGGATCCTGAAGCAGAAAGGGGAGAGAACAACTGAAGAGGCAAGCTCCTGGAGGAGACAGCACAGAACAGAATCAAAGTTGTACAAACAGAAGGGTTGGCCTTGGCAAGATGAGGTTACTACTTCAACAAGGCTGGTTCAAAGGACAAGAATGGGGAGAAGAGGATACAGCAGATGCCTCAGGCATCCAGAGAACAGGACAGGGCAATGCTTACCTACCTGATGCCACAAGCAGTGATTTTTTTTTTCCCTTAGCAGAAAGCATCTAAATTATGGTGATCGTGCCTACTCTTCTTATGAAGCCCGAAGTGGCTGTGATCATATGAAGGTCCTCAACACTTTTCTAAACTCGAGCAAGTACAAGGTGCCATGTGTGCTCTCACTAGATTCCAACCACCACTTCCACGCCAGGCACAAGATTAAAAAGTCACAGGAAGATGGCACAGACTGGCAGAGATGGACGAGTTTACCAAAAATGACAAACTAGCCCTCAAAGAATAGATATGTAGAACATGTGAGCATGAAATATTAATCTACCTCCCAGCATAAAAGATGATTTTTGGATACCAAGGGAATTACAGCTATTTGAGGATAGTTCATAGAGAAGTTGCAACACAGGAAAATATAAAGTGTCTCTATCATAAAGTGTTTTTGTTTCACTGTTTGGAAATCAATCTTTTCTTTAATAGTCCCTATTAAGGTTCTACTTTTCTTTGATAATATCAACATTTCCTGTAAACTGTATAAAAAGAAAAAGATGTAGTGACCTTCATAAAGTCCTTAATTTCAAAGGGTAGCTTCTTGCAGGAATTCAAAAGCTCAGCTGTTTTCACTTCAATTTCAATTTCACCTGTTGGCATTTTCTAAAAAGGGGAAAGACATACCTCTTTTAAAAACCACACGTTAGGACACAGGACCTTGAATCTCTCAAAACAATCTGAGGGGTTATTAGAATATAGTCTAGTGTATTTGCCCACAGGGTTACAAGGCAAACTGAATTCAACAATTTAAGACATGATGTGCTGTCTCTTTTGCTCTCAACTACGTTTAGTGAAAGTGATTCCAGCTTTTGCTGCCTTTCCTGGATGGAAGTTTAAGCTTACAAACCGAATTTTAGTAGATTTATGTTCCAGATGAATACACGTCCTACTTTCATCTTCCATCTACATAAAGGCACCTGTGTTTGTGTTATGTAATAACATGCACAAAATTTAAAGATACTTATCATGTACTAAAGGACAAATGTATGTATCCAATTCAACTTACTAGGCACTTATTAAGTGCCTGCTGTGTGCCAGGCACTGTGCTAAGAGCTGGGCATACAAGAAGAGGCAAAAGAGAGTTCCTACCTTCAAGGAGCCTACTGTATAACAGGTGAGGCAGCATGCAAATAAACACATACAAAGCAAGCTATATCACTTTTGTGCAGGCTTTTCAAAGGATCTTGCCAATGACTATCTTTTCATGTGCTACATTTCCCTAGGATGTGAGCTCCTTGAGGGAAGGGACTATTTTTCATTTGGTCCTTGTATCTCTAGAACCCAGCACAGTTCCTTGCACAAAACAAGTGCTTAATAAGTGCATGTTGGTACCACATAATTATGGGAAACCACATAAACAAACATGGAGAAAGGGGTTGTTTTTTGGTCTGGTCCTGCAATTTTATCAGTATCGGGAGCCACCAGTAAAGAACTATCATTAAGTAACTTGCCTGGATCATAAAGCCAACTTATGTCTGAGGTGGGACTTGAGCCAAGGTCTCCTGACTCTGAAGTCAACCCCTCTCCCCAGGCCCAGCTACCTCTCATCTAGAGATTTAGGCGTGACAAAGCTATCCATTTTTAGTGCTGCTCTAGTAAAAGTCAACATCCCTAAGTACAGGTGCTCACATGTCCACACACATACACACTGTACAAATACATACATCTAGACACATACATATAAAATAATATGAGACATATTTCCAATCCCAGTTCCATGAAATTTACATAGACAATTTTTGAAATACTGACTGGATTTTCCTGCCCCGGAGGCCGAGAGATAACAGTTCCAGTAACCTGAACAACAGATTCTAGGGGAGCTTCACATAATAACTTCTTCATGGAGGCAGCTGACTACAGGAAGGAAAAAAATAGTTACCAGAAACACAGTGATCTGGAAGGGATTTTCAGGGTCACCAATGTGATTCTTGGAAAAGGATTCGTGCTTTACAAATCAGGTGCCGGTGTCTCAAATAATGTTGTTGCCATTACATTTATGGCTTTTATTGAACACTAAAAAGCTTTTCTTTCCCCTTAAAGCTCCTTAAAATGAGGTCAAAATTGCAGTCAAGTTTCTTAAATCTCCTTTTTTGGCAGGTGAAAAGCAGATTAACCCTTTGAAACCAAAGCCCATGCATTTTGTATGAAAATGCCTCTATGACTATTAGCATTAAGGGGAATTCAATCCAGTAGAATCACAGGCATTAACATGGTGTATGGAGCACAACCTGATGTCACTAAACTCATCCTGGATCCCTGAGAGTTTATTTCATATTACAGAAACGTAAGATTGAAACAAATACTGTTTTCCCCTGAGGAACATTAACCCTAACAAGAAGCAGTATGCAAAGTAGAAACCAAAGCCATCCTGCCGGCCTGGTGACAAAATATCCACACTTTAAATCATCCACAAAAGTTGAACTCAACTAATTTTCCTCCCTTACATCCAAGAGTTTTTTCCCAAATAAAAAGACTTCTTTCTTACCTCATCTTGAGGAATAACGACTTGAATTAGCCCATGGAAATCTCTCAGGACCAGGAAAAGGCTTTGCCTAATTCATAAAGAATAAACACTTCTGGAAAAAAAATGAATTTCTGAGGGCAGTCTTTAAATAAGTGTTTAAAAAAATGAAAGTAGTCAAGAGGATTCTCAAATACATTTTTCATAAAAATTGTGCACTTTTTACTAGCCATCCCACTATATTTAACTGCAGTGTTAAATATAAAGACAGGGACTGGACCTATGATTTCACTAGCACAGTGAACTCCTGGGTGAGGCAACTCTCCCTCCCAAGGCAGTTTGGCACCTTTTCTCAAACTTAGTCAAAGAAGGTGACACAGGGCACTCTCTTAGGTTCACTGAATCACCGAGGGTCACACAGCTAATATGCATCCAAGGCAGGACTCTGAACCCAGGTGCTTCTGTTCTCTACTGGGTCTATTAGGTTAAGTCAGAAAATTTCTGTCCAGTTTATTAGAAGCAAATCTAATTAGCAATATTTGGAATACAGTTCTATAGATATTTTTCCTTTATAAAAAAAAAAAACCAACCACCAAAGCACTATTTTCCCAGGTCCGATATCCCCTCTTTCTGAGTAATTTTTTCTTTATCAGATAAGAGACAGAAGTACTTGGAGACCATCTGCAGGCCTTCTGGTTCAACCCCACCTTGTGGCTGAGAAGAAGACTAAGGTCAAGGGGATTTCAGCAATTTGTCTGAAGTCCCAGGAGTCAGGAACAAGAAGTCTGAGGCCTCTGACACCTTTCCTTTATATCATGCTGTGTCTTATATCTTTTCAATGTGAATTATGCAGTCAACCTTAGGATAACTCTTAGAACTGCACAAATACAGTACTTGGGATAAATGGTTTGGTCATAAAAAAAAGTTAAACACATGGCATTTGTGTAAATCACTGTTACCAGGACTGTAACATTAGTGTTACCACTGTAAAGGTGTGAATTCATTTGGCATTTTTCAGGTCAGTTTTAAATAGAATATTTTCACAGCTTTTAATATGGCCTTAATGAATAATGTTCTTGGGTAAGGCTTAGACTCCCATAAACTAAACTGAGAGTAAGATAAACTATTTCTAAACACCTCTTGGTGCCTGGATTTTGGTCATGGTAGCTAGAAGGGAATAGTTCAGCCCAAGCACAAGTCTCTGGGCTCTTCCAAATTAGTAGCACTACCAGGAGGTAAAGCCTTACTACTAGGCACTTCAACAAATGTTACTGGTGCCACAGCTTCAGTTACGTAGTTCCTCCTTACAGATATGGCTGTAGTAGACTACAATCAAGAAGGCTTAACATTTAAAAGAAATAAATTCCTATCATGATTTTTACATTGAAAGAAAAGCCATAATCAGGTAAAGGCTGTGAAATCCACAAATAAAGACCTTTTTAAGTCTTAAGACAGAAAAAATGCTAGAAACACTGGGAAAACTGCAGGAAGCCGATTCCTTTTCACTGCTGCAGCTGTCTTGAAAGTCCATGGAGTCCTCAGCCCGGGAGATGAGAAGGGGCTGAGTGATCACCTAATCCCACCCCTTCATTTTCTTGATGATGTAACTGAGGACTGGAGACCTGTTGGAGGTCTCATGGAGTTCCGGTTAGGGGAGCTACAACTTGAACGTAGGGCCTACGATTAGAAATCCAATGCACTGCCATTGTACCACACTCAAAAACCTCAAGTATCCTTAGAAGTTCTAATTCACTGTACCTTCTGTACTGAATCCATCCACACAACGTGACTTCTTGGCCCAAGTGAGAGGAACGCAATTCTCCACAAGTATTAGTCCGGACAACAAAGCTATTAAAATCTATTAAATAAAAGTTATTAGTGAAATTACATGAGATATCAATTTAAAAAAATAAAAATATGCTTCTTAAATGAGTTTATATTTAGATTCAAAGTGATTTTAACAAAGGATTCCATAATAGCTTTGGCATTCTGTTCCCTATGAGTAGACTCAGACTCTTCTCTCCTGTCTTTCTTCTCCTCCCCTTCCTTCTCTCCAAAGGAAGGTAAATTTGGATGGCCAAAAGATGCCCAGTTAACTTGGGTTTTACTGGCTAGTTTCCGTTCTGTTCCCTTCCTTTCCCTTCTCTCTTCTGGACCCTCCTGGCTTCAGAATGATTATCAATTGAAACTGTTGCTGTTTCCCTCCCAGCCTGGTATCTTTCTTTTCTCTGTCTCATTAAAGGGGCCATGCCCTGGCTACTTCTTAAACAGGCCTATTCATTGAATAGGCATTACCTCACCCTAAGTGAGTTCCTACATAGATCTTGGCCTAAAGGGGCCAAGGTCTCCCAGTGCATCCTGGGGAATATCTGGTCACTGGATTCAGATGGCTCTGGAGAAGTGAGGCTGGTGACCTGCACAGCCTCACTCAAAACAAAGTCAAGTGCAAGTCATGTCATCATTTCTCTGATGGCATGGTCTTCTTTGGCAATGAAGGATGAACACAACAATAAAGCTTATGGAATACTTGAAGTCAGACACATGTATTTCATCAGTGTTAGTCACCTCAACGAAGGCTGCAACCCTCCAAGGTCAGCCAGTTCCTATCATTGTAGACATTCTTTGAGACTTGATGTGGAAAGTTATCACTTTGGGACCAATCTTCTGGTGAATCTCTGTACCTGACCAGTTCACATACTACAGATTTTTTGGGGGGGGGGCCTGTACTGAAGGGCTTTCCATGTTGGACTGGACACATTAGTTTAGCCTTAGTTAGCAAAGGTCACCCCCACACCAGAGTGAGTATAACTGTATTTAATACTAACAATAATTGAGAGGCATCATGATCTAGTGGATACTGGGTAGAGGGCTGAGTCAGGAAAACCTGGGTGTAAGTTCTATCTCGGACACTCGCTGGCTGGGTGTCCCTGGACCAGTCATTTATCCTCCAAGCGCTCCCAAGCAATTCTCTAAGGCTATGATGAAATCCTGTAGAATTGTTACTAGTTTGCATTGGTAGATGAGTTTCTGCAAAAAAAGCTCCCTACATCAATGGTATCACAAGTATTGGTTGAAAAAAGATTACTCAATTCCTAGAATCAAACATTTTGACAGGAAGGGATCTTTTGACAATAATGCTAGATTCATATGATACTTTAAGGATTTGCAAAGTGTTTGATATATATCCTCTCATTTTATTCTCAAGAGATTAGCACAGCACCTGGCATGCAGCAAGTGCTTAATATATGCTTGTTGACTTGAGAACAATCCTTTGAGGTAGGTACTGTTACAATCCATTTTATAAATTAAGAAACCAAAATTGAGAGAATAAGTGACTTGTCCAGAGTCACAAACCTAGTAAATGTCTGAAGCTGGACTTAAATCTAGATCATCCTGACTCTGAGGCCAGTCAGCTGCTACTTCTGTAGATATTGCCACAGTAAACATTCCACCGCAGTTGCCCTTAAGGAATTTAATAAACAATGACTCCTATTTCTATAGTACTTTATGAATTCCCTTCCTTCTTACTGGTAGGCTACTGATCACTAGAGCAAAGACAGAAGGACCTTATGTAAAGCCTAGGATATTACAACTGAAAAGGGGCCTTAGAGATCATCTAATCCAAGCCTCTTACTAGAAAAGGAGTGACTACTTTTGATTACTCTTTTAACATTCCCTGCTTTACAAAGCTTTTCAGCAGCAAGAAATACCTCAGTGAAAAGAACATACACGTACGTACACACACACGTCTCTATACGGGGCGTCCCAAAAGTCTTAGAGCAGTTTTAAGCTTTCAAGCAGCTTTTTAAGCTTTTAAAAACAGCAGCTTAAGACTGCACTAAGACTTTTGGGACGCCCCGTACAGAAGAGAGACAGACATCAGACTGATCCGATTAAACTCTGGCTGTGCCAGCTGTTGCTCTGACAGCGGGAGGCCCCCGGCAGCGAAGCAGACCCAACAGAAGTCCACCCAAGTTTCACCTGCAGTTCTCTTCTGCGCGCTGAGCATCAGACCCCGGGTGAAGGAGCCCAGCAGTGGTGGGGTCATCTTCCCGTACATCCTGGTCACCAGGCCCAGGCCCCAGGGGAGAGGCATGCTGGAGCCCAGGCAGGAGCAGCTGCGGTTGGAGGAACAAAACGGACTGTTGAGAAAAAAAAGTCTACTCCCACCCCAGGAGAAAAGGACCGCATTCTACTGAATCCTTCCCTTCGGACTTCCCTGGGTTCCTGGACTAGCAGCTGCATGACCCAAGTCTCTCTGCTGGGCTTAAAAGTTTGCTGCCAACTGCCAGCTTGGATGTATGCGTGAGCTGGGGGGCAGGACGGGAGGTGCGTGAGCTGGGGGGGGCAGGATGGGAGGTGCGTGCGCTGGGGGGCAGCACGGGAGGTGCGTGAGCTGGGGGGGCAGGATGGGAGGTGCGTGCGCTGGGGGGGGGCAGGATTGGGAGGTGCGTGCGCTGGGGGGCAGCACGGGAGGTGCGTGAGCTGGGGGGGCAGGATGGGAGGTGCGTGCGCTGGGGGGGGCAGCATGGGAGGTGCGGTGTGCTGGGAGGGGCAGGATGGGAGGTGCGTGAGCTGGGGGGGGCAGGATGGGAGGTGTGTGAGCTGGGGGGGGCAGCACGGGAGGTTGCGTGAGCTGGGGGGGGCAGGATGGGAGGTGCGTGCGCTGGGGGGGCAGCACGGGAGGTGCGTGAGCTGGGGGGCAGGATGGGAGGTGCGTGCGCTGGGGGGGGGCAGGATGGGAGGTGCGTGCGCTGGGGGGCAGCACGGGAGGTGCGTGAGCTGGGGGGGCAGGATGGGAGGTGCGTGCGCTGGGGGGCGCAGCATGGGAGGTGCGTGCGCTGGGGGGCGCAGCATGGGAGGTGCGTGAGCTGGGGGGGGCAGGATGGGAGGTGCCTGAGCTGGGGCGGGCAGGATGGGAGGTGTGTGAGCTGGGGGGGGGCAGCACGGGAGGTGCGTGAGCTGGGGGGGGGCAGGATGGGAGGTGCGTGCGCTGGGGGGCAGCACGGGGAGGTGCGTGAGCTGGGGGGGCAGGATGGGAGGTGCGTGCGCTGGGGGGGCGCAGCATGGGAGGTGCGTGAGCTGGGAGGGGCAGGATGGGAGGTGCGTGAGCTGGGGGGGCGGGCAGGATGGGAGGTGCGTGAGCTGGGGGGGGCAGGATGGGAGGTGCCTGAGCTGGGGCGGGCAGGATGGGAGGTGTGTGAGCTGGGGGGGGCAGCACGGGAGGTGCGTGAGCTGGGGGGGGCAGGATGGGAGGTGCGTGCGCTGGGGGGCAGCACGGGAGGTGCGTGAGCTGGGGGGGGCAGGATGGGAGGTGCGTGCGCTGGGGGGGGGCAGCATGGGAGGTGCGTGAGCTGGGAGGGGCAGGATGGGAGGTGCGTGAGCTGGGAGGGGGCAGGATGGGAGGTGCGTGCGCTGGGGGGGGCAGCACGGGAGGTGCCTGAGCTGGGGGGGCAGGATGGGAGGTGCCTGAGCTGGGGGGGGGCGGGCAGGATGGGAGGTGCGTGCGCTGGGGCACAGGTGGACTAGCATGTGTATGCTGGGGCACACCATAGGCATCAAAGACAAAAGACAAGGACGTCTGCAGGTACGGAGCGGTTGTAACCAGGACTTGGTCTTACCAGGAGCTAGGTTCAAACGCAAGTCTTTGTGGTCCTCCCTCCTCCCACCGGACAGAAAAGATGCACTTATTTAGCGCCTCCAGTATGCGAAGCGCTGGAGATCCAAAGACCCTCGGACCCCGAGGAGCTTACGTTACTGGATTTGATGAGGCTCACTGAGATGGAGAGCTGGAAGAGAGCGCCGAGGCCACTGGGCCCCCTCGGTTCATGGTGCCAAGGAGGAGGACCCGGGAGTCTGGAGAAGGCAAACGACTTGTCCAAGGTCACACGGATAATCGGTGGCGAAAGGAACTAGGGGCCAGAACTCCGGCCTCCAAATCCAGGACTTCTTCTGGAGGAAGAATTAGGAGGAGACCCTGTCACCTCGAGAGGGCCGGCACGACCGGGAAACCCCGCCTCCGCTCCCACCCTCACTTCCTCGCGGGCTCAGCGCGAGCCTCTCCGCGCGGAGCCTTAAAGCCTCCGTGCGCATGGCGCGCGCGCCCGCGTCCTGCGTCATCCCTGCGCGCCGGCCGACGCCACAGCCACCACGTTGGCTGTGGGCGGATGCCGCGGGGCGGGGGAGGGGCGCGAGGTTTCCCGGGCAAAGTCAACGGTCTCCACAGCGAGAGATTAGCCCGGGAAGCTGGCTGGCGCTGAGCTGGGGGAGGAGTAGTTTACGTCAGACCGGATTACGCTGCTCGCCTTTGCCCGTAGTAAAGATGACGGGCGGCCGAAGGGGGCGGAGGAGGCGGGCACCGCGGGGGGCGGGGTCGCGAGGCCGGCCGCGCAGCCCGTCGGGAAACAATTTCAAACCGGGGCGGGGCCTCTCCTGGAAGATGCCGCCGACCGGCCGGAGCTAAGGCGATCGCTACGTGGGCTAGCGGGCACGGGGGCCCCGGCGGGCGGAAGGTGAGACACGGAACGGGAGCCCAGGCGGCGGCGCCGGGGGCCGGGGCTCGCGGCCCGCTGGTCCCCTGGTCCCCGCCTCGGCAGGCGGACGGGCGGCCGGCCTCTCTCCAGCCCGCGCTCTTCCTGAGCCCGGGCCGTGGGCGGGGGTGGGGGGGACTCTGGCAGCCAGGGGCCCCGCGCTCCCTGCTGCTCTGCCGGGATGACAGCGACGCGGGGCAGGGGAGTAGGAGAGCCGATTGTTAAACCTTTTACCAACCCTCCCTGGCCGCCTCCCGGAGCGGATCTCGGCCGAATGACAGCTGGGGCTCCGCCCTCGCTTCGGCTTTCTCTTTCTTCACTTGATCCTTCGCCCCTAGCCTGGAACCTCTTAGGTGCTTAATAAGTGCTTGTGGACTGCCTGATAGAGCAAACGATGGGTGCCCGCTCGCCCTGGCATCCCCAGCCTGCCCAGCGCGGGCTTTCGCCGCAGCCGTGGGGCCACAACCCGGGTCTCCCCGACGTCCTGAGGTTGTTTGGCCCCCAGGATCCCGCGGTTGCGGATTCTGAACCCCTCGTTCGCCCAGCGAGTGTCCGCTGTGTGGGTCCAGAGCCGCCCCCTGCCCCGGGCCCTCCCCTTGGATTCACCCCGAAAACCCCCTCCCCCTTCTCCTCTCCCATTTCCTCCCAGACCACTTTGGCTTCACTTCCGTCCGTGCCCAGCCTGGAGCCTGGGATCCGCCTCCAGTGGTCACCTCCTTCACCCCGGGGAACTTCTCCGTGTGTGCTCCTGGGGTGCCCAGGGTTTACCTGATCAAGCCCGCGGCCCCAGCTCACCTGGGAGCCCTCCGCTCCCTGAGTGTCCTGACTGTCCTGACTGTCACTGAGAGCTTTTCTCTCTCCTGACCCTGAGCCCCTGCTTAACAGCCAAGGGATCCTCTTCGATTGACAAGACTGTGTCCGTGTGAAAGTTCTCTCAACTACCCTACTACATTGCCTGTCTCTGAGAAGTACCCATCCTGAGACCTTTCATCTTCTGCCCCGCCTTCAGTCGCTCTTTCCATGATCCACCCCCATTACCTTGCATTTGTGTATGTCTTCCATAGTCTTATACATCTACCTGTCTTCTCCTCTGAGAGATCTATGCTCCTTGAAAATAGGGATTGTATTTCATTTATGTCTTTGTATTAGTACCAAGGACAGTGTCTGGCATGAAAAGCCTCTGTCAGCCTAATGCCCATCTACCTTTCCAGCCATAGCTCTCCTCCATATGCTTGATGTACTCTACATTTCAGTCAAACCAACTTACCAGTTTTTCTCTGTGCCTTCACTCCTTATGAGCAAGAAAGCATTTATTAAGTGTGCAAAGCACCATGCTAAGAACTGGAGATAAAATAGAAAAAAATAAACCAGTTTCTGCTCTCAAGGAGTTCCATTCTAATGAGGGAGATATCAGATGGGGAAAAAAAAATTCCATGACTCTTAGGGTACAGCAGCAGAGCCAATCAATTTCCTTTGATAAAAAATCATATCAGTTTTTGATGTTGAACTATCTGAATGTACCAAAGACTGGTGGCAAGAGCTTTCTTTTCTAGGCCTTAGCAGTGACTGGAGCACTTTCCAGAACAAATGCCAAGCGGCCCCTCCATAAATGATACTTAAAATGTCATTCTTTCCTCTATATTTATCCATGAAATTCCTTTCCCCTCCAAATTTATTAATTTCTCTGTTTTCAGTTTTCAACAGTCACTTCCTTAAGTTCCAAATTTTCTCTTCCTCACTCCCCAAGATGGCATGCAATCTTATCTGGGCTTTATACATACATTCCTATTAAACACATTTTCATATTAGTCATGTTGCATAGAAGAATTAAAACAAATGGGAGAAATCATGAGAAAAACAAAACATAAAAGAGAAAAATCGTCTGTTTCATTCTGCATTCTGATTCTATAGTTTTTTCTCTGCATGTAGATGGCATTTTGCATCATGAGTCCTTTTGGAAACGTTTTAGGTCCTTGCTGTGCTGTGAAGGGCTAAGACTATCAGAAACAGTCCTTGCACACGGCTACCGTTTTCAGTGTTCTCCTGGTTCTGCTCACTTCACTTAGCATCACTTCCTATAAGTCTTTCCAGGTTTTTCTGAAGTCCACCTGTTCATCATTTCTTATAGCACAATAGCATTCCACTACATTCATCTACCACAACATGTTGAGCCATTCCCCAACTGATAAGCATCCATTTCCAGTTCTTGGACAACACAAAAAATGCTGCTAGAAATATTTTTGTACATGTGGGTCATTTTCCTATTTTTATGATTTCTTTGGCATAGAGACCTAGCAGTGGTTTTACTGGGTCAAATCGTATGCACATTTTTGTAGCCCTTTGGGCGTAGTTCCAAATCGCTCTCCAGAATGGTTGGATCAGCTCACACTTCCATCAACAATGAATTAGTGTTCCAACTCTTCCACATCTCTCCAACATTTATCATTTTCCTGTTTTGTCATGTTAGCAAATCAGATAGGTGCGATGTGGTACCTTAGAGTTTTGATTTGCGTCTCTCCAATCAATAGTGATTCATCCATTAAATTCTTAACCGTCCTTTAAAGCTCAACTCAAATTTTACCTTCTCTGAACTCCAGTCATTGATCACTTTTCTTTGGACTCCACACAACAATTTTTATCTCTTTAATGTACATATATGTTTAAAATTTTTTATTCTGATCTAGATGAACAGCAACAAACGTGAACATTTTCGTATACAAAGGACAGAAAGAGTATTATACATGCAACTGTACATCTCCATTGCTTACAGTTTGTTTCTGTTTTTTAAGTATATACCAAATTCAGCGCTGTCTTGTCAGTATCCTTCTAAACCTCCTTCTGTTCACTTCTGTACATTTAAAAATGCTTTATTGATTTTTTTCTTTCTTTTCACATTGTTATCAATATCCTCTTCTCTGTCTCTATTTTCTTTATTCACAAAAAGGTAATTTTAAAAACCTTTCCCTGTAATAAGTTTGCACAGTGAAGCAAAACAAATCTATACATTGCCCATGTCCAAAATATGATGTTGTCAGCATTCAGTTTGATTCCTGGAGCATTTATAGTGTTTACTATATGCGTGAGACTGTATTAGGCCAGAGATATAAAGGTTCAATAAATCATTAAGCTTTTTTTTCCTTCCTTCCTTCCTTCCTTCCTTCCTTCCTTCCTTCCTTCCTTCCTTCCTTCCTTCCTTCTTTCCTTTTTCTAATAATCATTTTAAAAAATTGAATTCCAGTTCTCTTCCTTCTACCCCTTCCTCAACCATTGAAATGGCAATTTGATATTAATTATACAAGTAAAGTTATGCAGAACATTTCCATATTAGCCATGTTGCAAGAAAAGAAAAGAAAGAAAAACAAGAAATATAAAGAAAGTGAAAAAAAAGCTTTAATCCTCACCCAAGATTATATCAGTTCTCTTTCAGGAGGGAGATAACATTTCATTTTCTATCATGGATGGTTTGGAATTGTCTTGGATTATCTTAATTGTCTTAATCATCTTAATCAGAGTAATTAAGTCATTGGCAACTGATCATCATTACAGTATTGCTGTTACTGAGTACAATCGAGAGATGTTACCTCTTTCTATTATAGAAGGAGAGGAGTGGTGCCAGCCCCATCCAGGCACTGAAGAGTCTAACATGATCGCCCAAGTGGTGTGGTCCTTCACTTTGCTAAAGTTGTAATCTCTAAATAATAATAATCTCTAACAAAGTTTTAAACTGTACGTGGAGTTCCTAAGCCAGAAGTTTGTGTTGATGATAAATAATCTCTAGTGATTGGTTTTTAGGACAAATTTAAGATTTAAGATGGAAGTCCTGGTAAATTTTTGATGAATGAACCCTGCCTTTTGGTTAAAGCTTCTGGGACCATTTCTTGTTATGGCCTACTACTCAGAGAGGAATGTGACTGGGAGAAGTTGGCCTCAGGGCACAATCCTGTCCTCAGCTTGGGATGAGATCCCTCTGGCTCAGATTCCCCATTATGTTCCTGTGAAAAGGAATGTTTTCCCCTTTGGCTATTTAAGAGTCTGGTTATGGCTGTTGTCCTTCATCTTCCAAGAAGACCAAAATGACATCACCATGATAAAGTGAAATTTCAGTGTGTCCAGCTGTGGCTGATCAGACCAATTAAGTGCTCAGAATGCTCTGTCACAGGTTGGACACAGATAGTTCATGTGAATATTTGGGGTGGATATCCTAGATTTCCACATCCTGTGTTTACTTTGTGCTGTCTCAATTCTGCTTTGCTCAAAGAGCACAGCACCCTTTCTGATGGAGGCACGCCATGCTGAGCAGTCACGTGCCATGTTGCATAGTCAAATCCAAAGTTCTTGAGAGAGACCTTAAGAGTGTCCTTGTATTGTTCCTTCTGGCACTTTGTGATCGCCTGCCTCATAAGAGTTCTCCATAAAAATAGTCTTTTTGGCAAGCGTACGTTCTGCAATCAAACAACGTGGCCAGCCCATTGGAGTTGCACTCTCTGAAGCATAGTTTGAGTACTTGGCAGTTAGCTCAAGCAAGGACTTAATGTCTGGTACCTTATCCTGCCAGGTGATCCTCAGAATCTTCCTAAGACAGTTCAAATGGAGGCGATTTAGTTTCCTGGCATGGTGCTGGTATACTGTCCATGTTTCACAAGCATATAGCAATGGATAGAGCAGTGGGGCAACACAAAGCCTCTGTAGACTTTCAGTTTGTTAGTCAATCTAATACCTCTTCTCTCCCAAATTTTTCTTTGGAACCTCCCAACACTGAACTAGCTCTGGCAATGTGTGCATCAACCACATTGTCAATGTGTACATCTCTGGAATGTATACTACCAAGGTGAGTGAACTTATCCACAGCATTCAAAACTTCTCCATTTGTTGTAACCGATGGTTCCATGGATGGATGAACTGCCGAGCCCTTTTCTGGGCTCTTTTCATCTTTGGTGTCTACCTGTTCCACCTAACTCTCTCCTGTGGCTCCAAGAAGCTGCAACATGAGCAGCAGCCACAACCCAGTAAACTGTTTTGGTAGACGGACCAAACCAGGTTGAGGGTAACCAAGGGTTCTCAAATCCATTGGTGAATTAGAGGGGTGTCTACCCTAAGCATGTGAAGACTTCCTCTGGTGGAATGGGCGGATGAGAACAATTTGTTCCAACAGCCGTGAAGGCATTTGAAGCAGGCAATGTGGAGTGCTTAGAGCTTGGTTAGACACTGAAGACACCAAGATCATCCACTGCATCGTGAGCCATCGCCAGCCTTCTTGACTCTGGCCTGCCACTGGACTATGATGACTCTGGAGGAGAGTGAGGCTGATGACTTCATGCAACTCTGCCTCATTAAATCCAGTTTACACACAAATCAAAAGACATCACCCATACCATTTCACTATTATGCCTCAAAGTCCTGTGGCGACAGACAAGTAATGAAGCAGCAGGTGCAGATACACTGGGAGCTGTAGTCCCAAACCTGCACATAGATGACTCAGGCCATAGGGTCGTTTCTCACTGGAAGCAGCAGTGGGACTCGGCAGCCACCTGGGTGTCTGAGCAGCTTTTTAAGGATTGCATTGCTCACCTCCTGGTGTGAGGAAGGGGGCTAGAAAAGGTGTCCCAAACATTGTCTGTTTACCGAACCCTGGCCTGATTACTCTGGCAGACGGGGAATCCCAGTATGTGGTCGAAACACAAAATAATGTACAAAATGTGTGAAAACATCTGCAAAGATGATTCCATTCATCATTGGCACATGGAATGTGCACACACTAATAGACAACACAAAATCCAGTAGACCTGAAAGAAGAACTGCTCTTGTTGGAAGAGAACTCAGCAGGTGTTGCATCCAAATAGCAGCCCTGAGTGAAACAAGGCTGGCAAATGAAGGCCAGCTTACTGAAGTTGGAGCTGGATACACCTTTTTCTGGAGTGGGCACAGTGAAGGGGAGTGCTGTGAAGCTGGCATGGGGTTTGCAATCAAAACTAATCTAATCAGCAAGTTGTTATGCCTGCCAAAAGGAGTGAATGACAGGCTCATGACAATGCGATTGCCACTCACAGGAAAATGCCATGCCACCATCATCAGTGCCTCTGCTCCCACCATGGCTAACCCCGATGAAGTAAAAATAAAATTTTTATGAAGACCTAGAGACTCTTATTGTCAATATACCAAAAGAGGACAAGCTTATAATTCTGGGTGACTTTAATGCTAGAGTAGGCTCAGACTACCAGACTTGGCAGGAAGTCCTAGGGAGGAATGGAGTTGGAAACAGCAACAGCAATGATCATTTACTGTTATTGACTTGTGCATTGCGTGACCTTCTCATCATCAACACTGTCTTCCATTTACCTAAATGCAATAAAACTTCATGGATGCACCCTTGCAGCAAACATTGGCATCTAATAGATTATGTGATTGTAAGGAGAAGAGACAGACAGGATTTGAGAATGACAAAGGCAATGTGTGGTGCAGAGTGCTGGACTGATCATAGACATATCCTTTCCAAGCTAAATATTTGCATTCATCAAAAGTGCTGACTCCAAGGCAAAAAAAAAATGACTACCAGTAGAGTCTGGTTATAAGGCAGAGATGAAACCAAAGTATAAATGTGATGTTGTTTAAAGTTAACTGTAATCGTATCTTATCTACAGAGGGACTGAGGAAGGAGTCCGGGGTGGTCTGAGGTGGTCTAGGGGTTCCAGGTATGGTCTTGATGGGAGTGGCCAATAACTTGGAGAATTGAATTGATAGGGCATAGTGGTATGCTTCTATAGGCCTCTAGAGAGCCAATTCATGTGATACAAGGTGAGGTTTTCCAGGGCCCTTTTAGACAAATGGGACTAAAACTCTTTGGGGGTAATGGACAAAGGTTCCAACTTGGAATAAAGTCTTTGCCTATTACAAAGACCAATTGAGTAAATACAATTGACTGAATTACTGAGAGTAAATTAAAGGCATCTTTAGTGGGGGGAAAAGAGTTTGTGTAGTTTCTTAGAGGCAGGTTAACTTCTGGTAAAATTTGGCATTGATGGAAAAGTTAAATGTTTCTGTTTCAGTAAGAATTCATTTCATGAACATAAGTTGAAGTTAGTGTTTGAACTTATCATATGTGTAACTCATTCTTTTAGATTGAGCATGGTTAGAAAGGGACAGAGTAGTTTGGGAAACAGTTGTAAATCTATTAGAGCAATAACTTATTATGATTGTTATTTAATCAGGAATTAGAGGATGGAAAGGCATGAGTTGCTTCAAAAGATGTTCCTTAGGCAATGTGAAGTTATAGTCATATCTGAAACCTGATTATTGGAACTTGCTATTTTAAGATTTTATGGGACTATTAACTGACTGTTCTTCTGAGTCTAACTCCAGGTATGGATAGCAAGAAAGGCGGTCTGAGCCACTGCCATGATGCCAATAAGCCTGTGAGATGCTGGTATGAACTGCAAAAAGGGGATCTCATGGTAAGGTTGGGAGAACGATTGTTCAGCCTGGGCTGAGGTAGGAGCCTCCTGACTCAATTTTCCCACTGACACCTGGCAGACTTTATGCCTGGTTGAATGCTAGTTGACAATCTACTCCTGCCTGGAATTGACACGAAGTTAGGGAGATGTTATTTCCCTGAAATATCCCTACTTTTAATGGCAATTCCTATAATCAAAAGTTTTATAAGCTTAATACCAGATCTGTTAAATAATAGATTGTTGGTAGGGGAACATCTGAAGTTAAATCTAAATTTAAGCTATTTGGCTTACTACTTTAGACCAACAACAAGTTAGGGTCCATTAATCCTTAGTAATAGTGTGGAGACAATCAGGTCAAGGGCTTGTGAAGTTAGCATACATAGGTATCATTTTCTCTCAATTGGTTAATGTTAAAAGAAAAATGGTTTGTGGTCTGTACTGTAAATGCTTTAAAAGAAGCATCACATGACCAAAAGTTGGAATTGTTTTATGATGTGATATGTACTGTGTTAAAAATAATTATTTATTGTATTTATGTAAAAGTATTGGAGCCTGTTATTGACTCCTTAGTGAAGTCTCATCTTCCTGATGGGGGAAATGAATAGTGAACTAATGTAAAATGTAAATACTGGATTCTAATATTGGCCAAAGTTCCAATTTTGATTTTGTAAGAGTGATAAAAGTATAAAGGTTAGAAATGGTAATCTAAAATTGTATCAAGGTCAGTTTTGTAGGAGAGTGAACATCTGGATTTCTATAAGAAGATAAAGGGAAGAAGATGCAGAGATGCTGTGCTGGATGGCTTGAGGGAGCATCCAGACAGGAAAACTTCATCAGACCCTGTTCTTCCCCAGATTGCTGTATGAGATGGAACCTCTGAATGGACAATTCATTGATCTACTTTTTCCTTTTGAATCTCTGTATCTGTATTTATAACACGGGGACTGCCCCCTTGTAATTTGTCAACAAGTCAGTCAACTTTGCTCCCTTCCTATATTCATTCTATGTCCCATATATAGCAGGACAGATGAAGGGAAGAATTCATAGGGGAAAGAATGTGAGGAGGTATTTATTGATTGGATTTAGGTGTGGAGACAGAAATTTTAATAAAGAAAGAGGAGGGGTTTTGTGGGAAGTAAAGTTCTGTTGTCCATATTCCTAGGTGATTAGGGTTGTGACCTAGCATGGACAGGTTAGAGGTCAGAAACTAAGGCTCAGGTCCAAGGAGCTGTGTGAAGAAAGGCCTATCACAGAGGAGAACATGGAGTCACATGGCCAGGGGATGGTGTTGCGGGAGATCCAAAGTTCAAAAAACAGTATAAGAAGCCCCATCTTCCTGCACATGTCGTAGTCTTCCTGTAACCTTTTACTTGGGGAGGTTGCCTGTCCATTTCAGGGGAATGGACATAAATATTAATAAAAGCCTTCCTGGTTTCACAACAGGTATTATTCTTTATTTAAGGTGAGCATGTTTCTCACTGTTGGGGGCTTGTTAAACGGTCTCACTTCTAACACCCTCAATTTCCAATTCTTTGCCCCCACAAAAAGAGCCACTATGAATATATATATTTTTTAACATATGGGTTCTTTTTTTCTTTTCTTTGATCTTTTTGAGATACATACCGTGTAGTGGTATTGCTGAATCAAAGGGTATGCATACTAGGTCTTTTAGGCATAGTTCCAAATTGTTTTTCAGAGTGGTTGGGCCAGTTCACAACTCCACCAACAGTACATTATGTCCCAGTTTTTCCACATTCTTGTCGGTATTTATCATTTTCATTTTTTGCCATGTTAGCCAGTCTGAGATGGTTCCTCAGAGTTGTTTTAATTTGCATTTTTAAATCAATAGTAATTTAGAGCATTTTTTTATGTGATTGTTGATAGCTTTGATTTTTTTTTCTTCTAAAAACTGCCTGTTTTATAGCCTTTGAACATTTATCAATTGGGGAATGGCTCTTATTTTTATAAATTTGGCTTAGTTCCCTACATATTTGACAAATGAGGGCTTTATCAAAGAAATTTGCTGTAAAATTCCCCCCACCCCAAGTTTCCTGCTTTCCCTCTGATTTTGGCTAAATTGGTTTTGTTTGTGTAAAACCTTTTTAATTTTATGTAATCAAAATTATCTATTTTATTTCCTGTGATCTTCTCTATTTGGTCATAAATTCTTCCCTTATCCATAGATCTGACAGGTAAAATTTTCCATGTTCCACTAATTTATTTATCATCCTTTATGTCTAAATCATAACTCATTTTGACCTTATTTTGGTATACAGTGTTGGAGTTTCATCTATGCCTAGTTTCTGCCAAACTGCTTTTCAGTTTTCCCAGCAATTTTTGTGAAAGTTCATACCCCCAAAACTTGAATCTTTGGGTTTATCAAACACTAGATTTCTGTGGTCATTTACTACTGTATATTGTGAACCTCATCTATTTCACTGGTCCACTAGTCTATTTCTTAGCCAGTACCAGATGGTTTTGATGGCTATTGATGCTTATTGCTTTGTAATATAGTTTGAAATCTGGTAGGCTGCCTTCCTTTGCATTTTTATTTCATTGATTTCCTTGACATTATTGACCTTTTGTTCTTCCAAATGAATTTTGTTATTATTTTTTCTTACCTCTGTAAAATAATTCTTTGGTAGTTTGATTGGTATGGCACTGAATAAGTAAATTAATTTTTGTGGAATTGTCATTTTTTTTTAGTGACCCACCTTAGTACTTTAATGCTTTTGCTCAGGGACTTTGCCATGCAAACCTTGTCTAGGCATTACAGAAAGACAAGTATAAGGAAACCAGAAAAGTGAACAACATGATTAACTCATCTCACACAATTCTGACATCCATTCTACTCTTTTAGGACTCTCTCCCCAGACACATAAAATGGGCTGTGAGATGTACATTTTATTCAAAAGTTTAAATATTCTTCACACAGTACACAGATTTTCCAACAAAGTTCTTGTGTAGCGTGTTCAGACAAGTAAAATTGAAGGCTGAGTGGCAGATGCAGACTCTTCACGAGTGCTCTTCAGTTTTTCAGCTTTTGTCACAGCTTCTTCAATGGGTCCAACCATATAGGAGGCCTGCTCTGGGAGATGGTCGTACTGACCTGCCAAGATTTGCTGGAATCCCTTAATGATTTCTTTCAGGGGTACCAACTTCCCCATGTGTCCTGTGAATACCTCAGCAACCTGGAAAGACTGTGACAAGAAATGCTGGATTTTCTAGGCCCGAGACACTGTCAACTTGTCTTCTTCAGACAACTCATCCATACCAAGAATAGCAGTGATGTCCTTGAGGGACTTATAGTCCTGCAGAATCTTTTGCACTCCTCGGGCAACCTCAGTGCTCATTGCCAACAATGTTGGGGTCCATAATCTGGGAAGTGGAGTCCAGAGGATCCACTGCAGGGTAAATGCCCAGCTCAGCAGTGGCCCAGGACAGCACAGTGGTAGCATCCAAGTGGGCAAAGGTGGTGGCAGGAGCAGTTCAGTCAAATCATCAGCAGGGACATAGATGGCTTGCACAGAGGTGAGAGAGCTTTTCTTGGTTGTGGTAATTCTTTCCTGCATGGTGCCCATATGAGTGGCCAAAAGTAGGTTGCTAATGGACAGCAGAGGGGATTCTACCCAGTGAAGCAGACACTTCTGAGCCAGCCTGAGTGGATTGGAAGATATTATCAGTGAATAGCAATGCATCTGGACCCTCTTGATTTCTGAAGTATTCAGCCACAGTGAGGCCAGTCAAGGCTACCCAAGCTCGAGTGCCAGATGGTTCATTCATTTGGCCATATACCAGTGCTACCTTGGAAGTGGCATCCTTCAGATTGATGACGCCAGACTCAGTTATCTTGTGGTACAAGTCATTGCCTTCTCAGGTTCGTTCACCAACACCAGCAAACACAGAATAACCACTATGGGCCTTGGCGACATTGTTGATTAGTTCCATAATCAATACTGTCTTTTCCACACCAGCACCACCAAAGAGACCCATTTTGCCACCCTTGGCGTATGGGGCCAAAAGATCCACAACTGTGATGCCAGTGACCAGGATTTGTTGCTCTACACTCATCCCTATGAATTCAGGAGCCTCGGCATGAGTAGCAGCAAACTGTTTGGTTTTGATTGGACCCCTTTCATCAATAGGCTCTCCAATCACATTCGTGATTCTTCCTAAGGTCTCAGGGCCCACAGGAATTTTGATTGGGGCTCCAGAATCCAGGACCTTCTGCCTTCTGATCAATCCTTCAGTACTATCTATAGCAATGATCCAGACTGTGCTCTCACCCAGATGTTGGGCAACCTCCAGAACCAGCCTGGTCTCCTTGTCCTCCACTTTGAGGACGTTGAGGATGGGAGGGAGCCCCTTATCGAACTGCACGTCCCCCATGGCCCCAATGACTGCCACAATGCACCTGCTGGCTGCTCCACTCTGGGGGGCAGGGGATGTCTGGGCCGCATAGTCCCAGGCTGGCTGGATTTCAGCCAGGGCCACCGGCAACAAAGTCTGGGCTTGGGGCAATGGTGCCAAGGTGCCTAGGCCCTGAAGGGCGCCCGAGGCCGAGGCATCTGCAGTGTGCCTCAACAGCCCCACCATGGTGGAGTCTGGGGAGAGATTCTGTCGTTTTTATTATATTGGTTCAGCCTCCCCATGAGCAATTAATATTTCTCCAGTTGTTTAGGTCTGTCTTTATTTGTATGAAAATAATGTGTTTTGTAGTTATATTCATATGGTTGCTGGGTTTATCTTGGCAGGTAGACCAATAAGCATTTATTATTTATTTCTTGATGCTTGTTCATATCTTTTGACCATTTGTCAATAGGAAAATGGTTCTTATTCTTATAAATTTGAACCAGTTTCTCATATAGCTTAAAAATGAGATCTTTATCAGAGAATTTTGCTAGAAGCTCTTTTTGAGTTAGTAAGAAATGAAGACTGAGGAGAGATACCTGTTAGCTAAACATTAGCTTAGCAAATTATGGCATGTGAATGTAAGGCAATATTATTATGCATAAAAAATGGTGAAAAGAACAGTTTTGGAGGGACTTGGGAAGCTTTGTATGAACAGTTACAGATCTAAGGGAGCTGAACCTGGAAAACAGTCAATATGGTAACCACATTATAAAGTTTACCATCTTTGAAGGATTTAAGAACTGTTGAATGCTGTAACAAACCATGATTCTAGAGAATGGCTGGTGGAGCATATTTTCCATTTCTTGACAGAAAGATGATGCAGAATGAGACACATTTTTGGACATATTCAATTCAGGAATTTGTTTTGTTTGATTATGAGTGTTCATTACAGGTATTTTTTTTTCTTTTTTCTTTTTCTTTTTTGGGGTGGTATAAGAGAAAGAAAAATAAATACTTGTTAATTGAAAAAAATAAAATTGAACTAAAAAAAATGAATGAGTGAGAGTTTTGTCAAGATTAATGAGTGATAACTCCCCTACAACAACTCAAAGAAGATATAAAAGAGTCAAAACTGAAATAAGACGGGAATGGAAAGAATCCCTTGTAGGATAACACCCAAAGGAAAACTAGCAGAACAAAGAAATTAGTAATCAAAAACTTATATAATAAATCCTACAGACAAAAGAATGTGAGGGGAAAATATTCATAATGAATGACATTGCAACAGCACTATACCCTTAGAAGGGTGAATGGGCGCAGTGTAAGACCCTCCAGAGTAGTTTATGATTACAAGAACTACATTGTGTGAGAATGAATTTTCAGAATTTCTCTTTTGGTTTTTAGGGATAGTTTTTGGATTTATTATTAATCTAGATTTTTTTTTAGTTGCCTAAATCATTGATTTGTTCTTTCTCTCTTTTGTTGTGGAAGTACTTAGAGACATAGGTTTCCCCCTAAAGACTGCTGAATTAGCTGTAGCTTGTAAGTTTTGGTATATTTTGCTATTATTGTCATTTTCTTTAATGACATTTTCTATTTGTTCTTATGTTTTATTCTTTGACCCACCAATTTTTAGGATCAGATTATTTAGTCTTCAGTTAATTTTAATTTTTGTCCCTAAATCCCTTTGTCGAATATAATTTTTGTTGCATTTTGATCAGTAAAGAATGTATTTGATATTTCTGCTTTTTTAGTGAGGTTTTTATATGCTAGGTCATGGTCAGTTTTGATAAAGGTGCCATGCATGACTGAGAAAAAGCAAAATTCCTTTTCCTTCCCATTCAGTAACAGCCAGCTATCTGTTATGTCTGTTTTTTTTCTGAGTGTCTGTTCAGGTGCTTAACTTCTTCCTTGTTTTATCTTTTTGTTGTATTTGTTTAGATCTGAAAGGGTTACATTGAAGTCTTCCACTATTATATATTACTGCCTCCTTCACCCTTCAATTTGATTAACTTTTCCTTTTAAATATTTAGAAATTATGCAGTTCAGTGCATATAGGTAAAGTATATATTAATTTTTATCTTGGGTATCTTTAAGCACAATATAGTTTTCCTGCATCTCTTTTTATTATATCTTTACTGTAGTCTTGTCTGAAATTATTATTGCTATCCTTGCTTTTTTTGAGTTCACTTGAAGTATATAATAGATTCTCTCTCCAGCCTCTTGTTTTAAATTTATGTACACTTTATAAGTGTGTTTATTATAAACAAAAATCTTTTCTGATTCTATCTTCCAATCTATTTTACTCTCCTTTTTCCTTTTATAGGTGAATTCATGTCCTTTGTGTCTTTAGTTGTAATTGTTTTGTATTTCCCGCATTTCTTTCTTGTACTTTTTCTGCTTTTTGACTCTACATTCCTCTTTACAAAGAAGAGCAATGTGGTAATAAAAGAGCTTGCCTAACGTGTGATCTGTAAATCTGTTCCCTCCTTGGTCAGGTAGGGGGCATAATGGATAGAACACTTGGCTTGGGATCAGGAAGACTCATCTTCATGAGTTCAAATCCAGCTTCAGACATTTACTAGCTGTGTTACCCTGGACAAGTCACTTAACCCTGTTTGCCTCAGTTCCTCATCTGTAAAATAAACTGGAGAAAGAAATGGCAAACGATATGCCATTTGGTATCTTTGCCAAGAAAACCCCAAATGGGGTCATGAAGAGTGAGACACGATTGAAAAAAATTTGAACAAATTCCCTCCCTGAAATTATCCTCTGTATTAAAATTTCTCCTTCCTCTAGTAACGACTTGTTTGTTTCACTGTTGAGTTTAATGTAGTTCAATGTTTGATGTAACCCTATGTGTCTTCAGAAAACATCCATTCATTGGTGGAAAAATTTGGATCCTGATGCATTGCCAGTGGAGTTGTGAATTGATCCAGTCATTCTGGAGAGCAATTTAGAACTATGCCAGAAGGGCTATAAAACTGTGCATATGCCCATTGATCTAGTAATACCACTAACTAAGTCTGTATTCCAAAGAGATTTTAAAAAAGAGAGGGGGTGGGGAAGGACCTATTTGTACTAGGGTATTTATAGCAGCTTTTTTTGTGGTGGCTAAGAATTGGAAATTGAGGGGTTGTACATAAGATTGAAATGGAATACTATAGAGTACTTACTACAAGAAATGGCTAGCAGGATGATTTTAGAAAAAACTGGAAAGACACATGAATCGATACAGAGTGAAGTGAGCAGAAACAGGAAAACATTGTACACAGTGAAAGCAATATTGTATGATGAACAACTGTGAATGACTTAGCTGTTCTGAGCAACATAATGAACCGAGACAGTTCCAAAGGACTCATGATGAAAAATGCTATCCGTCTCCAGAGAAGGAACTGTTGGAGTCTGAGTACAGACCAATTACATACTATCTCCCCTCCATTCCTTCCTTCTTGTTTGTATACTTTTCATATCAACCCCAATTTTAAGAAATGGATATGTCCCCTTCTTTCTTCTTATCTGCACTTATGTTTTCATTTTATCCTCCATTTGAAGCAGATGGAAATGCAGTAGATAGAGCTTTGGCCCTGGAGTCAGGAAGACCTGAGTTCAAATCCAGCCTCAGATACTTACTAGCTATATGACCTTGGGCAAGTCACTTAACCTGTGTGCCTCAGTTTCCTCATCTGTAAAACGGAAATCGTAATAGTGTCTACCTTGAAGGGTTGTTTTAAACATTAAATGGATAATTATAAAAGTTCTTGGCACAGTGCCTAGCACATAATAGGTGCTGTATAAATGTTTATTCCTTTCCCTATTCTCTTTTTTTTCTCCAAAAAGCCTTAGAATACAACTTATTCAATCCCAAGACTTCTGGGTTTTTTCTTTCTTATTTTATCTCTAGATACCCTTTGAAGACCTTAAGATTCCGAATGGACATTTGTTTCTTCTTCCCCAGTAGAATATTAGCACTACATCATCATATAACTCCATCTACTTGCACAAAAAAAATTTACCTTTCTAGGTTTTTCTGGGCTCTTGTGCTTGTATTTCAAAGTTCTTATTTATCTCTGGTCTTTTTTTTTTTTAAGTAAAAAATACTTGGAAGTTTCCTATTCCATTAAAAGCCTCCATTTTTTTGGTTCCCCATGTAACATATTTAACTTTTTGGGGTCAATTATTTTTGGTTATAAATCTGTGTATCTTTTGCCTTTTGCAGTGTTGTATTCTATTATCTCTTCCCATTTTTAGTAGAAGCTGCCAGGTTTTGTGTGATCGTGATTGTAGCAGTTTGGTTTTCTCACTGCTTCTTTTGAAATATTCATAGGGTTTTTTTTTTCCTTGAAATATAAACCCTGGATTTTTGTTTCTGATATTTCTAGGATTTTCCTTTTTGGAATACTTCTGGAGGTGGATCGGGAGATTTTCTCTCCCTTTCTCCTCTGGTTCTAATACATGTAGATTTTCAGTTATGGTTTCTTGATCTGTCTATCTGTCTGTCTACCTACCTATCTATCTAATCTATCATTCTTCAATTTTTTTTAATAACGATTTTCAGGGAGTGCACTGATTCTTAAGTTCTCTTGCATTAACTTGTTTGCCAGGTTAGGTGTTTTTGATATCTACTATCTTACATTTTCTTATTTTTTTTTTTAGTCTTTTGACTTTGTTCCAATACTTCTTGCTATCTAATGAATCATTTTTTTTCTATTTAGTCTATTATAATCTTTAAGGATTCCATTTCTCAAGTAAGGGGGTTTACCACTTTCTCTTCTAAGCTACTTATTCCCTTTTCAATTATTTTCTCTAAAGCTTTTATTTCACTTTTTAAAAAAATCTCCAGCTTCATTTCTTCTGATATTCCTCTGATACTCTTCTGATACTCCAAGGTAGTCCTTGTGAAAAAAAAATGCATTTTTTTCCTTTGAATCTCTGCTTGTAGATGTTAGTTTTCACTGTTCCTTTTTGTGTATCTCTTTATCTACAATAATTTTTGATACTGGTCGTTGTTTTGTTTGAAGTACTAATTTCTCCAGTTTTAGTTCCTGAATTTGGGCCTACGTTAGGGTAAGGCATGGCCTTCTGCTGTGCTTTTGGGTAGGTTGTACAGTTTGGTTTGGGACGACCTCCAAATTCCAAGGTTAGTGCTGCTCTCCTCTCTCCCTAGTCCATCTTTGAGGCACAAAATACTGGAACTTCTCTGACATTTCAAGGAGCCAGGGTGCTAGGGAGCTAAGTGCCCCTGGGTTTTAGCTGTCCTCTTGTGAGTGCTGCTGAGGTCAGTGCCTGTCACTGTCCCCCATCCTGGCTCGTGGCTTTGGAGATTGGGTTTGCATGTGCTGGTTCTGCCTTTGCTGTTAGTTCAGTTTTCTCTGTCCTTGGGCTTCTAGTTGACTTTTTTGTCCAGTTATGGGTTGGAAAAAGTTTCTGTATTTTCTCATCAGTGTTCTTTATTATCGGTCAGCTTGATATGAACCTCAGGTTTTTGCCCAAGTAGGTATATGGGAATTGGATGGTCTTGGCCAGAAGTGTATTTAGATCACATGGCAGAGGACTTGTTGAAGAGTTTCATTGTTCAGGTTTGTTGTTGTTCAGTTGTGCCTGACTCTTCATGACACCATTTGGGATTTTCTTGGCAGAGATACCGGAGTGGTTTGGTTTTCCATTGTCCTTTTGCAACTCATTTTACAGATGAGGAAACTGAGGCAAACAGGGTTAAGTGACTTCCTCAGGGTCACACAGCCACTGGGTGTCTGAGGCTGGATTTGAAACCCTGAAAATGTCTTTTGACTTCAGGTGCAGTGCTCTATCTACTGAGCTACCTAGCTACCCATTTTTCAGTTAGGGAAGAATTGGTTAAGGAGACTTGCAAAGTTTCTTTCATCTCTAGGATTCTGATCGTAAGAGATTAATAGAAAATGGCTAGTAGACTCTGTGTGTGTGTGTGTGTGTGTAAATATGTGTGTGTATTTGTGTGTATGTAAGATCTAAGTGTAGTTGTTGAATCTGAAAAATACATTACTGTTTCAGTGTCTAAAATGTTATTTTTTTTTCTTTTTGTATAGTTATGGACTCATCAAATGTACCAGAATTTACTCCAAAACACAGAGTCCCTCCAAGGCTTAGAGATTACTTTACCGGTGCCAGCCCTTTTCAAAGACAACTAGCATCAGTCAGAAAGCAGACTGCATTTGGTCAGACACCATCTCGAAGGAAAATTCCTTTGTGCTCACCATTGCAAGTAAGCTTTATGTGGTCTTTATTTCTTACTTCAGGGGGGTCTATGGTTATCATATTGACTAGGGTGTTTTTAAACTATTGCGTATTGGGACTTCTTCAGATCTTAATAGAAGATTTCATATCTTTCTGTGGACAAAAATAGGTCATTTGCTGGCTAGCTTTTTGATTATTAGTATAATAGCTCACATTTATATAGTGCTTTAAAGTTTTCAAAATAGTTCACTCATAACAAGTCAGAGGTAGTATCTGAAGAAAACTCTGATTTTCTAGGCCTACTGTTTTTTTCATCAGGCTCTTTCTGTTCTAGACCTCACTGCTTTTCTGCCTGGTAACCTGTTTCTTTTATGGAACCTGCATAACTGACCAGAAACATCGATGGGTCCACAAACACTTATTAATCACTGATAATGTACCAGGCACTGTGCTATCCTCAGGGATCCAAAGACAAAAGTGAAAACAATTCCTGTCCTCAGGAAGTATACGGTCTAGCCAGATTGTGTACATATACTGAATGACAATAAAGGAATTTTTGTGGGGAGGGTACTAGTGACTACAGCATTGGAGAAGGCTTCATGTAAGAGATACTTTTGAACTTTATATCGAAGGAAACTAAGGATTCTAAGAGATGGAGGTGGGAGGGTGCAGTCTAGGCAGGTGCAACAGCCAGTGCAAAGGCCTAGAGGTAGGAGATAGTGTTTCATGTCTGAGAAACAGTGAGGAAGCCAGTTTGGTTGAATCATAGTATATAGTTGAATCATTGTAATAAGAGTAGAAATGTGTGTTGGAGCCAAGTTGTGAAGGGCTTTAAATATTACACAGAAGTGTTTATATTTTATTAAAGAGGTAATAGGGATGTGTGAACTTGCACTTAAAATCATCTTTGGCCCCTGAGTGGAGGGTAGGTTAGAGTAGGGAGATAGGAACGAGTTAAGGAAACCCTTTGTGAAGGCTGTATTGCAACAGTCTAGGTACAGACCTGAATGAAGAGAAGGGATGGATTTAGGATGTTGTGGAGGAATGGATTACAAGATTTGGCAAATAAATGATTGGATACATGAGATGGGGAAGAGTTAGGAGTCTAGGATGACACTGAGATTGCTAACCTGAGTAACTGGAGGAATGGTAGAAAAAATAAAGAAAACTTGTGAGAACGGTGAGTTGGAAGGGAAAGATACTGAGTGATGCGTTACTGGAGCTCCGGAGAAAGAGTAGGGCAGGAAATAGAGATCTGGAAGTCATTAGTGTGGTTATGAGAATTAAACTCAAGTTAGCTATTTAGATCGCTGGCAGAGCATGGAGAGAAGGAAGATGTCCCAGGACAGAGCTTTGGAGTGTACTCACAGTTAGGAAGCATGACACAGATGAACCAGCAAAAGAGAAGAAGTGATCAGACAGGAGGGGAACAAGAAAGAGCTGTGTCAGGAACTCCTTGAGAGGAGAGGATGGACAGAAGAGGTCAGAAGGATAAAGACTGAGAAAAGACTGTCCAACTGAGCAATTAGGAGATCAGGAGTGCCTTTGAGAGGGCGATTTCCAATGAACGATGGTCTGGATGCCAGATGGCAAAGGGTTGAGCAGTGAATGAGAGGAGATGAAGTGCAGGCATTTAGTGGAGACCACCTTCCCCACGAGTTCATCTGAGAAAGGAAGGAGAAGTATAGGATGATGGTGTGGGGTGGGGGAGGGGAAGGGTGTAAAGCATATCTGTAGGTGAATGGTAAAGAGCCAGTGAGAACCCAGTTGAAATTAAGTAACATAACTTTAAACCCTGGTAGCATGTTTGGGTGAATTTCTCCAGCTCCATTCAGAAATGAGGTGCTGAATAGTGGGAATAATCTCAGAGTGGAGTTTTATAGCGAGGTGAGGATAAAGGAATGAGGGGTTTTTAGTAGAGAATGGTGTACAGTTGGATTTATTAAATGAGGTGTCTGAGTTAAAAAGGGAGGAAAGGTAAAGATGAGGACTGAATAGATTTAGTAGGAATAAGGCTGTGGGGAAAATGGAGTGACATAAATTATGATCAGATAAAGGATTTTCAGAGTTCTTTATCATGAAGTGGAATACCTGTGGGTGACATTGAGCTCAAGGTCATGCCCATCCTTGTTTTTTAGCTGAGGAGTAGTTCATAGAAACTGAATATTATGGGTGATGCCCCTTTTGGAGGCTTTAGTTGTTAGGAAGCTTTTCCTTACATAGAATCTAAAACTTCTACCCATGCTCCAACATTAGTAATCTGGGACCAAGCAGAACAAGTTGATTTCCTGTTTCTCATGACAGCCACTCATATTCTTGAAGAGAACTGTCATGTGTCCCCTAAGTCTATAGATGTCTGTACATAAGTTGATCTAAGTACTTAAATGTATGCCTTAGCTCTCGTAACCACACGAGGCTAATTAGCAGGACAGAATCTCAGGGGGCTGAGCTGCTGATATAATTGTTCGTACAGATGTGGAAACATCAAGCCTGAGACCCTCAGCTCTTGTGTTTAATATTTAGGTAAAGCAGTAGATGTGAATGAACAGATTTAAAATTTGAATTCCTATTTGGAGAGATTGAAAGTTTTAGGAGGCCAATTCCCATCTCTAAAGTATAAGCTCACTTTACTGGAACATACAAAGTCTTTCAAATGGTCTCTTTTGTTCAGTCACCACACAAACTGCCAATCCTTGAACTCCTTACTGAATTACCTGTAAAATGCAGAAGATATTTCTGCAGCATAAAATATCTAATTTTGTTTGTGCTTAAAGTTTAAAATATAGATTGAAATGTAGGATACATTTTGTAAGTGTAAGTGCTAGATTGTACTTTAATATAAAAAAAATTTTAAAAAAAGGGCAATTTGGAACTATGCCCAAAGGGCTATAAAACTGTGCATACCCTTTGATCCAGCAATACCACTATGTATGTATCCCAAAGAGATAATAAAAAGAGGGAAAAGGACCCACATGTGCAAAGATATTTTATAGCAGCTCTTTTTGTGGTGGCAAAGAATTGGAAATTGAGGGGATGCCCATCAATTGGGGAATGACTGAACAAATTGTAGTATATGAATGTAATGTAATACCATTGTGCTATAAGAAATGATGAGCCAGTGGGTTTCAGAAAAGCCTGGAAAGACATATATGAAGTGATGCTGAGTGAGGAGAACAGAACCAGGAGAATATTGTATACAGTTACAGCCACATTGTGTGATGACTAACTTTGATAAACTTGGCTCTTCTTGGCAATGAAGGTTCTAAGACAATTCCAAAAGACTCATGATGAGATAGAAAATACTATCCACAGCTAGAGAAAGAACTATGGAGTTTGAATGCAGATCGAAGCATAGTATTTTCTTTCTTTTTTTCTTCCTTTTGTGGTTTTCCCCTTTTTTTGATTCTTCTTTCATGTTTAATATGTTTAATATGATTGTACATGTATAGCCTGTATCAGATTGCTTACCATTTTGAGAGCGGGGGGAAGAGGAGAAGGGAAGGAGAAAAAATTTGGAACTCAAATCTTATAAAAGTGATTGTTGAAGACTATCTTTGCAAGTAATTGTAAAAGATAAAGTGATAGTAAATGGGGAAAAAAAGACTGTATTAGTTAAATTTCATCTACAATTCAATAGAATGCCAATGTAACTCTTCTTAATAGAGTTATTTTGTTTTTTTTAACTTTTTGGTTTTCTCAGTATAAAGCAGAAGTAATAATTTTTTCCATTTTTCTTGAAGATTGATACTGACAGAATATCTAAGAACTTTTGAAATCTTCACTTTTAAAATATAATAGCTATATAAGCTTGTATATAGTTAACCTGTTATCTGTATTGTTTGCCCATGTAAACACTACAGTACTAAATATTAACTTAAAATTCTTTTCTAGTTTATTTCTCACAATATTATTATGTTAGATTTTATATATGACACAAATGAGAACCAAGCATTTGGTCACATACATCTTATTGGTTACTCTTCTCTAAGTGCAGTTAGGAGTTAGCCCTGTAAATGCTAATAGAGCTAAGGCATAAGAAGAGAAGAATAGAATTCTGTGTTGAGCATCTACCATGTACTAGTAGAGAAAGCAGGGAAGAGTAGGAATGGTAAAAGGAAGGAATATGAAAATTGTGAAAAGAGCTGTCTATGTAGGGAGTGGTAAAATGCTCTCAGTACTTTTCAGAAACCATAAGTTAATTATCTTTGGATTAGAATACATAAAGTTTTCAATATTAAGATCAAATTTCTACTTATATTTTTAAAAACTTAATATCTTCCTTGATTTTAGGAAAACGTTGACCCACAAAAGATTGCCTTTCTTCTGCATAAACAGTGGACTTTACATACGCTGACTCCCATGTATAGGTTCTCCTACGCTAATCTTAAACAGTATTCTATGCATCTGAAGAGCTTCCTTGCTGCTGAAAAGCAAAAAGGACTGGCTATGGAAATGGGAGAGGATTTTAATTTCAAAGTGACTTTCTCCATTCTCTCAGGAATTAAAGGAACACACCAGGACCCGGCAGCATTTCTTGTACAGGTATGAGATATATTTGTATATAATGACTTTCAAGTGTTTATAATTAATGTACAGATTACTGATAGCTGTACAGATATCTGAGTGATTTTAATTTTCCACTTAATTTAGAAATTTTTAGTTGTATGTCTTCCAGCTCTAGATGTATGATTTTTACCACTCATTTTCCATGTACAAAATTTGTCATTTTTATTTTGACAAATTTAGTAGACATATCTCTGCATACCTCTTTTGTGCTTTATTCCGTTTCATTTTTGCTGCCTTCTTATACCTTCCTGCCTGATGCTTAATATTTCATTCCCTACTTAAGTGCCTTCATCAGATGAGGAACAGAAAACGATTAAAATTAGTTCATATTAATCCTATATTAAGTGGGTTCAGAACTGGTGGATCAAAAGAACTTGCTTGAGGAAGAGTATGAAACTTTTGATTTAATATAGATTATCTATTACTTCACTTGCATATTTTAATGCTCTCCACAATAATACATATAACAAAATGGTGACTCTGTCCATGTCATTGAGATAGTATTTGCATTAAATTCAGTTCCACTGGCATTGAACATTAGAGTTGCGGGGGGGACTGTCATCATTTATGATTTGGAAGTTGTTTGCAGTATATTTTTTGTAATATTAATTTGAGAAATTTTATGGTTGATAAAACTGAGAATCAGAGACTCCATAATATATGTCTCTATGCTAGAATTTCCTCAAGTATGGCTAGGAGTCAGCAACCTGAATGCCAATCTGTACCTATGGTTATCAGGACAGGATCCAAATCATGAGTCCCAACTTAGGAAATTCATAGAATCTCAGAGATGGAAAAGACTTCAGAAGTCATCTAATCTAAATCATGCCTGAACCAGAATCTTTGGGTAAAATCTTTACTGAGAAAGAATCTATCACCACCCAAAGAAGTCTGTTCCATTTTTGGAAGCTATAATTATTAGGAAATTATTAGCATTCGAGGGAGGGGAGAAGAAGCGATAGCTGGGCTGGCCTGGCTGGGAGGGAGAATGTGTGAAATCCACCTTGAAAGGTAGACTGGAGGCAGCTGGGTAACAATCTGGTGTTTGTTTGTCCCGGCAAGAAGTTGCTGGTAGTGTTGGCCTGGAAGGACTGCCAGGAGCTTGTGAAGCAGGCCCATGCCACCTCCTCAGGCCTCCATTGCACATTGCGGGAAACTAAAAAGTTGGTTTCCTTTAGCTACTACTGGCCCACCCTTGACCAAGATGTTACCAAGTGGGTCAAGCAATGTAACTGTTATCAGAAACCATGCTTGGAGAAGTCTTTTTCTATTCAGGGTGTCCCCAAGAGTCACGGGAACAAGGACCCACTCTCTGTACTTCAGGTTGAAGAGGTCACTCAGGCTTTTGAGCAGGTCTGCCTGGGCCTGGTGGGGTCCCTGGTGGAGACCTCCAACGGTTTCTGATTCATCTTCTGATTCATCCTTTTGTCTGTGGGTGCTTACTCACGCTGGGTGGAGGCCTCACCATTGAAAGAACAGAATCCTGTAGAAGTGGCCTGGGTGCTGATTCCCTTCCTTGTCCCTACTGTTGGGGTTTCATTTGTGAGCCAGGTGAATTGGAGCTTCCAGCGCCAGCTCCAGGGCTTGGGGGTGCTCCTTGGTAAGCGCAAGTCAGCGTTTCAGCCAAAGATTAACAGCATCTTGTCCTTGACCTCCAGCTCCATTAGGAGGACCCTGTGGAGCCTGGTGAAGGGAGATCTTGGGAAGTGGGATTGCTTCCTGGGCAAAGCACTGTTCTCCGCAAGCCCAGGGCCCCCCAGGCCCCACTTTGATGTTGGTTGCAGCAGACGCTGTAGGTGACAGTGGGGATGACAGCCATGACCATAATGATAAGGAGATCACAGAGACAGCTGAAACCATGAAACACATTCTGAAGAGTCCTGTACCAAAAACCATAGAGCAGGCTAAGAAAGAAACCACATGGGAACCCACCAAGTCACAAAGGCGAGAGCCCATTCCAGAGTCCAGGCAGCAGCCTGTGCAGATGGAACCCAGGCAACCATCCAGGCCAGAAACCATGGGACACCTCATGCATGAGCCCATACCAGAGTCTGTAAATCAACATATGTGGCATCCCATCCTGGGATCCATCCATCAGTCTGTTCAGCAGCCTATGACTCAGTCTATGTGTCAACCCATGACCCATTCTATGTATCAGCCCATGATCCAGTATGCATATCAGCCCATGATCTAGTCTACATATTATCCAATGACTCAGTCTATACAGCAGCCCATGACCCAGTCTGTCCAGCAGCCCATGACCCAGTCTGTCCAGCAGCCCATGACCCAGTCTATCCAGCAGCCCATGACCCAGTCTATGCAACAACCCATTATGGCAGAACCTACACACCCACCCATGCCGAGGCTGACAGAATACCCTGTTGTGAGTAGCTGGGGCCAACAGACAGTCCTCAGCCTGGGAAAAGTGGGAGCCTGGTGTAGGAATCTTTTGGACCCAGTGGAGGGAACCTGGCAACTAGTGGGAGAAGCCAAGCAACATGCTTCTATCCCTAAGTCCAATTAGATGTCCAATCCATGGTGTGGGGTGTGGTATAGAAGCTGGTCTTGAGAATGGAGCATATTCATACTCCCATCCACAGTGACCCTAAGTCTAGATCTGGGGATGAGAAGTAGGACTTCTAGGCATCTTGGATACTCTGTTACCCCTGTTGACCCCATCCTTTGATTCATTTATGAAGCTCCTAATATGTGCCAACTATTGGGGACACAAGGACAAAAACAGGAAAGTCTCTGTCCTCAATGAACTATTTCACTGGGGATAATGGGATTATTAATACATTATTCCATCAATCAAAAAAGAAAGGAAATTATTAGCAAGAAGCTATAATTGTTAGGAAATTTCTTAATTTCTTACATTGACCTGAAATATGCTTTTCTGCAACTTCCAAGTTGTACCCTCTGTGGCTAAACAGAACAAGTCTAATATCTCTTCCATGTAATACCTGTCCAGATACTTGCTCATAGGTCTCATATCAGTCAACAGGCATTTGTTAATCACTTGCTGGGTGCATACACTGTGATAAAGGAAAAGCAGAAATAATCATTGCTCTTTAGGAGGTTACATTTTAATGCAGGGCTCATCATGTATGTAAACAAAGTCTGCTCAAAAATCCTTGCTCTGTTGCCTCTAGAATAAAATGCAAACTCCTTTCTGATTTGATGATTAATGTGTCTACCAAGAGGTGATAAGGGTCTGAGCCATATGAGTAGACAGGGACCGATTCCTGAGAGAGAATTGACAAGATTTGGCAATTGATTGAATTTGAGGGCTTGAGAGAGAGAGGAGTCAAGGATGACTCTAGAGCTGGGAAACAGGAAACCTGAAATACACAATGGTGCCTTCAGCAAAATAGGAAAGTTTGGAGTAGGTGGGAGGACAATATGTTCTGTTTTTGACATGTTAAGTTTAGGAGCCTTGGGAACATGCAGGTGGAGATATCTAGCAGGCATCAGACAATATCAGATTGTAAATCAGATGGGAGATTAAATTAGAGCTGATGACATGGACTAAGGAATCATTTGTGGGGAGATGATAAGTGAACCCATAGGAACTCACTCAAAGAAGGGGGAGGGCCCAGAGCAGAGCTTTGGGTGATACCCACTGAAAGGGGAATGGTCCAGCAAAGGAAACTGAGAAAGAGCAATGAGACAGGAGGAAAATAAGTAGTGTCCTGGAAGCCAAGGGAGCCAGAAGTATCCAGGAGAAAGGATGCTTCAAAAGCAGCACAGCAGTCAAGTAAGAGGTTGTTCAATTTAGTAGTAAAGACAATATTGGAAATTTGGAGAGTAGCTTCAATTGAATCGTGTAATCAGAAGCCTTTTTACAAGGGTTGAGGAACTCGTGTCATGTGAGAAATTGGAGACAACAGATGTACATAATTTTTTTAATGGAAGTTTGGCTATGAAAGAGAAAAGAGATAAAGGATAATAGCTTAAGGGGGGTGGCAGGATCAAATGAATAATTTTGTGGTTGGTGAAAATCTGGTCATAGTGGTAGGAAACTGGATAGGAGCTAGTGTGAAAGGAGAGATTGCTGCTAAGAGAAGGGGTAAGCTACCAGAGGAAGCAGGATGGTATGGGGTTAGGGCATAAGTACATAAGCTACCCCTTCTTCAGAGACTAGAGCCAAGGAGGAGAGAATAGGGGATGATGTAGAGATTCTTGAGATGTGGAGTAGGGGAAAAGAAGGTGCTCACAGAAGATAGTTTCAGTTTCTTCAGTAAAGTAGGAAATGAAAAAGCTTTTGCTAACATGTCTGCAGGAGGAGATGGTAGTATGTGGGGTCTGAACAAGGGAGAGAAGGTTAGCTCTGGTAGGTAGTATATTAGTCAAGTAGGGAGAAATAAGAAAATGCTATAAAAAATTGAGAGCCCAGTTGAGATTAGTTGACAAATTTGTAATTGACCTGATTGTGACTTTCTCCAAATGTGTTGAGCTGAACATTAGTAGGATTGTAGATCTCAAATCTCTTCCCATTTTAGCCCACCCTCCACTCAATTTTCTAAAGCAAAGAAAAATAACTTTAAAAAAAACTGTTAATTGAAAGGATATGTCTTCATTTCCTGACACATAAAGTATTTCAGTTGTTATAATCAAAGCAAGTTAGGAGAAATAGGAATTTTCTAAGTAGGTAGTTGAACTTTTGAATATTTTTATGTGTTTTTTTTCTCTTGCAGATTATATCCAAATCCCAGCTGTCATCAAAGAATGCAGAAGATAAAGTGGTATGGACAGGTTGGTTTTGCTGTGTGTATGGCGATAGTCTTCTGGAGAATATATCAGATGATTTTACCTGTCTACCTTTATTCCTTGCAAATGGGGCAGAGTCTAATACAGCCTTAATTGGAACTTGGTTTCAGAAAACCTTTGACTGTTGCTTCACTCGATTAACAATTAGTGCATTCAATCTTTCCTGGATGGCTGCTATGTGGACTTCATGTAATCTGGAACATTATAGGACTGCTACAGAATTGCTTTGGTCTGCACCCTGTAGCCCCCAGAGTTTGGACATTTCTTATGCAATAAATCCTGAAGATGCAAAAGCTTTGTGGGACAGCATCCACCAAACACCGGAGGAGATAACACAGGAGGAAGTTGACCTGTTCATAGACTGCCTTTGTTCACATTTTCACAGACATTTCAAAATCAATTTGTCAGCTACAAGATTGGTCTGTGTGTCAACTTCTGTAGCTTCTGCACATACTGATGGGAAAATAAAGGTTAGTTTGAGCAACTGAACTAGAATTAATTACTTTTGCTTTATGACATAGCTTGTAAAATAAATGGCAATCAGATTTTTCCAATTAACAATAAGGAAAGTGAAAAAATTATTTAAGTGTGAGTAGGAGATAATCTGTGCAATTTATTTTTAGGCAAATTTACTTACAAAGAGGACAATTACATTATACCATTGTACATAATATACTTTTATTTCATTGATAAGTTCTGCTTGAGTTCTAACTTTCTCACTTAATTTTTATGCTACTTTAAGATTTGCAAAGTGTTTCACATATATTATCTTATTTGATGATTCACATAACAGTATCTTTGCAATAGGTGCTATTGTTATCCCCATTTTACAGATGAGAAAACTGATACAGATAGGTTATGTAACTTGCCCAGGATCACACAGCTAGTGTGTATTTGAGGTTGCCTCTGTATTCATTCTGTCTGTTGTGCCATCCAGCTGCCTGTGGACAAATTATTTAGTCTGTCTCAGCCTCTCTTTCCTTCATTATAAAATAGGACACTCAACAAGGAGCCAGAAGTCCCGACTCTGATACTACCCAGCTCTTTGGCTTTGGGCATGTCATTTCCTATATCTGGGCCTCAGTTTTGCCTTAGGTAAAATGAGGGATTTGGATTTAAGTAAGGGGTTCTTATTCTTTTTTTGTGGTTTAGATTCCTTTGGTACTTTGGAGCCTGTGGGCTCCTCAAAATTAAGTTTGTAAATGCTTAAAATAAAATGTAAGAGATTTCAAAGGAAACCAATTCTGTCGAAATGTAGGTAACAAAATACTTGAAGAAAAGCACAAGTTCACAGACCTCAGATTAAGACTAGATAGTTGAAAAGGTCCTTGCTAGTTGTCAGTCCCATGATTTTATATTCCTGTGATTCTATGTGAAAAAAAGACTTCCTACAGGTAAAAAAGGTAAGCCATGTCCTGTATATTGAAATCCACATCATCTATGAGAAGAAAATTTGTCTATTCAAATGACATTTATACATTGTATTGTAATAATAACTTTTACATAGTGCTTTAAGGTTTGTAAAGTGCTTTACAAATACCTCGTTTTTTCCTCACTACCACTCTGAGGTTGTGAGGGAGATGATGTTATGATCCTCATTTTACAGATGAGGAAATTAAGACAGAGTTTTAAGTGACTTGCCCAGGGTCTCACAGCTAGTCAGTTAGTTTCTCAGGCCAGATTTTGAACTAAGGTCTTACTCCACCTTCAACACTTTATCCTCTGAGCCAACTAACTACCTCCACAGACAAGATAAGTTATTAAGACTTTAAAACTGTGTTAGGGACTTTAATCATGTGTTTCAGTTTGGACTTTAGCCATAACAGATGATATAAATTGTCAGAGAACACAAATGAGCTTAAGCACTTTTATTATGGGATAGCAGTTTTAGCTGCTAAAAGCTTCCACCTTTTGTCCTTTTTTGTTTTATTTCTTAGAAGTGTTCTTTTTTGGGGGATGGGGTAGGGAGACTGGTTCTCCCTATCTCCCACAGGCTGCAAGTTCAGGGCCAACTTATGGGGAGATTCCATTGTGGATTGGTACAGAAGCTTTGTTTGTCCAGCCTAGGTCATTTTACTCTTCTATAATTAAAAAAATAATAAAAATAATAGCTAACATTTATATACGGTCTACTATGTTCAGGCATTTTGCTAAGACTTTACAAATATTTTCTCATTTGATCTTTCTCACAACAATCCTTTGAGCTGGGTGGTGTTATTTTCCCTATTTTACAGATGAGGAAACTCAATAGGTGAAGTGACTTGTCCAGGGTCACACAGCTAGTAAGTGTCAGAGGCTAGATTTGAAGTCAGGTCTTCCTGACTCCAGGCTTGAACCTCTCTATCCACTCTATCCACTTCACCATTTAGCTACCCTTTGCAAGCTCTTTGGTCCCTGGGGCTCACCATATTAATGTGGGAATTATTGCGGTCTTGTGATCAGCATTAGTCCTACTGCAGCTTAGAAGATTATAGGCATTGGCTACCACACCTGACCCTGGAGTTCTTGATAGTTGAAGTTGTTAGATAAATGATCTATAGATAGATGAAGTATTTCTGTAGATTTAAAAGAATCTGACCAAAAATTAATCTACAATAGAAACTTTCCAACAGTAGCGATTACAAAAAAAAAAACTGCTGACCTTTTAAAGTATCATAGAATCTCAGATATGGAAGCAACCTCAGTTACCGTATAGTCTCAGTTGAAGAGGAATCGCTTCTATAAATCTCCACTTAAAAGTCTCTAGTGGAAGGGAACCTACTGTGTCCCAAGACAGTTTATTTCAGTTTGAGATGTTTTTAATTGTTGGGAAACCTTTCTTTATGTTGTACTAAAATCTGCCTAGCTACAATTTACACTCATTAATCTTAGCAGTGGGTAGAGTTGGGCAAGATAAGCTCTCTTTCATTTGAATAACACTTCAATCATGTTTCTCCTTTCCCTTCTTCCAGTTTAAACCTTTTCTGGTTTCTTTAACTTGTGGTTACCATACTTTGGAAACATTCCAGTTTATCGCTGTCTTCTAAAATATGGTTCCCAGAAATGAAGATTTGTATTGTAGATGGAGGCCTAGGTGTAGTGGAGTACATCGGGATTATTACCCTCCTCTTTGTAGACACTGCTTTAATCTTAATATTACTAAGAATCTCATCAGCATTGTTGGTCACTGAGTCATACTCTTCATGATAATCTCTTTTTTAGACCTGATATCTAACCAGGCCTTCTGCGTTCCATACTTGTGAGGATGATTTTTTGGAACCCATTTATTCCTGTTCATTTCATCTTCTTTGTTTTGGCCCATCTTTGTTCTGTTTAGATCCTTTGCCTCCCACCATTTTAGGTTTCATTCTCAACTTCCTGTCAACTACAGATTTATTAGGCATTCTATTAAATCATTAATAAAAATGCCAGATAGCACAAGGCCATAGAAAAAGTGATATAGCCCACTTGTGACCTCCTTCCAAATTGAAAACTCTCTATTAAAGACTGCTGTTGGGGTATAGTCATGCAACTCATTTAGATTCTATCAGAATATTTAAATATTTAGCCCAGTGGTTCCAAGCCTTTTTGAGTATGAACACATTTAAATGTCACATGTGACAGCAGTTGTACTATTACTATCTATTAAGAAAATACTATGAATTAAGTAATGTTTTAAATTTATTGATAACTGGTACCTGCCTTTATTTGAAAATTAGTAATGTATTTATATATATGAAACATTGAGTCTGCTGAAGTTATCTAGTTCAACAACTGTTTATTTTGTGCCTCCTGTTTGGAAGGACCAGGGAAGCAAAGACAATTATCATCCTCATCATCATAAAATAGCATTTATGATATGTTTTAAGGTTTGCAAAGTGCTTTTCATTTATTATCTCCTTTTGTCTTCACATGTGAGGTAGGTGCAATTATTTTTATTCCCATTTTACAGATGAGGAAAATGAGGCTGAAAGAGGCTAAACAATGAAAAGTCATCTCTGCCCTCAAGTAGCTTACATCCTTCTGGGGGATACAACATGAAAATAAGAAGAAAGTTTTCAGGAATGATAAAGCACTGACAATTAGAAGGACCAAGAAAGACGTCCTTTTAGAAGTTTGTATTTGAGATGAGCCTTGATTTGAAGGATACTCAAGTATTCCAAGAGGTTCAGGTGAGAAGGGTATGCATTTTAGGCATGGCAGCAAGAAATGAAAGATGAGTTCAGGAAATAGCATGTTGACCAACTGCTAGACTGAATGTCAAGTGTGTTAAAGGGAAATGAGTCTAGAAAATGAGCTGGAGCTCAATTGTGAAGGGTATTAAGTGACAGGCTGAGGATTTTCTATTTTATCTTATAGGTAATAGGCAGCCATTCTCATTCAGGGAGTGACATGGTGAGACCTGCACTTCCAGTACTTTTGGCAGTTTGTGGAGGATCAATTGAAGAGGGAAGAGTATTTATTTATGATTTGTGGACCTCTCACCAGAACTCAGCAGTACCCAGGGGTTTCATGACCCACAAGATTGAAACCTCTAATCTATCCCACATTTGGGACACAAGGAAAGCATGGGAGACCATTAAATATTTTGTTGAAATCTAGGTATATTACAGCCACGGCATTCCTCTGATCAGACAGTGGGGTGGCATGGTAAATAGAGCACTGAACTTGGCGACACCAAGATCTTGAGTTTGAATCCTGCCTCAGATACTTGCTAACTTTATAACCCTGGGCAAACTACTTCTCCCAGACTCAAGTTCTTCATATGTAAAATGGTGATAACCTTAATTGCCATTAGAAATATTAGTTACTATTATTGCTACTACTGCCAGTATAGTGAGACCTCATGGTTTTTCGTGTGCAATCATAGTTTAGATCTCAAAGGGACCTTATAACCCTGTGAGAGGTCAGTACTTCAGGCATTCTCTCCATCTTACAGAGGAGTACAGTAAGACTCAGAACTGTTAAGTGACTTGCTTGTGATCCTTCTAGGAATGAACCAGCATGGGGTCCCTGTGTTCTTGCCAGTTATATCCTGTTGCACTTCTAAGTGCACAAGTACTTTCATCCCTTTGGTCAGTGTGATTAAGTGGAAAGCCTCTGGCTCTGTTGTCGGAGGAGCTGGGTTTGAATCCTGAGTGTGATGGCATATTACCTAACTTACTTGGGTAAGTTAGGGATTTGAACTAGATGACTTCTAGGTTCCCCTCAGCTTTAAATCTATGATCCTATGACTTAAAATTTTCTGGGCCTCATGGTTTGAATTAGATGATGTTAAGCAGACAGTTTTCTTGTTTATATGCTTTATTAATACTTTAATCACAATACTGTCATTTTTCCAATTACATCCCTCTTCTTGTTCTGATAGATCCTCTGGTAAAAAAGGAATGGAGTTAAATAAACAGACCACCACAATGACCATGTACAGCAGCATCTGCATTTTTTTTTGTGAGGCAATCAGGGGTAAGTGACTTGCAAAGGTCACACAGTCAGTAAACATCAAGTGTCTGAGGCCTGATTCGAACTCAGGTCCTCCTGACTCCAGGGTTGGTGCTCTGCCATGTACCACCTAGCCGCCCCAGCAGTATCTGCTTTGATCTGTGTCTCTAACCCATCACTGCTCTCCAGGCAAGAGTTAGGATGCAGCATTAGGCCTCTAGGATAGAGATGGGTCATTTAGGTTCTCTCACCCTCTTCTCCTTAATTTGGGTTTCAGCTTCCTCTTCACCATTTCTATTTTATCTTTCCCTCTCTGAAGGTGTAGTAGGAGAAACAAAGGAGCAAAGTAAGGATCGAGATGTTCTGTCATCTCTCCAGTGTCCATTAGTGTCAAATTGTCCCTATGAGAAGTGTTCTTTGTCCTGCTTCAATTCTTCTCTTGCCCTGAATGTTTTTTTAGAAACCTTTCTATGTTTCATATTGTGTTCATCACCAGGTTCAAGTCATTTTGAGCTGAGCTGTATTACTTCTGACACTCATTTTATGAAAGTATTGCTCTTTTGCATTCTTTCTCAGCTGCTCTTTCATCCTCTCCAAGTCTTTCAAAAATTTCAACTGTACAATGAATTTCATGTCTCTCATTTGCTAGACAGCTCATTTTCTTTTCAGAATCTGACTCTTCCTACTTCCATGATGCTGTCTCCATTTGATAAGTGGATGGGTAAGAGTCAACAAAGTCAAGAAACTTTCTGTGAATAATCAGAAACTGAAGTAAAGGGTTGTTAATATGGTCTTTTCCTCTCTAATTCCCTTTTACTACAGACAGTACTTTTTCCTTAGGAGGAGATGCCTGCTTCTGTCTTCCTTCATCCATTACATCTTGTGCAGGGAGATCACCTCAACCTCTTTAAGCTATGCCTTTCAGTTGCCTCATGGATTTAGCTTTTTTGGCTCTCACATCCGAAATGTTGTGTGCTACTAAGATCACCAGATCTTTTTTATCTATCTAGACATCTTGTACTTGTGAAGTGGATTTTTTTTTTGTACAGAGGTGTAAGAATTTACATTAATTTTGTTTAATTTCATTATATTTAGTGCTCTAGCCTATCAAAATATTTTTGTAAACTGAATCTATCATTCAGTTTACTTATGTGTCATCTGTAGATTTAATGAACATGTCATTTATGATTTTATCCAAGTCATTGGCAAAAACTTGGAACAGTACAAGGCTAACACAGATCATGGACTTCTCCACTGGAGAGCTTCTGCCATGTTGACGTTGAACCATTGACAACTCCTCATCCCATTCATCTATAGCAAAGGTCCTGTCCCTTTGTTGGTCCTCCTTTTTCTTTCAGGATAGCTTTACACACACACACACACACACACACACACACACACACACACTTTATAGAAGAAAGGATTTTTCCATAGTCACCCATAAAAGGGAATGCCAGGCAGCAGGGATCAAGTATAACAAGCAATATTGTTTATCCCTATTTTATTTAATTATGATAACATTCTAGCAATTAATGTGACATAAAATTGGTATTATAATTCAAATAAACTGCTTTTTTGACATATTTCTTTTGCTATAGTTTAACCTTAAACATTTCTTTCTTTTGCAGATTCTTTGTAGCAAATATCTGATTGGAGTATTGGCATTTCTGACAGAACTGGCAATTTTTCAAATTGAGTGACATTATGTGGACTACACATTATGGACTGATTATTGTGTGCCATTTTTACCAGTAGGCTGTTTGGCTGAAATGGGCCAGGTATGTGAGCTTGCCGTTTCCTGAATTGGCCATGCTTTTCACAACCATCATGGTGCCTGAGGAGTGGTCTCAGTGGGGAAGTCTAACGAGGAGCCAGAAGAAAGAAGAAAGTAGTAGTGACTGTTACAGGCAGGGACTGGTTTGTTAGACAACATGGTCTTCAGTGCCAGCTTCTAGCACCACTGGAGACTGCTGATTTTCATCGTACCTCACCCTTTTTTAATTTCATTTGAAGTCCTCTTAAAATTGGTGTGGGACACTAAAATAAGTCTTTCTACTTGCATATGAAAGCCTAAGCCCAACTGGCATCTTAGACTCATCTAGTGAGTTTTGTCCATTAAAAAACTTTCCCTAGATATTTTAATTCATTTTCCTGAAGTGCAACGAAAGCATTTGCAGAGGAAAAGCAAGAGGGGTTAGATTAATGTGCAAAACTTTAGCTGCTAATCTGCTTTTATTTTGTAATGACTTTAATTATGTTGCACTGTTGAATTAAATATGCATATTTTAATATGACAAAGTGTTTGACTTTTAAATGGTAGGTCTCTTCCATTAAGGTTTCAATTGTCATCTCTTATATGGAAAAAGACGGCATGGGCATATTGGACTTAGATTCAGAAGACCTGAGTTGTTGAAGTTCTGATTTTGTTATTTCTCACCTGCGAGAACTTGAGCAAATTGCTTTTCTTCTATAAACCTCAGTTTCCTCATCTGTAAAATGCAGGGGTTGGACTATATCAACTGAGATAATATTTGTACAGCCCTTAGCACAGTGCCTGCACAGAATGGGCCGTAAATAAGTGTTTCTTTTCTTCCATTTCCCCTTGATAATCTTTCTAGCTCTGAATCTTATTCTTTGTAAAACATGGGAAGGTAGGTTCCCTAGCATGCTAGCATTGAGATCTTAGTCCAAACCTAGCCCCACAAAATGATACGATGTTTAGTTTAGTATTAAAACTTATGCCCTCTACTCTAGATCAGGGTTTCTTTTCCTTCTGTACCACTCTGTATCTTTAGGACTTAGACCTGAAAGAGATCTTAGAGATTACTTACTCCAACTCCTCATTTTACAGAGGAGGAGACTAGAGCCCAGTGTCACTTATCTAGACCTGCTGTTCTTACTGACTGAGCCTCAAAACCTTTCTAGAAGAAGAGCTTTTTACTAGTAGGTAGGCCCTGTCTGATTAAAGGATGGTTGTTCCTTTGAATATGTCTGATCCTATGGAAGAAAAAGCTTGATTTCTTACAAGGTGCTTGTGAAATATACTACACCAGATTATCTTCATACTAGAACCTTGACATGATTAACTCTCCTTAGACTGCAAGATAAAGGACAACCAGTACCAGTGCTCTAATTTTGGTCTACCTTCTTTAGCTGGGTATTTACCCATGCTTCTCTCATGGGGTAGTTGTAAGGACATGTGGGAGTTATTTTCTAACTTGTATTGTAATTGTTTAGTCTCATCTAGACTTGTAAGTTCCTTGACATTGTAAATTGTTTATTTTTAATTTTATATCTTCCGACCTTAGTATCTTCCAAATAGGCACTTAATTTTGCTCAAGTGGATTAATTGGGGTATAAAAAAATTAAGCAATCCATTTGTCTTCAATTAGAACACAAAAATGAGAAAAAAATGTTCTAGGTAAAAGAAGATTAAAAACTCCTCTCACTTGATCTCATCTCCCTCCCTTTGTTCAAGGCTGCTCTTGTTCAGAATGTGTTCTGTCTGTTCTGTAAGGTTCAACTCAAATCACATCTGTTCCATGATGCTTTTGCAGACTTCTTGGGGCCCTGATGCTCTCCCTATTTTATAAACTACTATAATATTACATTTCTATAGTGCTTTAGGATTCCTTTTCACATGTTCTCATTTGATTCTCAGAATATCCCCCTGAAGTAGGCAGGGTCAATGAAATTCCCATTTTGTAGGGGAGCTGCAATCCACGTGGAGCTGAAACTACAACTCAGGTCTTTCAAAAGATGCGCACTTTGTACCGCACTGTAGCTGCTTCTTTCATACCATTATTTAGCACTTAATCAAACTCACATTATATGTATAGGAATAAAGTCATACTCTGATATCTTATTGTGGTATAGAGGTGATTCTTAGTTCTCCAAGGCTTTGTCAATGGTGAGTCAGCTCCAGTGGGTCTTACTAAGCTGAAAAGGCTTATAGATGGTGTGTTGGTAGCTGATGGAGCTTGTCAGTATTAGGTTAAAGCTGAAGGGATTATAAATTCTTTTTTTTTTTAAATTTATTTAATTTTTTACATTCATTTTCACAAATTTTTGGGTTCCAAATTTTCTCCCCTTTTATCCCCTCCCCCCACCCCAATACCCCAAGCAATCTAATTTTCCCTATCTCCAATCTGCCCTCTCTTCTGTCATCCCTCCCTTCTCTTGTCTCCATCTTCTCTTTTCTCCTGTAGGGCCAGATGACTTTCTATTCCTCATTAACTGTATGTCTTCTTTCCTAGTTGCAACAACAATACTAAACAGTTGTTCCTAAAACTTTGAGTTCCAAATTCTCCCCATCCCTCCCTCCCCACCCATTCCCTTTGGGAAGGCAGGCAATTCAATATAGGCCATATCTGTGTAGTTTTGCAAATGACCTCCCTGATAGTCGTGTTGTGTAAGACTAACTGGATTACCATCCCTCCTAACCTGCCCCTCATTGTTTCTCTTCTGTCTTTTGATCCTGTCCCTCCCCAAGTGTTAACTTCAAATTGCTCCCTCCTCCCTTTGCCCTCCCTTCCATCATCCCCCGCCTTGCAATATCTCCTTCTCCCCCACTTTCTTATACTGTAAGATAGGTTTTCATACCAAAATGAGTGTGCATTTCACTCCTTCGTTTAGTCAAATGTGATGAGAATAAACTTCTTGTTTTTTTTTTTCTCAGCTCTCCTCTTTTTCCCTCCACTAAGAAAAACTCCTACCTGCCTCTTAAATGACATATAGTTACCCCCTTCCATTTCCCCCTCTTTCCTCCCACTACATTTCTCTCTCACCATTTACCTTAATTTCTTTTAAGGTATGGTCCCATCCTATTCAGTTCAATCTGTGCTCTCTATCTCTGTATGTGTGTATGTGTGTGCATGCGTGTACATGTGTATGTGTGGTCCCACCAACTACCCAGATACTGAAAAGTTTTAAGAGTTAGAAATGTTGTCTTTCCCTGTATGAATGTAAACAGTTCACTTCTGGTAAGTCCCTTAAGACTTCTCTTTGCTGTTTACTTTTTCATGCTTCTTTTCATTCTTGTGTTTGAAAGTCAAATTTTCTTTTCAGCTCTGGTCTTTTCATTAAGAATGATTGAAAGTCCTCTGTTTCATTGAAAGACCATATTTTCCCTTGAAGTATTATACTCAGTTTAGCTGGGTAGGTGATTCTTGGTTTGAGTCCTACTTCCTTTGCCTTCTGGAATATCCTATTCCACACCCTTTGATCCCTTAATGTAGAAGCTGCTAGATCTTGGGTTATCCTGATTGTATTTCCACAGTACTGGAATTGTTTCTTTCTAGCTGCTTGCAAGATTTTTTCCTTGAGCTGGGAGTTCTGGAATTTGGCCACAATGTTCCTAGGAGTTTCTCTTTTTGGATCTCTTTCAGGTGGTGATCGATGGATTCTTTCAATACTTATTTTGCCCTCTGGTTCTAGAATGTCAGGGCAGTTTTCCTTGATAATTTCATGGAAGATGATGTCTAGGCTCTTTTTTTGATCATGAGTTTCAGGTAGTCCCATAATTTTTGAATTGTCTCTTCTGGATCTATTTTCCAGGTCAGTTGTTTTTCCCATGAGATATTTCACATTCTCTTCCATTTTTTCATTCTTTTGGTTTTGTTTGGTGATTTCTTGGTTTCTCATAAAGTCATTAGACTCCATCTTTTCCATTCTAATTTTGAGAGAACTATTAAATTCAGTGAACTTTTGAGCCTCTTTTTCCATTTGGTTCATTCTGCTTTTGAAAGCATTCTTCTCCTCATTGGCTTTTTGAACCTCCTTTGCCAATTGGGTGAGCCTATTTTTCAAGGTGTTAATTTCCTCAGCATTTTTTTTGGGTCTCCTTTACCAAGGTATTGACCCGTTTTTTCATACTTTTCTTGCATGTCTCTCATTTCTCTTCCCAGTTTTTCCTCTACCTGTCTAACTTGCTTTTCAAAATCCTTTTTGAGCTCTTCCAAGGCCTGAGCCCACCCGCCACCCCCCTGGGGTGTCTGGGGTACTGAGGCCCCGCCCTCCACGTCTTTCCCTGATGGCAAGAATACGTCCTCATCTTCGTCAGATCCGAAGGTCGGGATCATTTGCATTTGTTGGAAAAAACTCTCTATAGTCTTATTTTTCTTCCCTTTTCTAGGCATTTTCCCAGCCAGTTACTTGACTTCTGAGATTCCTTTCCACCCCCGCCTGGATCCGCCCAGCTAGTGCTTGGCCTTTGAGGTTTAAATGGGCTTTCCTCCTGCCGGCTGTCAATCAGTGAGCTTTAGTTCAGGTGCTGGGGTGGGGGCAGGGCCGTCTCCCAGGCTCAGCTCCCTCAGGTTTTATGCAGAAACCTTCCGTAATGAAGATCCTGCCTGCTGCTGGGGATTCCTGAGTCCTGGGCCGCTGCCGCCTCAGCCACCGCCCACACCTCTGCCTCCGCCGCTTCCTGCCCCCGTCTCTGCCGCTTCCTCCCGAGGGGGCCCGAGTCACGGAGACGCTCCGCTCCCCTCCTCCAGCCCGGCCTTCTCTCTCACTGACCTGTAGCTTCTGTGGGCGGAGGGACTTTCCCGGCTGCCAGAGCTTCCGTCTCTGAAGCCTGCTCGGATCAGCTTCTCTGGGGCCGCGGCCAGGGCAGCGCTGGGGGTGGGGTCCACTTTCCGGGGTGCGACGGACCCTGGAGACGGGTCTCCAGGGCTCCCTGGAACGGAAATCTCTTCCACTCCGTTTCTGCACACCTTGTATTGACCCAGAAGTTATGGGGGTCTCTTTTTACATTAATTCTATGGGCTTTGGTTTTGGAGCTCGTAAACGTGCGTCCTTCTACTCCGCCATCTTGGCTCTGCCCCCCGGGATTATAAATTCTAATCACATGGAATAAGATAATATTTAAAAGATTTTTTTATTATTTTTAGATTCTGACATTGCCACAAAATTTTGAGTTCCAATTTTTCTCCCCATCTCTTCCCTCCTCCCTCCTCATAATACCTTGTATTCTGATTACCCCTTCCCTCAATGTACCCTCCCTTCTATCACATCCCACCCTTCCCTTATCCCCATCTTTTTTCTTGTGGGGCAAGATAAATTTCTATGCCTCATTACCTGTGTTTTTTATTTCCCAGTTATATACAGTAGTAATTCTCAACATTCATTTCTAATACTTTGAATTCCAACTTCTCTCCCTCCCTGTCTCCCTCCCTCCCTCCCCATCACCACTGAGAAAGCAAGCAATTCAATTCTGGCTATATATGTGTTGTTTTGCAAAAGACTTCCATAATAATCATGTTGTGTAATACTAACCATATTGCCCTCCATCCTGTCCCCCCACTTTTTTAATTCTCTCATTTGACCTTTGACTTCATTTTGACACAAAAGTGTTTACTTCTAGTTACTCCCTTCTCCCATTAGCCCTCCCTTCTATCATCCCCCTCACCCTACTTGTCCCCCTTCCCCTGCTTTCCTGTAGGGTAAGATAGATTTTCATACCAAATTTAGTGAGCATGTTATTCCCTCCTTAAGCCATATGTGAAGAGAGTAAGCTTCACTTTTCCCCTCTTTCCTCCCTTTTCTCCTCCATTGAACAGAATTTTTCTTATCTCTTTTATGAGTTATAGCTTGCCCCATTCCATTTCTCCCTTTCTCTTCCTAGTATTTTCCTCCCTCACCCCTTAATTTTTATTTTATTATTTTTTTATGGATATCATCTGTTCTGATTCAACTCAACCTGTACTGTCACACACGTGTGTGTGTATGTGTGTGTGTATATGTGTGTGTAATCCCTCCACCTACTCAAATACTGAGAAAAGTCTCGAGTTACAAATATTATCTTTCCATGTAGGAATGTAAACAATTCAGCTTTAGAAAGTCTTATGATTTCTCTTTCCTGTTTACCTTTTCATGTTTCCCTTGATTCTTGTGTTTGAAAGTCAAATTTTCTATTCAGTTCTGATCTTTTCATCATGAATGCTTGAAAGTCCTCTATATCACTGAATGACCATTTATTCCCTTGAAGTATTATACTCAGTTTGCTGCATAGGTGATTCTTGGTTTTAATCCCAGTTTCTTTGACTTATGGAATATCCTATTCCAAGACTTTCAATCCCTTAATGTAGAAGCTGCTAAATCTTGTGTTATCCTGATTGTATTTCCACAATACTCGGATTGTTTCTTTCTAGCTGCTTGCAGTATTTTCTCCTTGACCTGGGAACTCTGAAATTTGGCCACAATATTCCTAGGGGTTTTTCTTTTCATGTCTCTTTCAGGAGTTGATCGGTGGGTTCTTTCAGTATTTATTTTGCCCTCTGGTTCTAGAATATCAGGGAAGTTTTCCTTGATAATTTCATGAAAGATAATATCTAGGCTCTTTTTTTTGATCATGGCTTTCAGGTAGTGCTATAATTTTTAAATTGTCTCTTCTGGATCTGTTTTCCTAGTCAGTTGTTTTTCCTATGAGATATTTCACATTATCTTCTATTTTTTCAAACTTTTGGTTTTGTTTTCTAAGTGCTTGGTTTATCTCATAGTCATTACCTTCCCTGAACTCCAGTCTCTCTCTTAAAGAACTATTTTGTTCAGTGAGCTTTTGAACCTTGTTTTTCATTTGGCTAATTCTGCTTTCTAAAGCCTCCTCCTCATTGGCTTTTTGGACCTCTTTTTCCAATTGAGTTAGCCTATTTTTAAAGGTGTTTTCCTAACCATTTTTTTGGTTCTCCTTTAACAGGCTGCTAACACACTTTTCAAGCTCTTCTATGGCCTGAGGCCATTTCATATTCATTTTAGGGGTACTGGAGGCAAGAGACTTTGACTTCCTCTGACAGTATGCCTTGTTCTTCCCTGTCTGAAAGGATGGAAGGAGACACCTGTTCACCAAGAAAGTAACCTTCTATGGTGTTATATTTTTTCCCTTTTTTGGGCATTTTCCCAGCCAGTTACTTGACTTCTGAATCCTTTGTCAAGAGGAGGAACTTGGGGCTTTGGGTGGGGGCAGGGCTGCCACTGAGGGTTGAGGTTCAGATCAGCGGCTCAATTCCCCTAGAGGCTTTAAGGTGGGCTGCCTGGACAATGGACTCAGGCTGCTTCCTTGGCCTCCGTAGCTGCCTGCCTCCCACCCATGCTGCCGCCTGGGGCTAGTGCTGGGGGAACCCTATTCCCCTCTCACCCAGCTGGGAAAGCCCTCCCTGCTGGGAATTCTGACCCAGAAGTCTGTTCAAGTCCTATTTCTTTCAGTGCCTCCCCGGCCAGGGCTGGACTCTGCTCTGTTCAGGGTCCTGTGAGATAGACCTTTCCTGTTGGCCTTCCAGATTAACCTCTTTCACTCTGTTGTTCTGTGGCTTCTGCTGCTCTAGAATTCGTTGAGAGTCATTTTTTACAGGTTATTTTTTGTGCTGTGGGGGAAGTGCTAGAGTATATGCATCTTTCTACATTGCCATCTTGGCTGTGCGCAAATATTTACTATTTTTAAAGAAGAATTTTATAAGTTGGATTGTACTAGCCTAAACATATACTCTCTAGCTCGTTTTCTTGATGGCATCTGAGCAGATATTTAATTGTTCAAGGATAATTTGCAATGACATGGACTACAATGTCAGTTACAATACATTTTAGGTCAGTGGTAAAACACTTTTTGAGATGTTTCTTTTAAAAGTCACCATGGTTCAGAATACAAATTGGAGTATGTTTTCTTAACTTTTTTTTGGACATGGCTAATGTGGGAATTGGTTTTGTGTAACTATACATATTTGTGATGGTTTTGTTTTTCTTGCCTTCTTGATATAATAGGGAGAAGGATGGGGAAAACTGTACGGAAAACAATAAAATTAAAAAATAAAAGTCATCATAGTGAATTGGAAGTTTTAAAAAATACTTGGATTCATCAAAGACTCTTTAAATTATAACCCAGATTTTATTAATGATAACTGTTTCTATTTCACAAAGACATACTGTTTTATCTTGATTTCAGAGGAAGATTTGAGAGGGCCATACCCACAGAAGACAAAGTATGGCAGGCTTCACTGTGCTAGAAATGCTTAAAGTATTATTTTGGTGACAGACAGTATGTTGTCTGAGGATGTCTGGGCAAACAGGGAAAGGTTTATTAACATCCATAATTTGACCACTCTGTGATGAGTGCTTTGACCTTGGCAAACCCATAAAACAAAGACATATGAGGAATAGCTCTCCATTCTTTGTATCCTTTTTCAACTTCCATAGTGATGGTAATAGAGTATCTGAAAAGTAGGGAAGAGGGTGCCTAGAATTATACAGTTTATAAGAATTGACTGTAGGTATTCTAAATGTGAAATCTTCCCAGAAGCTGATGAATTAATATACTGTTGATGAATGTCAGCTCTTTGAAGGCAGGGATTGTTGTATTTTTGCCCTTCTTTACATGTCCAGCCCTTAGAACTGTGCTGGCACAGAACAAGTGTTTGTTGACTGCTTATTGTTGAAACTAAACCACACTAATACCGATTTTCTTGAAATAAAACCAGAAAGCAAAAGGAGATTGCAGACAGATGGAAGGGCGACCCACATATTCTTCTTGGAAAGACAAAGAAATTGGCATAATTGGTTTATTGTGCACCCAAAGGTAATAAAAAGTAATTTTGGGGATACTTGGTCAGCTTATTTTGCAGTACTCATGATTTGCATAAGAAAAAGGACAGTTGTGAGATGATTGCATTTTATGGACTAACATCTACTGGAGAAGATGAAGAAGCAGAGAAATTCTGATTTATACTTGACAGGGTCCTTCAAATTAAATAAACATATACTTTGATACTGAATGGCTTCAATGCGACCTCAGGCACAGAGTAAAATGGTGAAAAGCATTTTGGATGATAACTGAAGAAATGAAAGAAGACAAAGACCTGAAGACTATTCACAAGCCTCAAACTATATATGTCATGAATACTTTCTTCCATAAGAAAGTTAGGAGGCTATGGGCATGGCAAGGTCTGAAACAGAAGTTGTCATCTGTTACGGGCAAGTTGTTACTGATGAGTCCTATCAGATTCAATTCAGTGCTCAATCAGACCATTGACTAGTTGAAGAAAAGGTCAAGTTCAACATCAAATTAGAAGCTTCAACCAAACTTATTCATATAAGCAGCTATTCCCAAAAAAGGCAAAATAGAAAAAAAGGCAGTCAGTTATTTTAAATATCACTATTTCCAGAAAAATCCTAACCAATGTAAGAAAAACCTAGATAAAGGCCTTGAGTAGGTTGAGTAAATCCTCTGGAAGATTTATGGGACAATATAGACAAGAATGACACAGGATAATAGGGCACGAATAGGTTGCTATCTGTACCACTGGAGGAATTGATAAAAGCACAAATTCATTGAAATATTGATGCTTTTTCAGTATAGAAGGAATTCCTTTAGGGGAAATAAATAATTCAATTGGAGTTAAGTGACTTGCCCAGGACCACTCAGCTAGTAAGTGTCTGAGGTCAGATTTGAATCTAGGTTTTCCTGTTTCCACTGCACCACCTAACTGTCCCTATGGTTTCTTTTTTTAAATAAATATTTCATACTTATAATTAAAAGTTAAAAATCTGAATGTGGTTTTGCTAAAATTATTTTTGAAGAACAACTCTAGAGTACATAAACTTATTGTATACAAAAACAAGTTATATATCTGTTCTTGGTAATGGCTGCTAGTCTAATATAGTACTGTAAACTCCTGAGTGCTCCCCCTTCCCTAGCTATTAGGGAAGGTTTACCTTCCAATTAGAAGTATCTGATTCAATTCAAGTATCTGATTCAATTCAAGGCTTCAGTCTGTGTTTCCACTTCCTTTCACTCTTAATTCTCCGCAGTTTGACTTCCATCCTCACCATGTAATTGAAATTGCTCTCTCCAAAGCGATCTATGATTTCTCAGTTGCGTCTGTTGGCTTGTCTTAATCTTAGTCCTTCTTCACCACTGACACTGCTGGGCAGCGTCTTCTTGATGCTCACTTGTCGCTAGGTTTTTCTGAACACTGGTTCTCTCGGTGCTCCTCCTCTGCTGGATCTTCATCCAGGCCCCACCTGCAAACTATGTCCGTCCCAAGGCTCTGTCTTGGGCCCTCCTCCTTCCACCTGCCATTCCGATTGATGTACTCCCCATTTCCTACCTGTTAAACCATTTTTGGATTTCTTTGTTCTTCATCACACATTCCTTCCCCAGGAAACACATCATTGAGAAATCCTGAATCTGCCTGGTACTCAAACTTTATGAGTTCCCTCTGCACCTTAGGTTGGATACTGCCCAGAGGACAGGAAGGGGTGTCACGGTCTCCTTCTTGTATCCTATGAATGGCAGTTTTGGGGACGTCTTCACCTTACTCCTGCACTGGGTAACTCCACCTCCTTCATCTTCTCCCCCTGGCCCCTTGCTTTTCAGCTTCCTTTTGTGTGTTTTTTCCTCCATTAGAAAATAAGCTCACTGAGGACATTTTTATTTTTAACTTGTTTGTATCCCTTGCATTTAGCACAGTGCTTGGCCCATTAGTAGGACTTAATAAATGCTTATTGACAGATCTCATCAGCTCCCATGGATTCAGTACTCATCTCTAAACAGATGATTCTCAGATCTCTAGTCTATCCCTAATCCCTCTCTCAACCTTCTGTCATGCATCTACAACTACATATTGTACCTCTTGAATCATGGGCATCTTACACTCAATATGTCCAAAACTCAACTCTTATCATTTCCCCTAAGCCTTTCCCTTCTTCCTAATTTTCCTACTACTGTGAAGGGCACCACCATCCACCATCTTTCAGGCTTAGAACCTAGGTGACATCCTGTACTCTTCATTTTCTCTTAACTCCCCTAATTAATCTGTTGTCAAAACCTGTCCATTCAACCTTTGTAAAACTTTTATATAGGTCTCCTTTTCTTTTCTGATAAATGCTACCACCCTGCTCCAAGTCTTCATCACTTGACACCAGTTTTTATTGGACTAGCCTTCTGGTTGGACTGTCTGTGCCAAGTCCCTCTTCACTTCACTATCAAAGTGATTTTCCTAAAGCACTGGTCCTGATCATGACTGCCCCACATCCACCCCCTATCAAGAAACTAGCGTCTGCCTGTGACCTTCTGGATCAGAAAATCCTCCCTTTGGCTCCATACCCTGTTCCCTTCCTATCTTCCCACCTCTCTTCTCGCCATACTCTGAGATCCAGTAACACTGGCCTCCTTGCTGTTCTTCACACAAGACACAAGCCATCTCTAGACACTTTTACTGACTGTGCCTTGTTTGGAGTGTCCTCACTGTCTCTGCCTCCTGGTGCCCTTCAAGTCTTGGGCTAAAATTCTGTCTTCTGCAATAAGTCCTTCCTAGTCCCCCTTAATGCTAGTGCCTTTTCTCTCTGATATTATCTCCAACTTATTCTGTATATAGCCAGTCCTCAACTTTTACATTCCTAGAAAACAGCATGAAAGTAAAAATTGTGAATGTTGATATACAGAACCTATGGGAAATAGGGAGTTAGTTTCCCCTTGATTACCAAAAAACTGTCCTCTTTCACTAGAGATTGCTAAAAATATACTTTTCTGCATACCATTACTTATAACAGAACATTAATTCTGATAAAATGTACTTTTCCTAACATGGTAACCATGAAATAATCCATAAGATGCAGTACACCGCAAAACATTTTTTTCCCTAGAATTGTGACTTTTTGTGTTAACATCTCAATTAAAAAACACAAACTAAAACTGATTTCAGACAATACTCACTTTTCATAGCACATGAAATCTATAGTTCAGCAAATAAAATTCTTAAAAACTAAAACATTTTTTACCCAAATCTTACTTTCCACTGTGTCAGATGGCAGTGTGAGGGCGCTGTATTATGAAATGAATCACTGATTTGTTAACACCAAATTTGCAGCTGACAACATCTAAAGACATCCCATCATGAAGTTTATCCAAGTTTCTTTTCGCAGTAAGCTGTATCACTGACTTTGCATGCTTGGGCTTAGAACCCAAAGGACTTGCTCTATGATTTGGGGGCATAATCACAACACAGAAGCACCTACTCGGGTACAAGCTGCTCCATACACTTGTGTGCCCTGTGCCTAATATTTTTCTTTATTGCAGATGGCCATAAATGTGAAAAAGAAAATGAGGTTACTAATAAAATCATGCAAATGTTTAAAGTCATGAAAGTTAAAATACACAAATGTGGAAGACTGATTGTCTTTTCTTTGCATGTTGATTCCCCCATTAAGACGGTGAACTCCTTGGAGGAAGATACATCATCTGCCATTCTTAGTGGAGAGAGAGCTGGACCTGGAGTCAGGGAGCCCCGATTTCAAATCCCACCTCAAACCCTTACTAGTTGTGTGACTGTGCAAGTCACTTAACCTCAGCTTCAGTTTCCTTGTCTCCAATGGGAATAATAATGGGACCCCCCTCCTAGGGTTGTGTGGATTATTTGTAAAAAAACCAAAAACAAAAAACCCTTTGTAAACTGTAAAGTGCTATAGAAGTGGAATTATTTGTATCTCCACTACTCAGCACAGTGCCTGATACATAGGCACTCAATAAATGCTTATTGATTTGACTAGAGTCTTCCCCTCTAAGAGTTGGCTTAAAAAAACCTGCAAAAAGCCTTTCCAGGTCCTCAAATTTTCAATGGCATCCTTCATACCTGTAACTCTCCTCCTCCTCCTTCTCTCCAGCTCCTGGTTTCTCTGGCTTCCTTCTCAGGTAAGGTCCCACCTTTTGCGATAAGCTCTCAGTCCTCCTTTACCTTAGTGCCTTCTCTCTGTTGATTGTCTCCAATTGTCTCCAACCTGCATGTCGTGTTTATACAGAGTTGTTTTCTTGTTGTCTCTCCCACTTCAGGGAGCTCTTTGAGGAGCAGGGCCTGTTTTTTGCCTTTCTTTGTATCCTCAGTAGTTAGAACTGTACATGGCACATAGTAATCCTTGCTGATTGACTGACAAACCCTCCATATATTACTTATCTTTAAAAGAAATTCGGGTCTAGGGAAGAGTTATGGAAATTAATGTATATCTGTGATTTGATTTAAAATGTAATCTTTAGGAGGAATACAGAAAGTATAAGTATGTGTATGTTATATGGATAAGTAGAGCCATATCTTGTGTAGGTTAGGTCCTAGAGTCAGCAAAGAAGGTGAAAATTTTGTATAGGCAAAATTACAATATAAAGAACCTAGTGGTACCCAGAATTTACCTCAAGCTCTCACTATTCATAGGACACAATGTATTTTTCTTCATTGAATAAACACAAAGTAAGAAACATGGGGGGCTTCTGGAAGGGAGAGGAAAATGTAAACAGAAGGTACATTTAATGTTGCTGGATGGTTTTGTGTACAAGCCTGTAGAGTAATATTCACTAATGCTAAACTGGAATGTTAAATGACCATATGATTCGACTCTATTGTAAAATCTTAAACTGGCCTTTTATGCTTGGAATTTCTTGGACCCTGGTCAAGAGTTTCACTGTTGTTAAAGAGCAAGGAGAGACATCAAAGGAATCTTACTCAATCTGCTCATTTCAGCTTGGTAATATTAAATGCCTGTTGTCTGCGATGCAAATGAAAACAGGCCCTCCCTTAGTGATTTTAAATTAGTGGTTCATGTGTGTTGGGGAAGAAGAGACAAAGAGGCTAACTGCAGGGGGAAGCTGTTTTATTAGGGAAGCTTCATGGAGGTAAGAGGCAATGTAGGAGCAGGAGATCCTTAGTTGTTTCTAACTCTTCATGACCCCATTTAGGGTTTTCTTGGCAAAGATACTGGAGTGGTTTGCCACTGCCTGCTCCAGCTGATGAGCGAGCAAGGAAGAGGAGTACAAGAGATTCACTGGGGGATGGGCTAGTGGAGTTGTGCAAATTCATACAGCCAGGATGTTAGGATGTTAAGACTTAAGGCCAGGGGTCTGACACTGGGCCATACTGCATCTCCACTGGATCCTGTATGGGGGATTGGAGGGAATGCATGGTTAAGACTTGCTTAGAATGAAAAGGTCAGGAGAGTTTATGAGCTACACATATTAATGATTCATGGATTCATCCAAGTTCAAGGTGTAGGCATGTGTAAATATGACAGTGTGGAAAAGCACTTGCAGGTACAGGACCTGGGTTAAATTCCCTGTTCTGTTACTTACCTGTATGACCTTAGGCAAGTCACTTAACCTCCAATCTCAATCTGCTCATCTATAAAATGAGGTAATTGGACTAGGTGATATCAGGTCTCTAAGGTCTCTTCTAAATCTAAAGTTGAGAAGATCCCCTAGGTGAGATGTATGTTATGGCTTTTAAACCTGAAAATATTCCTATTGCATAAATAATTCATCACATCTTTGCTTAAGTTTGTGAAAAGGCCCTTTTTAGTCAGGAAAGTATATCAAAGTAGCGTGTGAAGTTTTTGGGAAAAAGAGTCAATACACAGAGAGTACCCTGCATTTTAACTTCAAAAGCATCAAAATGTCCTCCCAATATTACGTCAAATATCTGAATCTGTTAATTATATACTTAAATTGCTTGTGTCAATAAAACCACTTTCTTTAAAATATCTTGTGTTTTTTGAACAGTTTTCATATTAAATGCAATATATAACAGTTTTACATGCAAGTTTTCATATCAGTAAGAAATGGAATTTAGCTGCAGCAGAACTGCTGGTTAAACAGAACAGAATATCCTTTTGACTTTAAGATGATTAAGCACTTCCAGAGACAACCAGAAGAGTGTCTAGAATCTCAATCCCATTAGAATTTGTGCTGGCTGAGAAAACATATTTAAAGAACTTATATATTGATTCAATACCTGATCTAAACATCTCAGTTCATCTAGCATGTAATTATTCATAATTATTTCACATATGCTGTCAGTGTCTGGTGGAGCAAGTAACAATAGTTAACATTTAGTAACAGTTAGGTGGCACAGTGAATAGAGCTCTGAGTCTGGAATCAGAAGGACCTGAGTTCAAATGTGGTCTCGGACTCTGAATGGCCATGTGACCATTGACAAATCCCTCAATCCTTAGTTTCCTCATCTGTAAAATGAGCTGGAGAAGGAAATAACAAACTGCTCCAATATCTCTGCCAAGAAAACCCCAAATGAGATCATGAAGTCAGACATGACTGAAATTATTGAACAATAACAGCAATAATCAGTTTAAAAAATGAAGGGTATGAAGCAGATATTCTAAGTCCTGTGCTAGGTTCAGGGGCATAAAGATGAAATAAGATATAACCCCCTCCTTGAAAATGAAGGGACATATTTTTAAAGGGTACAAGAGGGCAGTGATTCCAAGAAGCAGAGAGTGACAACAGCTCCTATGTCTACAGCACTTTTAGGGGTTACAAAACACTTTCCTCTCAAGTCTTACCCTCTTTTCTCCAGTGCTCTTTCCACTATCCTGACCCTGACATGATACTAGAAATGCAAATTATAGCCAGAAAGTGGAATTAGGTTTGCAGAAAGTAAGCTTAAACATATCTTATTTTCCTATGTACTTAAGGCTTTTTAAACTGTTAAAACCCTTTAAAGGGCTGTGATGAGATTATTTACAGACACTGTATGCTTAAGTACCTATGCTCCAAATCTACACTTTATGTAAATTATCATAGCTCTCTGAGGCTCAAAATACTCCACTAACCTAGGATACCTACATTTCTTTAAATTAGGAATTTTTAACTTTTTGTATGTCATGAGCCCTTTGAAAGTCTGGTGAAATCAATGGACAGACCCATTCTCATGTTTTTAAGTGAGTAAAAGAAATACACAGTATTAAAATAAAGATGACTTTTTTTTCTGGTCCAAATTCAAAGACTCTCTGAAATTTATTAGTAGATCCTTTGAGGGTCCATGAACCCCAGGTTAAGGACCCCTGCTTTAAATGCTGTCCAACTCACTTCTGTAAGAAAAAGGGAAGTGAAAATCTGCCTATTTGTCAAGATCCATAAAGTGATTGAAAAAAAGAATAAGAATGAAAGGGCATAGAATTTAATGGTATGTCACAGATTTAAAAATAATATTAGCTAACATTTATATAGCACTTTGAGATTTGAAAAGCACTTCATTAACTTACTTGATCCTCACAATAACTGTGAGGTAGATGCAGTTGAGGAAAGAGATTAAGCAACTTGCCCAGGGTTACATACCCTGTCTGAGGCAGCAGTCCAATTCAGATCTTCCTGACTATGTAAGTCCTGTGCTCAATTCCCTGTACCACCCTGCTGCCTTCTGGCAATGCTTAAAGCTTGCCATAATAATACCCTGTTCCTCCACATCAATTCTCTTGGGCTGTGCCACATACAGCCAGTTGTAGCACAGAGCCCCTGAAGTCATTCAAGTAGAATCCAGCTCTCACAAGCTCCTTACGGAATAGAGGGGAAGGGTTGCCAGCTTTTCTTCTTCCTCTTAATTTTCAAATCTCTTCCACTTCTCTCTTCTCCTAGTCTTTTTTCTATTTCCTTTTGCCTCGTTTTTTCTTTCTTTCTCATCTGCTTAGTCAAACTTAGACTTTTAAAAGGTTTCCATGCCCCCCCTCCAAAGCCTCCTTCAGTAGCACCACCAGTCACCACATTTCACAACTTTTGACCCTAAGCAAATTTTGTTGGGGACCTGGGGGAAAGGCAAGGTTGTTCTCATCCTTTCCCTTCTTTGCCGAAGAAGCTTGGTTATGGTTGAGAAAATGTCACTATCTACAAGTAGTTCACAGGTGGATATACAGAATACCACATGGCTGACCATTTCATCTTTCTAAAGAGGCAACTTTGTCTCTTCGCCAAATTTCTACTATAGCTGGGGAGGAAAAAAAACATGCTGGATTAGAGATGTGTGTGCACATATGTCGATAGACACACACACACATACTAGTATAACAAACTTTTGCATTATGGTATTCTTTGTTTTGTGGAATGGATGTATATCAGGAAAGATGGCTGTAAGGCAAATCTTATTTCTAAATGAATACCTACCATAAATTAAAAAAAAAAAAAGGAAAGGCATTTTCTAAGACAAAATTCTCTTGACAGGCCAGGCTGAAAACTCTTGGTGAAGAAGACTTTGAAATGGTAGGTGGTGCACCCTCACTGCTCTGACTGCTTCGGAGCACCGCCCCAGCTCTAGGATCTTTCCTAAGCCTGGGGATTCCTTAATTCTAGCAATTCTCAGAGTTTTCCTCTCCTCTGAATGGAAACGGCAACAGTGCTGGACAGTACCGGGTGTTCTGCTGCTAGCTGCTACAAATGCACGATGCATTCCAGAAGGGAAAGTCCTGAAGTAAGAAATTTTAGATTATGTAATATGAATATATTCCCTATGAATCAATACTGTACATAGTTTAATTAAAGGAATGCATGCAATCTACTGTGGTATCTGGTACCTGATAATGTTTCAAATTATAATCCTTTATTGAACTCCTACAGGAAGAAGCTTACAGAGGTAAGTATGAATGCTATCTCAAATCTATGTTAAACTATATAAAGTTTCCTAATTTTGGCTGATAATTATCTCGTTTCCTTAAATTTAAATTACTTACATCTGAACTGTAACTAACTGTAAATCTATGAGGCATATTGATAAGCAAATAGAAAGCAGTTACTCAACATGTTGGGAAGAGTCCAGTTTTGATCACTAAATAAAAGGGAACAAGCACTAAATAGCATTAAAGAAATTTATTAAGGTAAACACTATTTTTTTAAACAAGTTACTCATGCTAGAAAAAGCATAAATGATACATGTAAACAACTGTTTACCAAATACTTTTTTCTTATAAAGGTGCAAATGATTTTCGAATGTAAACACAAGAATTGCCAACCATTTTTGTTGGGGAAAAAAGGGATGGTCATTCACTTTTGTTGTCATCATGGAAGTCTTATTCCAAGACTTTCATATCAAGCACATGAATAAGGAAACAAGGAAAAAACCCTAAAGAAATGAGGGTTTTTCATCACTGCTTTTCCTTTTCACTAATCTTACATGCTTGCCTCTTCACCAGCAAGGATGAAGACAACAATGTGTAGCTTTACACAACAAACCCAGTATTTGGCCAGCCTCAATCCGTTTCGCTCACTAACATGTACTCTGTTATACAAATTGCAGAATCCCATCTTGTCACAGGCAGGCCTCAGCCTTTCCAGGCCTGTGCGCTAAGTGTAAGGACTTGCATAACAGCGTTCACTGAGGGGGAGACACCAACTCTCCCTGCTGGTCCGTGGTAGTGATAAGGAAGCAGAAAGCAAAGTTGCTTCGGTCTGCAATGCTTTTGAGCAAGAACTCTTGCAGAGTTGCAGATTATTCTGCAGGGTTCTCCAGGCAGTACAGGAGGGTCCCCTAACTGGTTTTTTAGAGGCACTGAGCAGAGCTCTAGTTCTAACAGAAAAACCTACGAGGAACATTGTTTTAAAAAGACTGTAATAAAAGCAGTCATAGGGAAACAAGAATCAAGTTGTCACTGAAGAAAATTGCAGCATTTGAGAGGCTAGACTTCTTTTACTGACTTAACATTCCTTTTTGACTTCTAATGTTTAAAAAGGGTTTTTTTTTTTTTAAAGACTTTTAAGTCATGTGGAACCTCAAGATAAGTAAGAAGACTGACTACTTAACATATTTTGGATAAGTATTTTTTGCAGCTGTGAGCCTTAGGAACTGATGCATCATATATAGTTTTGGAATTGGAATGAATACTCAGAAAAAAATAGGTAGTCTTACCCCTCATTTTCAAAGTTAATCACTTTAAAATAACAATTATGGGTTTTGTTATTTATCTTTTTCCTTCCTTTTTTGGTGATAAGTACAAAGAAAACTATATAACATGAAAACAAAAAATAAATATTCTTCTGCACATTGTCAAAAACTTTTGTGCAAAGGTGGCATCTTGTAGGTCAAGTACTTTTTTTCTGAAGCTTTGTGTAAATAAGGCAAAAGGAATGTTTTCAATATCATTTCCCACTTTTGCCCAGTCCACACTACAGTTTCCACTATGTGGGAAACCATTTCATTTCATCTTGGAAGAGGCAACTTGTTCCCTTTGCCAGACTCCCAACACACCTTTTGGTTCTGGGGTCTTGCTTACGCTGGAGTGCTCTGAAGGTTTTTTGCTCAAAAAGCATAGAAGGTATTTAAAAAATTAAAACATAAGCGAAGCTTCAATGTGTTGGGAAGAGTCCAGCCAATGCAGTTTCCAATAGCTGCTCTTTCAGAAAAGTCACTGGATTTATATTTCCACATTGAGGCACCGGCAAAGAATAAATTTTGATCTGTTTTCAAGAACCTCATACAGCTCCAAAGTCAATGAGTCTTTCCACTAGACACACAGGCATATATGTGAATGAGAACCACAGGGCTTCCTCACAGACGCTTACCATATGTGAGATTCACAATGTGTCATTTTAATCACACCTACACCACCCCCTAGCCGACGATAATTCATACCACCATATAACCTGCAAAAAAAGAAACAGAGTCAGATTTTCTAACAGTTCAATCTTTGTTCACAAACTAGCCACATAAAACCAGCTCAACATAACAAATCAGTCAAAAATGTTTACTGAAGATCTAAGTTTCTCTGGTGTGGTACACCTTGTAGTTAAAAATGAAAAACAAAATATGGCAAGGTATTTGGACTTTTTCCACTCAAATTTCATTTAAAAAATCATTAATCTATCATTCAGTCAATATGCCTTTATCAAACTGTCTACCATATACTAGATACTCTGCTAGGCAAAATAGAACAGAAACCTTTATGATTAAAAAAACAAAATCCCAGACCTAAGGTAAGTAATCACTCACTGCTAGGAGTGTTCACATAAAATCAGTACAACAAAACCTTTTGGAGTTTGTAATAGAATCTGATAGCCTATGATAGGCTATGGTAACCAAAAAACTAATGGTATCCTAGGCTGCCCTGAGAGAGGCATGTCCAGAATACCAGATGTGATAGTGATTCATCTTCTGAGGTCACATGTCTTGAGGAACTTGTTCCACCTTAAAGGACACCAATGGGGGAAATAGTGCAAAGAAGAACAGTGAGGAGAGCAAGGGGATTTGAGGCCACGCTGTACAAAGACCAACTTAAAACTGTAGCTATTTAGCCAGGAGAGAGAGGGAACATGGACTTATCTTTGAGCACCTGACAGGATGCTGAATGGAAGAGGTATTAAAAATGTATTCAGAAACAGCATCAAAAGGTAGAAACTACTGGGAGGCAAAAGATCTACCTTTGACCTAAGGAAAAACTGAGAGTTGTTCAAAAGAAAAAGGAGCTGCTTCACTAGGGATCATCAAAGGGGAGGCTGGGTGACTTAAGTACTCCTGAGAAGATGTTATGGTGAGGATCCCACAGTCTCCGCTTGGGCTTGATGGCCTGAGATCCTCCCCAATTCTTAAGTTTCTGTGATAGACTAAATCACCATTACCGATTTTGGTTTGCTGGCCATCCAGCTTTTCAACCTAATGAAAAGAGGACCAAGGAACCATATTTTAGGACTATGAGATTAAAAGTTAAAAAAACTCAATGGTTCCACAAAGTATACAATATTCTAAGCATGCCAAACTCCAAGCAAATTGTTTCTTTTTTCTTTTCTTAATCTGAAATATTAAAATAAATGTTGCTACATTTATAACTTTGGAAAGAAGTATGACTTTGGAGAGAAATCTGGCCCCTCTCAGGTCTTCTAAACAGATTAGTATAATTTTCCTCTTTTTTTTTTGAAGAGATTTCTACTGATAAAAAATGGGAAGCAGTGATGGAGAGACTACGAGAGAAGGAGGATTACAAGAATTACAGGGGCAAAATTCTCTTGGGTCTAGTGTAGAAAGGTTGTCAGAAACATGTCACTGTCCTAAGAAGAACCTCTGAAGATCTGGTCACAGCACTTAATGAAGTAGCAAAAAGCAGAGTAACAGATCTTTCAGCACTCTTCTTTCTCCTTACTTGCTTACCACATCTTGTGATAGACACTCAATAAATCTGCTGAATGAATGAGTAAATTAATTCATGTCTCTTTAAGTGCTACAACCAAGTCCTTAAAAGGATTCCTGTTGCTGATGAAAACCAAAAGAACCAACTGGGGGAAATGTCTAAATCAGCAGTTTTTGTATTAGTACAGTATGTTGAATATTTTTTCTTGTTGGGATTACAGCATCTACTAAGACCTGGTTTACATGTGTTAACAATTATTTTTTGCATGTCATAGTTTGGTATAAAGGTGAAATTAAATCAAATCTTACCAAACAAGCACATTTTGAAAGTTCTTCCCAAAATAGTTTAGCACAGGGTTCAAATAATGGGAATTATTCAATATAAGTGGACTCTTAAAAAACAAATGGTAATTACAAAAATTCATGCCAGTCCAACGTATATGATGCTACTTTCTTTCTATGCAATCTGACAGATTTGTAAAGAAATAAATATCCTACAAGGATAGTAATTATTTTAAAACTATCTGCCAATTAATACAGCATACAAGCAACCAGTCTAAAGCAGCTTCAGTTGAAAGAGTAGTATTTTCCATAAAACTGCCCAAACCTGTTCAGTTTACAAGTTATAGAGGCAGAACAGTGCAATAAAGATTAGGTGACTTGTAAGGTTCCTTCAAGCATTTGTATTGTTAATGTATTTTTGAATAATGGGAAGATCTTTTCCAACCATTAATAGGCCCATGTGACCTGCTTGAGTCACATGGAAGCCTGAATCACATGAGTCTGTGATAGGAGGACCTTGTACAACAGATGGAGCACGAAGGGTGAAGCAGAGCTGAAAAGGAAGTTGGTCACAGCAGTTAGAGCTGAGGGAGAGAGGAGGTAGGCAGCAAGCTGTGAGTATTCATTTGTGGGAAGGCCCTAGCAGGGGCAAGTCTTGGAGATGGTGGTGCCCCCTGCATTATTATCTGTAGAGATTTCTTTGTTGCTATGATGGATTTGACTTTCTAGTGTTTAAATAAATGTTTTGGTTCTGTCTTCCATGTGGGGAGTCTGTTATATTTTGCAATTCAGAATTACACTGGCATATTCATAGCTGCCATAGGTACTGTGACTACTGCACTGGCGCTACAGCATTAAATTTTGTGATCTACTGATGTACAATCTTGCTAGTACAGAAAGGACAGTGTCTAAAACAGATGGATCCAACCAACTATTTGCAAGAAGAAGCACTTCCATAGAACAGAACACAGCACTCTTTAGAGATTATGAAGTAAGTTTGTGATAAGAATTTGCAAAAATCAGATAGGATCTCTCAGATGATTCTAAAGCTTTTCAGAAATTTAACCTGGGAATGTGGAAGGCAGCTTGGTATGGCAGAAAGACCACTAGGTCTTAGAGTTAACAACATGTGGATTAAAATATTGATTCTGACGCTTACTAGGCATATCATCTTGGGCAAGTCACTTCACCTAAGCCTCAGTTTTGTTATCTATAAAGTGGAATGGTAATACTTGCACTGACCTCATGGGTTGAAAGTACTTTAGAAACATTCGAGGGCTCCTTTTTAACACATGTAGAAACTCAGCTGTGCATAAGATCATGTAATTAAATGGTAGAATCAATGGAAAAATTTGGATGACTTCCCAAATAGTCCTTATCCAGTATTTCTCTCTAAAAACCTAAAACCCATGATGAAAATACCTCACAGTAAGGGAAAGAAAGTCACTTAAGCTTGTGTCTTCATTTCTCCATCTGTAAAAACAGAGTTACCAGACTGGGAAGTCAGGGGAGCTGGTTTCTATTCCCAAACTTACTACTTATTTTACCAAAGTCTCTCTGAATCTCAGTTTCTTCATCTATAAAATAAGCAAGCTTGATTAGAGGGTTGCATAAGTCTAAAATCACAATTAGGTAAGTATATAATAAATATACTTTAGGACATCATGGGGAGTTATTATAAACTGATCTGATTATATGTAAAAGTTGTCCTAGTACTTTGACAAAATAGCATCACACAGATTCAGGGTAACATTAATATGCAATGAACAACTTTGGATTATTCATAAAATTCTTTCTGTGACTAAAGTTATACTGCAAAGGAGAAAATACCTGAAGAACCTATGTCAGGGACTTCATTACTCTATCAAAAATTTTTCAAACTGAGAGGGAGGATCTATAAAGAGATGGCTGTCTCAAATAATATAAAGATACAAAGATATTAAAACTAGATCAATTAACCATTTCATTTCAATAGGGGCTCAAGTCAAATCCAATTAAATGCTATGTTACTAGTCTCTTTCAAATGAACTAAAAAAGAAACAACTTACTGACTCAATTATCTAAGATTATTCTCGATCACATGTTATTTCATGTTCATATAAAGGTCAAAATTTGATGTGAATGAAAAAAATTATTTTTTCAGTACAGCTTAAAGATTACCTCCATGTATTAGCATCAGGATCAAAGACTTCAATAGTCTTCAAATATGTTGTACCATCAAAACCTCCTACTGCCATAAGCTGTCCATTCACTACTGCAAGGCCAACCTATAGGACAAAAACATAAAAGCTATTTAGGAGACAGAAAGTCTTGGCAAATTTTAGACTGGTCTTCCTAATTAGATTGGTCTCTTTAATAAAAAAAAATATTGTTTAAGCTCTATGATAAAATGAGATAATATATAAAACAGTCCTTTGAAAGACTGAAAGGGCTACATAAATATCAGTTATTATATTTATTATTATTAAATAGTATTCAGTAAGAGGCAACAGTGAGAAGTGGGCTGGCCTCTAAGTCAGAAAGACCTGAGTTCAAATATTGCCTCTGACATGCACTCTCTATGTGACCATTGTTAAATCATTTAACATCATGGAATACTCTAAGACTATTAAAATATATTGCAATTGTATTGATATGGGGACTTTCTTTATCTGAAGTTCCCTATACTGATGAAATCATAGACTTGGACCATAAAATATTGTTCAAATTCACTTCAATCCCTCCTCATCCACATGCAGTCATTTTCAGTTTAATTATACATAAATAGAAAAGGAACTGGATTAAGTCCACAAATCTATTGTCAAATGACCAAATCTACAAAATTAGACTGATTTTTTAAAAACATGTCAGAAAAATTTAGAATTCAATATTAAGGAATCTCACTCTGGGAAAATATAATCAACTGAGTATAGTAATGATACCAAAAGGAGCAGATAAGCAGGAGACTATCTGGAGAATGACAATTAGGATAGTAAAGGGCCTTGAATTCATGCCTCAAGTTCATGGCTGAAGAAGCTGGGGGCATTTACTCTGAAGCGCAGATGACTGGGGTAGGGGGAGGTAGTAGTTATCTTCGCGTGCTTGATAGGATAACATACGGAAGAAAGATTTGATTTGTTCTGAAAGTTACAATGTGGCAAATTTAGATTTGAGTAAAGGAAAGACTCAGCTATCCAAAATGGAATTAGCTGACTGGGTAGATCCTCCATCACTGGAACTCTATAAGCAGAGGCCGAATGACCACTTTTTAGCTAGGCTGGAGGGAGGAATTCTTTGTTGGGGGCATGGTTTGGATTAGGTGGTTGAGAATATTTTCAATTCTGAAATTCTCTGAACTTAAGCTAAAAGACTGTTCAGTAGCTCTAGGTAATAGGAGTCTATAGTTGATATTTACACTCTAGTTACCATAATGCTTTGACAGTGCTGATATCTTAATTTTATTATTAGTGCAAGCTAATAACTTTTCCTTTCTTTCTGCTGTCCTCCCCCTTCCCTGCCACCATGGAATTCACCTACAATCTTTCTGGCCAATGTCCCCTTCTTACCCCTTATGCCGGAAAATGGTCTCCTATTCCTACTCTTCTCAAGGAAAACAAGAATCCTCAGTGCCCTCTGACTCTTGGGTCCACCTGTCCTCATTGTGGAGGCTGCTCCCCTCTCTGCATGGATGACACCCTGATTTAGGCCTTTTCATCTACCCTGCAGCTAAGCTCTTCTTATGGGTTATCTCCCTTAATTAGAACATGAACTTCTTGAGAGCAGGGAACTGTCTTTCTTTTTGTATCTCCAGCAAAGTGTTCAGCACATAGTAAATACTTAATAAATGAGTTTTTATTCATTTATACACTGGTGACCTCTTCAACTCTCATGAGTTAAATGTTCATTTCTACACTGATGACTGCTAATTCTACACGTACAGCCCTTGTCTTTCTCTTGACTTCTGCATCACCAATTGCCTAGCAGACATTCTGAAATGGATATTCCAAAGACATTTCAAACTCAACATGTTCAAGACAGAATTCATTGTCTTTTCCCTAAAAACTACTTCTCTTCCAAACTTTCCTATTTCTGTTGGAGACACCATCATTCTTCTAGTCTCCCAGGCTCCCAATCTTAGCTGGCCTCTTCATCAACTCCTCTCCTCCACTGTACATATTTGCCTTTCAGCCTAAGTTGCTAAATCTTGCAAATTTCCCCCCCACATTAACATTAGCCATTTCTGAACCATTCTCACTATTCCCATGGCCACATCTCCAGTTCAGGCTCTCATTACTCCTCACAGGAATCACTGCAGCAGCCTCCTCACTGGTCTCCCTGCCTCTCTCCACTTTATCTACCAAAGTGATTTATCTAAGGGGCAGATTCGACCTTGCCACTTCCCTCCTCAGTAAAGTTTAGTGGCTTTCTACTGCTTCTAGGATCCTCTGTCTGGCATTTAAATCCCCTCACAACGTGGTCCAAATCTCTAATACCTTTATGACACATCACTCCATCTCCCACACTCCAAGGCTCAACCAAACTGACCATCCTGCTATTCTCACATAGGACGCTCCATTTCCCATCTCCCTGCCTTTGATCTGGCTGTTCCTCATACCTGGAATAGACTCCCTCTTCACCAACATCTCTTAGAATCCTTTGTTTCTTCAAGATTCAGTTCAAGCTCTACCCTCTATATGAAGGCTTTCCTGATCCCCACAATTGCTAGTGCCCCTCCTTCTCAAAATACCCGGCATTTGTTTTTAAGATATTCTGCACATGGTCCCCCCCGACCCCCGAATATATAGTGTCCCTATAGGAGAATATTAGCTCTTTCATCATAGGGAATGGAATGTGGTAGGTGCTTAATAAATACTTTTTGATTAATTGGTAGGATTGGTAGCAAAAGATGCTACTTATGCCTTAATTATACCTAGATTTGCACAGCTGTTTCAGATGCACTTCTACATGTTATTCCACTACACCTCTGGTGCTCTGGATAAAGCACCGGACCTGGGACAGAAGACCTGAATTCAAGTATGACCCCAGACCCTTACCACTCTGGGCAAGTCATTTAACTGCTGTCTGCCTCAGATTCCTCAACTGTCAAATGGAGATAATAACATAGCACTGACCTCAGAGGGTTGTTTTGAGGAGTGAATGAGATAATATTTATAAAGTACTTAGTACAGAACTTTAGTAAAGCACATAGCAGGAACATCCATACTAAAAATATACCAGAATGAATGTATCCTGTACTTCAGCACCAAAAGTCACCTCTGTCCAGAGTTCTGTCTTATTCAGCAAATCTCCCAAGTCAATCTGATTTGGACCTATACCCCTATATACCCCCAGGTGCATTTTCTGATTAAGAGGACCTACATTACACCAGAGATCCTTGAAGATATAAATAAAATTGGAATAAAAATGATGATGGGAGGTGTCTTGTATGTGCCTTTTGGTGGCTTAGTTGTAGGGGTATAGAGTATTTTGCTATAATGGTTACAGATAGAATTAGGGTGGGAGAAAGAAGTAGTTGGAGATAACTGAGAGCATGGGAAAAGATATAAAACATTAAAAATCAACTCAGTTTCCTAACTCTGATATGACTTGATAGCTGGCAACCAAATTACACAAAAGTTTCATTTTCAAAGATGATACATTGAAAAAATCTTTCTCTATGAACAGGAAGACGCAGTAAACTACACAACTAGGCAGTAGCAGCCCACAGTCTCCACTCTGCTGCACTGTACTCTAAAGGGGATCAGATTTCACAAACAAAACAAATGTCTCCCCGCCCCCAGTACAAAGAAGCCAGCCAGGTCTCTGGTACTCACCCCACTCCGGCGGGAGGTCATGGCCACCACCGGAGACCACTGGTTGGTTCTAGGGTTGTATCTCTCAGCACTGCTGAGCTCAGTGGTGTCGTCTCTGCCCCCTACTGCATAGATCATGTCCTGATACACTGCGCAGCCAAGGTGTTTCCGACGGGTCCCCATAGGGGCTATTGTGTGCCAGCGGTTTTCTTGAGGGTTGTAGCGCTCCACTGCGGGGGAATAAAGTCATTAAGAGATCTTAAAACATTTCCACATCTTCATTATCTATGGCCACTGGAACTTTGTACGCTCAAATCACTGTGACTTAATGCTTTATAGTTTTAGATAAGGCTAATTCTTAATAGACAGGCCAGATATTAGCTTCCTTCCAAGCCACACTCTTAAATACAGCAAACTGCTTATTATCAGACAGTTATGGAAAGTCTCCTCTAATCATGTGGAATAGCACATATTTTTCCAACTGAATGATCTCTTTTAGATTTATTCTAATATTTATATTATTTGGATTTGCTGAATAAGACACAACTCTGGACAGAGGTGACTTTTAGGTGCTGAAGTAGAGGATACATTCATTCTGGTGTATTTTTAGTATGTATGTACCTGCTATGTACTTTACTAAAGTGCTGTACTAAGCACTTTATAAATATTAAATATAAATATAAATATTACTCCTCATCCAGGGAAGACAAACAGAATCATAACAGGCTCAGGTAAAAATATTCTCCGAGTCTTGGACTGGTAATGATTCAAATCACCAGTTCCCACCAAAAGTGGGTATGTGTTTTCTTGGACAGTGATATGAAAAATGGATTAATACAAGTCATTTCTTTGGAAATGTGACCAAGTTAAAGAAAGTATCCTATTCTTGTTTTCCATAGCTAACAGCTTAAAAACAAAAGAAGAATGGAACATTTTTGGTATATCTATAAAACTGTAGAACAATTGAGGAAAAAGGCAAAGTGTTTAGACCATGCCAGGGGATAAAGAGCTATCTATTCTGTGTCTAGAGGGTAACTGCTACTCTGTTTTAGAACAAGGGAAGAAAGCTATAGTAGCTTGTTTGTACAGAAGCTCTGCCTAGAGCAGTTAGGTGGTGCAGTGGGCCTGGAGACAGGAAGATGAGTTTCAGCTTCAGACACTTAGTATCTGTGTGACTCTGGGTAAGTGACTTAACCTCTGTTTGCCTCAGTTTCCTCATCTGTAAAATGGGGACAATAGCAGAACCTGCCTCCCAGGATGATGGGAGGATCAAATGAGAAAAGTGTAAAGTGATTAGCACAGTGATCAGCACGAAGTAAGTGCTATATTTTAGCTCCTGTCACTGTTATAAATGGCATGGCATCTTGGCGACTTTTTCATCTGTTTTAGGGAAGCAGTCAAATCTTACAAAGGACTAACCTGTATTGAGAGGGGATGTCCCGTCAGAGCCTCCCACAGCATATAAGAACCCTCCTAACACAGCCACTGCCACTCCAAGCCTCCTGGTACTCATGGAAGCCACTCGAGTCCACTTGTTCTCCTTTGGGTCATATCTGCAGTAAGGAAATGTAAAGCCTAGGTGCATGTTCTGATTAAGAGGGAACTTTCTGCAGAACCTACGTTACACCAAAGATCCTTGAAGATATAGTCTTGCTTATTGTCAAATGCAGTGAAACTGTTAACATTAGCTGTTGGGGAAAAAAACCCATGGATTTATGCCACAGTCAGAATGAAATAAAAGTAGAAAACAGTAAAAAATTCAGCTAACTTGCTAACATTTACTGAGCTCTAAGACAGCGAGGTGGTGCAGTGGACAGAGTGCCAGGCCTGAAGACAGGAAGAACCGAGTTTAAATGTGACCTCACTAGCTGTGACCCCAGGCAAGTCACTTGACCCTGTTTGCCTCTAGTTCCATAACCCTGAGCAAGGCACATCATCTAGTTAACCTCAGTTTCCTCATTGTCAAATAATCTGAGAAGGAAATCACTCCAGTATCTTTGCCAAGAAAACCCCAAATGGAGTCACGAAAAGTAGAACACAACTGAAACGACTGAACAAAGACAAAAAAACGACAACTATATGTAAAGCAGTATACAGAGATACGAAAGGGAATATTAGAATTAGTCCCAGATCTTGAAAAAGAAAGGACACACCACACATAAATATAAAACTGCAATGATTTCAAGAAAGAAAAATAAACAAATAAGGGCCCCTTCACACGGAGACAATGAACTCGCTTCACGTAACTGCAGAAGGACAGGACTGGTTAACAGGGGGATGAGGATGATGTTTAGCAAAATTTCTTTTAATGACCCTAAGTTCTTTCCTGAAACAAAGGGTCATTTTAAAAACCTCAACATTGTTTTGTTGTTGAGATAATGATGCAGTTTCTGAACAAATGAAATCAAGAATCATCCTAAACACAATGGTGAGGCAAATGGGCATGAGCAGGGAATAGCATGTTAAAAACAAGGAATCACGAAGTGTAATATCAGAAGGGAAATAAATGAATGAAAAGAAAGATGGACTAATCGGATGGTGAGAATGAAGGATGATTAATAAACATTTAGTAGGTCTACTAACATCCTTACAATGTGGAATTGCCTTAAATAGTAGCAGAGTTTCAGATTAACTGAACATTTTTCCTGTTAGTCCTTTGAAAATACAACTGAATGGTTCCCTGATTATTCCAAATCTATATGTAAAAGATTCTTTTAAAAGATCTTTACATTTCTTTTCATTCAGAAACTTATTTTGAGATTGTAAGAACCCTGAGTGTAGAGACAATTTTGGTTCTTCTTTGTATAGAAAGGTCCAGTGTCTGGCACACAGTAAGTACTTAATGACTGTTTGATTTAAAAAGATTTTTAAAAAATCACCTTTCAACAATATTGAGACAAGAGACACCATCTTGTCCACCCACAGCATACAGATAACCTCCAAGAACTGCTACTCCAACACTAGTCCTGCAGGTGCTGGTAGGAGCCACATCGCTGCTCCACTGATTTGTTTTTGGGTCATACCTGTCAAAATAAATCAACAGCTGAGTTTAGTTTGCCCTACATGTATAGGAAACCTCTGTTTAATTTACAAATTCTTGTAAAGTGGATATACATTTTTTCTAAAGCTCTATAGGTTTATAGTGTCTAAAACAATGTCCACTGGGAAGTCCAGTTTCATTAATGATTTTTAGAAACCTAGTAAATTCAGAAATCTATACTTGTAAACCTGGATAATAACAGATTATATACATATATAAATAATTATTTATGAGTACTTTAAGTTTGTTAGATGCTTTTATTGGATACACTGCATTATTCTACAGTATAACACAGGAGAGAACTGAGTGATGTAGTACATAGTGTTAGACTTGGAGTCAGGAAGGCCTGGGTTCAAATTCTCTTTGTGACCTTGGGGAAATTATTTAATCTGTTAGCCTTAGTTTCCACATTTGTAAAATGGATATAATAAAAGCACTTACCTCAAAGAGTTGTTGTAAGGATCAAATAAATTAACACAAATGAGATAATACAGATCTTAAAATGCTACATAAATACTATCATTTGGAAAGATGAAGAACCAATACAGACTATAGAGATGAGTGGAAAAGTAAGTGATGATAATCAAAGGAGTCTGTTTAATGATGCAAACCTAATGGCAACTGATTGGCTATTGGTAAGGAAGGGCCTAAGGGAGAAAAAAAAGGCAAAAATCACTCTGAGGTTTTAAGCATGAAGAACTCACAAAATGGTGATGTAGTTAACAGATGGAAAGGAAGGCAAGAGGAGGTGCAGAATTTAGGAAAAGTATTTAGTTTAATTTTAGACATAATGAGTTTAGATAGAAATGTCTTGCAAACAGCTGAAAATATATATGGGTTTGAAGCTCAAGACAGAGGTAGGAACTGTAGATATACGACATGCAACATATTCACAGATAGTTGAATGGATGAAACTGACAAAGCGTAAAGAGATTAGAACTTTTGATGACTGTCTACAGCAAGATGATGAGAGAGGAAGAAGAGCCGGCAAAGAAGACAAATGGAGTGTATCTAGCACAGAGCTATAATCGAAGAAAGATCCCTTGTAAGTGAGGTAGGCCCTCAGATGTCTGTTTCTGCAGATGACATCATGCTGACTGCATCCAAGATCTACGAACACTCACAAGTGTTTTCCTAATTAGCCACATAGGGAAAACAAGTGGATGAAAGAAGCCTATTGTCCAGACTACAGAGTGTAGTAGCCCAGACAATCTATACTGCTTGTCTACCAGTAATTAGAGATCTGGTATAACCCAATGGGCAATGACGGGGCCTAGTACTGGATGGTACAGGCTGAACTGCCTTTAGGATATTGCAGAATCTCTTTTAATATCCCCAAAGCTCACCAAAACAAAACCCATTTCTTAAACACCTATTTTTTTCCTGGTGTTATTACATGGTTGTGAGAACACTAGTCTCTGAAGAACAGAAATTAATCACCCAAACGGGGAATGAAGAGGCAAATGTTGGGCATGAGCAGACTGTAACACATTACAGTAGGGTTATTTGTAATTCTTTGGAATTCCAAAGGAAAATCAGTGTAAAGGATATTATAAGAGAAGTGAATGATTAAAAAAAGATCAGCTTGTTAGGAGGTCAAGGTGAGGGATAACCAAAGGACAGCTCATATGCTACACTGGTATTCTTATGACTGTAGGCAAAACTGAAAAAGGAACCTGCATACTGGGTTGATCCCCATGGCAAAGCTATGAGAGGTCATGGAGAAGATTCACACAGGAGGGGTAACCATGGATGGTTGTAACTGATATCATTGGAGGAAATATTCACATTGATAGCAGATAACAGATCCATTTGAGTACTGTATAAAGAGTCAATTCTCTTAAAATGCTTGTTTTAGAAATGCAAATTTCTTCTAATGAGACTGATATATCAGGGAACATTTTTGAGCAGAATGCGAATTTCAAGTTTGCTTCTGGGCAATTTCTTCTGTACTTTTATCATTTCCAGAGAAAACTGCACCACCTCACAGTAACTTCCACAAGCAGATTTTAGGGCCCTGTCAAGGTAAAGTACCATCCATATTTAATGTGTATCTTTTGATACAGAATGAGGCAGATCAGAAGGGCTGGTTCAAACCTCTCCTTCCTTCCAGAGGTCTATAGCTGTGGCCTAATCAACTCATGAAAGAATTCTATCAGCCTGGATAGCTGGGGCACAAGCCAAGCAGTAGCCTGAGGCTACTTATTACATAAGTAATAATAATAATATAATAATATACTTATTACAGTATTTACTGCAGTGTTTATTTATTTCTTAAGCATTTAAGATTTATGATACTGTGCTATCATTTTTAATAGGCTGCTATCTTTTTCTGTGTGTCACTGACAAAGTTTTTAAGTAATGTACCCCAGTGTCATTTTCCTAATAAGCCCTTCAGTTTTCATTGTGTGATTTTGTATAGTAAGATGCTTTTTGGGAACAAAAGTCACATTATAGAAGAACAGATTGTATACTCAAGAAGCTTACAATTTAGAGGGCTCATTTTTTTTTTGAGCAGTATGGCGACATGAGGGAGGGGAAAGAGCGGACATAGTAATTTGAGAAAGATTGAGGAAGTTTTTTTAGGACAGGGAAAATCTGAGCTTGTTTGTAGACAGAGGGAAAGGTGGTAAGAAAGAATCTGCAAAATAACAGATTGAACTGATCCTGAAAGAAGTGGGAAATGATAGGGACAAGAGCAAAAGTGGAAGGGTTGACTTTGTTAAGAAGGGTCAACTGCTTTAAGATAGGATGGAAAAAGAATAGAAAAGGTGAAGATACAGAAAAGTTTTAAGACACAGAGGCAAAGAGCTTAATGAGATGGTTTGATATTCTCAATAAAGGAAAAGTGAGTTCATGGTTTGATATTCTCAATAAAGGAGAAGTGAGTTCACTAGCAGCACGGTTTGGGGGTCTGAGTAGAGTGAAAAAGGAATAAAGACAGGGAGAGAAGGCAGGACTATTTCATTTTTTGTTTCTGCATCTCAGGTGCCTAGCAAGGTGCCTTGTGCTCTGTAAAGATTTAGTTAAGTGTTGGTTGAATTGAAGTGGCAGTGAGAATTCAGGTGGACCCAATAAACACATTTTCCTGTTTTAACCTGGCCTGTTCTACATCCTCTAAGAATGAACAGAAAAAACAGAGATGGCAGGGTGACTGAGGGTTGAGAACCAGCACAAAGTAGAAGGGGCAAAAGATTCTAACATGAGTAGCAAAAGCACTGTTGAATGTTGAGTGATCATGGCTAGTGAAACCAAAAGGGGGCTGGCTGATAGACCTGATGAGCAAGATAAAGAAGTAAAGGTCTAGAGGTTACAACAAAAGTGAACCATAAGTTTAAGAAGATGAGGAACTGTGATAGCATGTGCATAAAAAGCTGCAGTCAGAAAGGGGAATTTCAGAGTTCAAGATTTTAAAGACAAATCAAAGGTTGTTCATAAAAACTTAGTAATTGCAATATAATAGAAACAATGCTAAAGTAGCAACTGTTACATCTATTGCCCAAATTCATATAAAGACTGAAAGCTTTCAGACAAAATATGTACAATCAACAACGAGATGGTGCAGTGAATAAAGCAATGGGTATGGAGTCAGGAAGACATGAGTTCAAACCTGGCTTCAGACATTTGTGAGCTGTAGGACCCTGGCCAAATCACTTCACCTCTGCCTGTCTCAGTTTCCTCAATTATAAAATGGGAATAACAACAGCACTTCCCTCCCAGGGTTGTTGTGGGGCTCAAATGAGATCATAACTATGAAGTGCTTCGCACAAGTGCCTGGCACAGAGTGAGTCCTATATAAAAGTTATTGTCATTATTAATAGAACACAAAAACCATTGCTTCCACTTACCTTTCCACACTGTTGAGATAAGAGGAGCCATCATGGCCTCCCACTGCATACAAAAGGTCATCAAGAACACTGACTCCAACCCCACAGCGGCGTTTGCTCATTGATGCTACCATTCGCCACTCATTGGTCTGTGGGTCATATCGTTCCACACTAGAAATGGCATCCCCACTACACCAGCCACCCACTGAGGGAAACAAAAGAAAAGAAAGGTCAAAATACAGAATATATTTCTATGACAAAGAAGTCTTTAAATCTTGGCCCAGTGCCAAGTTTAAATGAGAAATTTTTTTAAAAAAGATTTTTCTTATTATTTAAGAAATACTAAATTATGTCCTTAAAGAGACTGAAGCAGAAACAGGAATAGATGACAAAAACCTGCTTTTTCCCCTTTATTCCCTTACATAGGTTAATCGATTTATTGAGGGTTTTTGCTCTAGCTTTTTGCCTTCTTTCAACTCAATATCTCATCTCCTTTAAACATTTCATCTCATCTCACCTCTGTCTACTATATCTAATACGTACTCCATCCTTACTTCCACCCTTAAGAATTTGCTTTCTTCAAGCATCTGTTAAGATGCTACCTCCCAACGTGAAGCCTTTCTTGAAATTATTTTGTATTTACTTATCTGAGTATATGTTGTATTCCTCAGAAGAATATAAGCTATGTGATCCTGGGAAAGTCATTTGGACTCTAAACTATTTTTTCATTAGTATAACAGGTATAGTAACAGGGTGGTGATCAAATGAGATAGTATAGGTAAAATGATTTGTAAATGTGAAGAATTGCATGAATATAAGTTATGGATACTACCATTATTTTACTTTCAAAAACTAAACCAGGAAATCAAATACACTAAATAGACTTAAAGAAAATTTCTGGGTAGGATGACAAATATTAATCCTTGAAATGCTATTTTGAGATTTACGTCGGAAGTTTCTACAAAGCAGGAAGCCACCCAAAATCTAAAAGTAATTCAGTTGCCAACGCTGTGGTTAGTCGCAACAATGGAATTCTGTTTGCTTACCAGACACAGCTTCAAAAGGTCAATTTGGCCAACATTTATTAAAGGAACTATTAAAAATTGATTTCAATAGGAAGAATGGTTCAGAATTAAGTGAATACTGTTGTACAAACTGTACTTCTAAATACTAATCTGGAAACTGGAAGTTTAAAAAAAGAAAAAACGGAAAATGCTGAGCATTGCCAGTGCTGTGTAGTGATGTAATAAGCACTGTGATCTCTCCAAAGCAGTAATGGCACAATTGGGAACAGGGCTAGTCAACTGATTGTTGCTGTTGTTAACTGAGTGTTGGCGGCATATTCAGCACAGCCATGTACATCTAAAGTCACCGCCCTTGGAACTCATCATCTCAGTTGATATGGGATGCAACTGTGGAAAAATGTTCCATATAAAGTAGTAGGGGAGTCCCCAAAATATATGATGTTATCTTATAAAAAAACTTCTTCAAACGTAGCTTTGGACTATACAATTTCCCAAATCATATGATAACAGACTTAGGACAGGAAGGAACCTTAGAGGACCAGAGAAGAAACAGAACTAGTCCAAGGTCACTCAGGCAGGCAAGAGGCAGAACTGGGATTCACACTTTAAATCCTGAGCTCTTTACATCTAGCCATGATGCTTCCCCTTGATTAATCTGCCAATAAGCATTTAATGAGAACCTTTTATGTGCCAGATACTGTTCTGGGCACTGAAGATAAAAAAGTAAGGCAATCGGCACTCTCAGGAAACTTACATTCTATAATGAAAGAGACAACATGGACACAGATAAGCACATACAAAATGAAAACAAGATAGTTTTGTGTAGGTGGGCACTAGGAGTGAGGATCAGAGGAAATCTGGAAAGGTTTGTACTATATAGAGAGGTGCTTAGACTTAGGCTTGAGGGAATCCAGGGAATCCTAAAGACGTGGACTTGAAGGGGAATGGCTAGTTTTGTTTGGGGCATGCTTTATTAGATGTCCATAGCACATCCAGTTCAAAATGTCCAAAAGGCAGTACACATTATATAAGACTGGAGAACTCAGGAGAGAGACTAGGGCTGGGTATGTAGTAGTAAAGTGTTAAGATCTAATGAGGGTTTTTTTTTAAATGATGGGGAAACTTGTTTTTAGTCAACCATGAAACAATCTCTAGATCAGAGATAATCTCTAACTAAAGACTGGAGAGGAATGAATGATAATGGGGACAAATTGCTAGAGAAGATGAGATGAGAAAGGTTCTAGGGTCCATGTAAAGGGGCTGGCTTTGGCCAGGAAAAGAGTCCTATCTTTAGCAATGACTGGAGTAATGGAGAAAGTGATGGTGTCAGGGGGGTCTTAAGATGTAGCAAAGAGAAGAAGGTACCTCTGGCTTACAGGAGATAAGCCAGGTTGGTTGGAAAATTTAACGTGAGAAGAGAAATGGAATCCTAGAAAGATAGGCTGGAGCCAGACAATGGAAGGCTTTAAACATTAAAATGAGTACTGTTTATATTAGAAGCAACACAGAACTACTAAAGCTTTTATAGCAGGGGAGTGATGTTGTCAGCTGAGCTTAAGACACATTATTTTGGTAGTCATATGGAAGATTAATCAAAAACTTGGGGGTCCAGTTAGGAGACTTGCAATCATACAAGTGACAAGTTATGAAGGCCTGAACTACAGTGATGGCTGTGTGAGTGGAGAAGGAAAAGATGCAAGGAGGCAGAATAATAATTAATTAGCATTAATTAAATAGCATTTATTAAGTACCTACTATGTAACATGCACTATCCTAGGTGCTGGAATACAAATAGAAGAGTGAGACAGTCTTTGCCCTCAACATGCTAATATCCAAATGGGGGAGACAACACATACATGAGAATGATGGCCAGGAGAGGTAGCTTTGGTCTAGAAAGTCACAGGAATGGAGTGGAGTCAAATACCATGTCTTCCAGAAGTAGGGGTAGGACTGCTTTGATTACCATTTCCAGAGGATAGGAAGGATAGGTGGTAAAAATATTTGGGATAGTGTATAGGCATTAAGGATGCTCTGGGGCCAGATATAATGGGTGAGTTGAATTTGTATTCACTCGTCAATCAGGAAAGTTCCAAACTAGAACTCAAAAAAAAAAAACTATAGATGAACTCCCCTCCAGGCAGGGCAGAGGGAATCCTTTTGAAGGGTGCTGTTTTCGGGGGAGAGACGGTAGATATAAAATGTCTGGGGTTGTTGTTTGTCCTTGGTTCTTGAGGTGGAACATGACATCAGGAAGGTGATGTCATGACTTGCAAGTCAGTTGATTTCAGTGAGGCAGGGCTGTGCAAAGTCACCGGCCTCACTTTCTCCTCTGTAGCCATCTGAGTCCAGTGGCAAGATATAGATCAGACCGACTGGAGATGGCCCTCAAAATTTCTGGGGTGGATAGATATGAATGAACAAGATTTAGCAACTGATTGGATGTGAGGGGTGGGAGATGGGGAAGGGTAAGTGAATAGTCTAGTAGGACTTTAAGGTTTTGAATATAAGTAACTATAAGTATAGTGGTACCCTCAGGAGAAAGTGAAGTTAGGAAGAAGGAGGGATAGGTTTAACAAGGAGTAAAATGAGTTTCATTTTGGACATTTTCAATTTGAGATGCCTATACGACAAGTAGTTGGTGATGTGGACCTGGAGTTTGGGAGAAAAATTATGAAAGAATAATCTGCATTTAGAGTTAATGAAACATTAGAACCCTGAAATTCAGTGAAAGATAAACTGATGATTAACAATTGATGATTAACAATTTAGTTTCTAAAATAGGAGTAAAAGGAACATTGTCCAAACAATGGACAGTGGAGGAGGGGCAGAAGGAGAGAATGGAGAGAATTTAATGTTAATTATATTTGCTAAGAAATGTTGAGATCTATATGAAAGGTGAAAAGGAAAGAGAAAAAACAGAGGGGTCATGACGGAAAAATGTCAATTTTTTTCCTTAAAGTAAATCTATCCCTAACGTACCAGGAGAAGAAGACAGCATTATAGTAAGGAAAAAAACTTTGTAAGGTCAGAACATAAAGAAAAATGGTATTACAAGAAGTATCCTATCTCAAGGATATAGAATTTTAAAAGATCTAAAGAAATCTCAACTTTGTATAAAAAATATTGTAGGTAGCCAAGAAGTTTCTGTTAAGAAGATATTAGTTAGAATCATCAGTTTCATGAAAGATACTCACTGTGCTCTTCAGAGGAGAGAATACAACAAATAGGAAAATGGAAAAACAAATAAACAGAAGTCTTGACCAAGATGGATCCATGGAACCACTTTGATACCTGGGGGCTCAAAAAGCACAAGGGGTTACCTCTAAGGTCCTTTCTAGCTCTAAATTTATGATCCCATAATTATACCAGGTCCCAGTTATATACAGGATTTAGCTTTGGGAAAAATTGGAATTAGATGAATTGTTTTATTAAACATTCGAGGGTCGCTTGTCATATAAAAAAGAGGTGACAAAGTCAGACGTTAAAGGTTTGATATTAACAAATATTTGGAAGAGTATTAAATTATAGTCCAAGTAGTTGCAGGGCGAAACAGCAGATCATCCCGGACAGGCAGAAAAATCATGGAAGTGAGGCTTTGTTTAATTAATCCATTCCTCACGCATTTATCAAGTGCATGTACTCTTTGTAATGTTCTATTTAAAGATATTTTGTGCTGTAACATGGTACAGTGTATAAAGCACTGGATTTGGAATCAGTAAGACCCAACCTAGAATCTTTCCCCACACCTCTATTAGTTGTGTGACCCTGGATAATGCCCCTCATCTGTAAAATGCTAATAATAATGAAAAGGTAATATAAAACAAAGTGTACTGCAAGTGGTATGTAAATGTTAATTGTTGCTATGTGGTTGAGAGACATAGATTACTCTGGTAATGGCAAACTTTTGTTCAGAGGAACAAGTGAAAACAGAAAGTACTGCTCTTTAGGAAAGGTGGGAATGAGTAAACTAACACACAAAAAACCAAGCAGAATGATAATCAACGTCAAAGAGATGCATAAGCAAAAACAATGGGATGGTAATGTAAGGTCTAACTAATGGCTAGCTCTTTTCCAATGGTATCCCTGTAATATTAAGAGAAAATGAGGAGGACAGGGCCCTAGCATATTGGGTGGGTTTCCTATGGTAAATTTCCATGGACAAAAATCATACTGGTTGTGACCTGCACTGTACGCCCATGGGTTCACAGATCCATTTGAATATACATGTCTATTATGTGGCAAATTTATCCTCTTAACCTATATCTTCATCTATCCTTTCTTGGTTCCTTTTAGTCTTGGAGAACCATGCCTTTTTCCTTTATAAAGGACTAATTCTGGAGTCATAGTTCCCTATCTGTTCCACCTCTTCTGTTACCTTGTTCCCTTGACCATTCCTCTCTTAGATGTACCTTCAGTATTTCTGTCTTGTGGGTCTTTTCTTTCAACCTAAAAATATATTAAAGTCTTCTTCATGTTAAAAAACAACAACTTTTCCTTTAACTGCTACTGTCCAGAAGTTCTCCTCTTTGCTGTTTAAGTTCTATCTATCTCTGTCTATCCTTGTTGTCTCCACTTCTTTATTAACCAGTTAACAAACACCTGTAGGCATAAAGTGATGACTATCGGCAGGGCACTGTGGTAGGGTTTGGTATACAGACAAAGGGGAAAAAATCCTGCTCAAAGAGCTTACACAGTATTGTGTAAGGCAACACATACGTGCCTAAGTGTGTGCTGAATGCATATGGCGACTAAATATGAAATGAGTGTAAGGTATTTAGGAAGGGATGGCACTAGCAGTTTGGAGAAGGTGGTGCTTGCACTGCAAGCTGAATAAAGTAAAGGATTCCATAAGGTGCAGGAGAGAAGAAGTCTATTCCGGGAAGATGGCCAGTGCTACGTGTCAGTAAAAGAGTTTCTGTTTCTTCCTAGTGATAGATACAGGAGCCATTCGTTATTGAGTAAGGGAGTGATAAGACCTGACCTGGACAATTCATTTGGCAGTTTTTGAACATGAAAGTGGAATACGTGCAGGTGATGGCAAGAACAAAGATGTTAGCATTGTTGTACATGAAAGAGGACTGGAGGAACAGGTATCAGAGTCAGGGCTAGAAGGTAATTTAGAAACTATTTAATCCAACTTTCTCATTTTATAGATGAGGAAATTGAAGTCCAGAGAAACTAAATAACTTGCTCACAGTCATGTAAATGGCAGAGCTGAGATTTGAACCCAGTCTTTCAACTCCTAACTAGTGTTCTTTCCAATGTACCACAAATAGTGGAAGTTGTTGTAGAGGCAGACTGTGTTTCAATATTAGGAAAAGCTTCCTCACAATTAGAACTCTCCAAAGTTGAATGGGTTGGCTTAAGATTAGACTATTCTCCATTACAGGAGATCTCCAAGCAGAGGCAAAATAGTTTCTTGTTAGTGGGGATGCTGTAGAGGAAAATCTTGGTCTATTGTGCTAGATAATTTCTCCCAAATCGGATTCTATAACTCAATCAAGAAGAAGAAGAGGGTGTTTTCCCAATTTAGTTAAGTACCCAAAAAATGTAACAAATGTGAGAGGTGACAGCAACATATCTGAGGTACTGCCATAACAGAAGGGATGGCATGTATTTGGAAAAAAAAAGACAGTTAACACATAAATATGGATTTATGTTTATTCGCATATAAGGGAGAAAGTGCCCTATTTTTGTTTTTTTTTTGTTGAAGCAGAAATATTCCTACAACAAGGATGGGCAACTTGTTAAAGTACTCAACTTAGTAAAAATATATCCCTTAAGAATATCCATATTCCTTGATTCTTAATTCTCTACTCACCAAACTACCTTTCTTAGGTAAACTTACCAGGAGCTGGAAAACCAATACTACCAGGCCAGGCAAAGCTCCTATAAATGCAGTGGTGTTCTAGTTCATGGACAGTGTCTTCTGAATTTGGTTAGTGTCAATTCATTGCCCAGAATGCGATCATCCCAACATTTATGACACGCATAATATTTCAATGCTGATCACACACCAAGCACATTGGACACAAACCTGCAAATAGTACCTCTCCACATCGAATAGGTTTTCGTGGACGTGTCCTTGGTCCTTGCATCAGTGGTCGTTCTTGTGGTAGTAAAAGGTAATTTTTAGCTTCATCCACCAGGTCTCTGGAAGAAGAAAGATAACTTTTAGTTATAATTTTCATTATGAATCCACCTTTCCAGTTCAACTTTGGCCTGGAATATGAACATGAACCTTTCCAAAATAAAAAGTTTTAGTCATGGGACTTAATAAGTAAGAGTGCCTTCACAAATTAAATAGAGGTATTCTAAGCATCCCTGATGAAAAGACCAAGAGAGACAAAAGAGTCGGGGACAGAAATGCATTTCACTCATCAGGGAAATTTAAGAGAAAGAGTGGAGAGAAGGGGACAGAGTAGATCAGAGACAGGGTAGCTCACTGCTTTAGCGCCTTAACAAGAAGCTAACATGGTTGTGCTGACTGTGAAGTACCAGCTGCCATGTCTGTATAGTTAGTTTTTCTTTTATTAAAATATATTTTGTTTTAATCAGTCACTCTCCCACCCTAACCACTCCTTGCCCTCCAGTGAGATCACAAGAAAAACAAAACCCATAACAAACATGTAGTCAACTGAAACATCCTCACACTGGCCTTATCCACAAGCAATCTGTCTCACTCTGAGTCCCTCATCTCCATGGGGAGATGAGTAGCGTATTCAATGGTAGTGCTCTGGAATCCTGGTCAGAGTACAGCACGATGGTACTCAGTCACATTATACACCATCACATTCATCCACTTCCCAACTCATGGGTACCCCCTCAAATTCCCACTCTTTGCCAAATGAGTCATAAATATTCTTGCACATCCTTTGTTTCACTTAAGATAATTCACCCTTTTGAGCTACCCTCTCTCTGATCTCCTTTAGCCCCTTCTCTCCACTCTTACCCTTATATTTCCCTGATGAGTGAAATGTATGACTGCACCCAACTCTGTGTGCCTTGGTCTTTTCATCGGGAATGCTTAGAATTGCTCTACTTCATTAAAAGTCTGTTTTCTCCCCTTGTAGCATTATACTTAGTTTTGCCGGTTAACTTTTATTCTTGCCTATAATGGAAGAGATCAAAAAGGATTTTGAAAATCAAATAAGAGAAGTAGAGGAAAATATTCCAACCTCTCTGTTCCTTCACAGTAGTGATGGCTAGTAAATCATGGGTGATCCTGACTATGGTCAGGAAATCTTTCTTTCCAGCTGCATGCAGTATTCTTTGACCTGAAAGCTCTGGATTTTGGTTATGATGTACCTTGGAATTTTCATTTTCAGTTTTCTCTCTAAAAACCAGTGGGTTTTCTTTTTCTACTTTGCCCTCTAGTTGTGGGTCACCTGGGTAGTTTTAAGATTTCTTGAAACACAATGTTTATAGGCTTTTGTTTGGGGGGGGGGGGGGTGTCATGATGTTCAGTCTGATAATTCTTAAAGTATCTTCTTTGCTTTGCATTTTCTTCTATTTTTTTCCAACTTTTTGACTCTTGTTTTAATATTTCTTGTTTTCTCATGAGGTCATTAACTTCTATTTGATTGATTCTAATTTTCTGGGAATTTGTTGCTTGGGCAAGTTTTTGTACCTCTTGTGCCAAGCTATTAATTCCCCTTCCAATTCTCACTTCTACAGTTTTCATTTATTTTCCAATTTCTTCCCCTCTAGCACCGTCATTCCTTTTATAAAAATATTTTTGTGGGTGGAGCCAAGATGGCAGAGTAAAAACAGGGACCTCCCTGAGCTCTCCCCCAAAGCCCTCCAAACACTTGTAAAAAAAAATGACTCTAAACAAATTCTAGAGCTACAAAGCCAACAAAATGACAAAATGAAACAAATCCTCAGCCAAAGACAACCTGGACGGTCCATAGGAAGGGTCTATCACACTGGGCAGGGGGCAGCACCTACTCCGTCTCTGTAGGCCTCAGGGGACCGAAATCATTGGCAGCTGTGGCAGCTTCCAGACTTCTCAACCCACAAACACCAAAAATGTCAGTGGGAAAACTCTGTGGGACCTGGACGAAAAAGAAGTGCATTGTCTGGCCTGTTAGGCCCCAGTCCCAGGGTGGTGGGGATGGTAGCAGCAGCTGTGACAGTGGCAGCAGCAGCAGCGGTTGCTTCTGGAGTTCTGGGCCCACAGAAGGTGGGAAATCAAGCAGCTGATACAAAATTCCTGAATCCTGTGACAGTATACCCACTACCACTGGAAGCATAGTCCTACCTTGACAAAGAGTTAAAAAGTCAAGTATTTGGCTGGGAAGATGACCAAACATTGCAAAAGAACTCAGACTATAGAATCTCACTTTAGTGACAAACAAGATCAAAACATACAACCAGAAGAAGACAAAGTCAAAGCTCCTATATCAAAAGATTCCAAGAAAAATAAGAATTGGTTGTAGGCCATGAAAGAGCTCAAAAAGAATTTTGAAAATCAAGTAAAAGGAGCCTAGGCATCATCTTTCATGAAATTATCAAGGAAAACTGCCCTGATATTCTAGAACCAGAGGGCAAAATAAGTATTCAAGGAATCTACCAGTCACTGCCTGAAAGATCCAAAAAAAGAAACTCCTAGGATAACCCAGCAAAACTGAGTACAATACTTCAGTGGAAAAAATGGTCTTTCAATGAAATAGAGGACTTTCAAGCATTCTTGATGAAAAGACCAGAGCTGAAAAGAAAATCTGACCTTCAAACACAAGAATGAAGAGAAGCATGAAAAGGTAAACAGCACAGAGAAATCATAAGGGACTTACTAAAGTTGAACTGTTTACATTCCTATATGGAAAGACAATATTTATAACTCTTGAAACTTTTCAATATCTGAGTAGTTGGTGGGATTACACACACACACACAGAGCACAGAGTGAATTGAATAGGATGGGATCATATCTTAAAAAAATGAAGTTAAGCGGTGAGAGAGAAATGTATTGGGAGAGAGAGGGAGAAATGGAGTGGGGCAAATTATCTCTCATAGAAGAGGCAGGCAGGAGACTAATTAGTGGAGGGAAAAAGAAGGGAGCTGAGAGAAAAACATGAAGTTTACTCTCATCATATTTGACTAAAGGAAGGAATAAAATGCACACTCATTTTGATATGAAAACCTATCTTACAATACAGGAAAGTGGGGGAGAAGGAGATAAGCAGGGTTGCGGGGATGATGGAAGGGAAGGCAATGGGAGGAGGGAGCAATTTGAAATCAACACTCTTGGGGAGGGACAGGATCAAAAGAGAGAATAGAAGCAATGAGGTGCAGGATAGGATGGAGGGAAATATAGTTAGTCTTACACAACATGACTATTATGAAAGTCATTTGCAAAACTATACAGATATGGCCTATATTGAATTGCCTGCCTTCCCAAAGGGAATGGGTGGGGAGGGAGGGATGGGGAGAAGTTGGAACTCAAAGTTTTAGGAACAACTGTTGAGTATTGTTCCTGCTAATAGGAAATAAGAAATACAGGTAATGGGGAATAGAAAGTTATATGGCCCTACAGGACAAAAGAGAAGATGGGGACAAGGGAACGGAGGGATGATAGAAGAGAGGGAAGATTGGTGATAGGGGAAATTAGAATGCTCAGTGTATTGGGGTAGGGATAGGGGACAAATGGGGAGAAAATCTGGAACCCAAAATTCTGTGAAAATGAATGTAAAAAGTTAAATAAATGAAAAAGAAAAAAAAAAGAAAATCAAGTAAAACACAAGTAGAGGAAAAATTGGGAAGACAAATGAGAGTGATGCAAAAAAATTATAAAAGTCAACAGCTTGCTAAAGGAGACTCAAAAAAATACTGAAGAAAATAACACCTTAAAAAACAGACTAACCCAAATGGCAAGAAAGGTCCAAAAAGTCAAAGAGGAGAAGAATGTCTTAACAAGCAGAATAGGCTAGATGGAAAAAGAGGTCCAAAAGTTCACTGAAGAAAACAATTCCTTCAAAATTACAATGGAGCAAATGGAAGCAAATAACTTTATGAAAAGTCAAGAAATTATAAAATGGGAACAAAGAATGAAACAATAGAAGACAATGTGAAACATCTCACTGGAAAAACCACTGACTTGGAAAATAGATCCAGGGGAGATAATCTAAAAATTATTTGACTGTATGATAGCTATGATCAAAAAAGGAGCCTAGACATCATCTTTCATCAAGGAAAATTGCCCTGATATTCTAGAACCGGAGGGTAAAACAGAAATTGAGAGAATTCACTAACTGCCCCTGGAAAGAGATTGTAAAAGGAAAACTACTAGGAATATTGTAGACAAATTCCAGAGTTTCCAGGTCAAGGAGAAAATATTATAAGCAGCCAGAAAGAAACAATTCAAGCATTGTGGAAATACAATCAGGATAACACAAGATCTAGTAGCTTCTACATTAAGGGATCAAAGGGCGTGGAATATGATATTCCAGAAGTCAAAGGAACTAGGACTAAAACCAAGAATCAACTACCCAGCAAAACTGAGTAGGGGAAAAAAGTGGACATTCAATGAAACAGAAGCCTTTCAAGTATTCTTATTGAAAAAAACAGAGCTGAATAGAAAATCTGACTTTCAAATATAAGAATCAGGAGAAGCATGAAAAGGGAAACAGGAAAAAGAAATCATAAGAGACTTATTAAAGTTGAACTTTTTACATTCCTACATAGAAGGATGATATTTGTCACTCATGAGACCTTTCTCAGTATTAGGCTAGCTGGAGGAAATAGACAGATAAACAGATACAGATAGACAGACAGATAGATAGATAGATAGACAGACAGATAGATAGAGGGTAGAGAGTTGAAGGGATGATATCTAAAAAATAAAATTAAGGGGTGAGAGAGAAATATATTAGGAGAAAGGGAGAGATAGAATGGGGTAAATTATCTCTCATAAAAGAGGCAAGAAAAAGGTTTCACAATGGAGGGGAAGGGAGGGGAAGAGCGGGGAGGTGAGAGGGAAAGAGTGAACCTTACTCTCATCTGATTTGGCTGAAGGAGGGAATAATATACACATTCAATTGGATATCTTACCCTACAGGAAAGTAGGGAGGAAGGGGACGAGGGTGGGGAAGATAGAAGGGAAGGTAGATTAGGGAAGGGGGTAGTGAGAAGAACCTTTTGAAAATGGACAGACTCAAAGGAGAAAACAGAATAATAGGGGGAGGATAGGATGGAAGGAAATATGGTTAGTGTTTCACAATATGACTATTATGGAAGTATTCTGCATAACTACACATGTATAACCTATATTGTATTGCTTGCCTTCTCAATAAGCATGTGCGGGGAGGCAAGAAAGGAGAGAATTTGGAACTCAAAGTTTTAAAAACAAATGTTAAAAAATTGTTTTTTACAAGCAACTAGGAGATAAAATATACAAGCAATGGATATAGAAATCTATCTTGCCCTTTAAGAAAGTAAAGAGGAAGGGTATAAGAGGAGGCAGATGATAAAAGGGAGGACAGACTGGAAAAGAGTAATCTGAATGCATGCCATCTTGGGGTAGGGTGGAGAGGAGAGACAGGTGGAAAATTTGAAACTCAATCTTGTGGAAATGAATGTTGAAAACTAAAAACAAATAAGTAAATAAAAAATATATTTGTATACTGTATATTATATTGTATTTTATTTTAAGCAGCCAGAAAGAAACAATTAGAGTATTGTAGAACTATAATCAGGATAACACAAGATCTAGGAGCTTCTCCATTAAGGGACTGTAAGGCTTGGAATATACTGGAGGTCAGAGGAGCTAAGATTAAAACCAAGAATCACCTACCCAGCAAAACTGAATAGGGGAGAAAAATGGACATTCAATGAAACAGAGGCCTTTCCAGTATTCTTGATGAAAAAACCAGAGCTGAACAGAAAATTTGACTTTCAAATATAAGAATTGTTTTAAAAAACATAGTACAGAGTCTCCACACCTGGGAATGCTTCTCCCTGTATTGGCATCCTTTTCAGTCCTGCCCTAAGTCTGGCTATTGATAGATTAGATTTCTTCCTCTGAAAATTTCTGATTCATATACTTTGACCATTTATCATTTGAGAAGCGGATTTTTTTCTCATTAATTGTGATTCAATTTCATATATATCTATATCTACATATAGATATCTTTAAAATCAGACCTTGCTGTAAAGATTCCTCCCTCATCCCCCAATTTCTTGCTGTTCTTCTAAAATGCAAGTTAATTTAAGGAAGGAAAGAGTATTTATACCTTGGGAATGGGGAGAGGTAGTTAGGAAAGGCTTCTCATAGGATATAGCATCTGAACTGCATCTTGAAGGAAGCTAAATATTCTAAGAGATCAAAGTATAAAAGAACTTCAGACTAGTAATGGGAGGTTGGGGAGGAAGATAGGACAACTTGTGATAAGGCACAGAAGTGAAATGGAATACTTGTTTTGGAAAACTGCTAGTAGGTTAATCTAGTTGGGAGATAAGAGGGTAATATAAATTAAGTATGAAAAGGTAAGTGGGAGCCAAATTGTGAAGAACTCTATTTTTCTCAATTACGTGTAAAAATTTTTTGGTAACATGTTTTAAAAAAAATTTTGAGTTTCAAATTTTCTCTCCCTTCCTTGAGAAGGCAAGCAATTTGATATTGATTATACATGTGAAGTCATACAAAATATATTTCTGTATTAGTTATGCTGCAAAAGAAAACAAACAAAAAAAGAAAAATAAAAAAAAGTTTAAAAAATAGGCTTTGATTTGCATTCAGACTCTATCAGTTCTTTCTCTGGAGGTTGAAAGCATTTTCATCATAAATCCTTTGAAATTGTCTTGAATCTTTCTATTGCTCAGAAAAGCTAAGTCATTCACAATTGATCTTTGTACAATATTTCAGTTATTACTGTGTAAAATGTTCTAATACTCTGCTCACTTCACTTTGCATCAGTTCATATATATCTTCCCAGGTTTTTCTGAGAACACCCTTCTCATGATTTCTTATAGCACAATAGTATTCCATCACAATTTGTTCAGTCTTTCCCCAATTGAAGGACATCCCCTCAATTTCTTAATTCTTTGTCACCACAAAAAGAACTGCTATAAACATTTTTGTGTACAAAGGTACTTTTCCTTTAATCTCTTTAGTTACAGATCTAGCAGTGGTATTGCTGGGTCAAAGGGAATGCAGAATGCTATAGCTCTTTGGGCATAGTTCCAAATTGCTCTCCAAGACGGCTGGATCCATTCAACTTGACCAACAATGCATTAGTGTCCCAATTTTTCCACATCTCTTCCAACACATCATTTTCCCTTTTTTATTATATTAATGCTAATAGGTATGAGGTGGTAGAACTTTTATGTTTTTCAACAAAAATCTGCTTTCTCTTTCTCCCCCAGCTCCACATATAGAAAACGAAAGAATAAACCCTTGTTGCAAACATGTATAGTTAAGGAAAAAAATTATATGTATATACACATAATACATATGTGCATAAATATATATACTGATATATGCATGCATATGCATAAGTGTATATATCTATATGTATATAAATATAAACAAATATATACAAAACACATGCCTTAAACATCTCTATTAGGAGGTAGGTGGCATGTTTCATTATTGGCCCTCTCAAATGGTAGCTGATCACTACAATGATTAGAGTTCAAAAGTCTCCTGAAATTGTTTGTCTTTATGATATTGTTGTCATCATATAAACTGTTCTGATTCTTCCCACTTCACTCTACAGCAGTTCATATAAATCTTCTCAGGTTTCTCTGAAACCATCACCTTCATCGTTTCTTACTACAAAATAGTATTCTATAACATTTATATACCATAACTTGTTCAGCCTTTCCCCAGTTGATGGACACAGACCCCCTTAGTTTTCCAGTTTTTGACACCTCAAAAAGAATTATAAATGTCTCAGAGGTTGTTCTGTTTAGAACAAATTCCTTCCAAATTTCCCTTCTCTCCTATTTCCTTGTTGAGTAAAATATATTTCTTTTCATGATTTTCTTATATCGCTTTCATTTCTCTTCTCAATTTTTTCCTCCACCTCTCTTACTTGTTTTCAAAATTCTTTTTGAGCTCTTCCATGGCCTGAGACCATTGCATATTTATTTTGGAGGTTTTGGATGCAAAAACCTTGACTTTTATGTCTTCCTCTGATGGTATGCATTGTTCTTTCTCATCTGAAAGGATGGAAGAAAATATCTGTTCATAAAGAAAGTAACCTTCTATAAGTCTTATTTTTCCCCCTTTTTTGGGGCATTTTCCCAGTCAGTTACTTGACTTTTGAGTCCTTTGTCAAGTGGAAGGTATACTTTAGGGACCTGTAAGTTCTCAGTTCCTCCAAGGTGGCACAATCAAGGGAGAGGAGTTTGTTCCTCTCCTCATCTGCACTCTGGTCTGGGAACAGCCGCAAGCACTCTTTTCTGCCTAGGATCTGTGAGTAGGATTCTCTCTCCAGAGCGTCCACCAGCTCCACCATGCCAGTGTTCCTCCTAACCTCAGGGATGCCATTCAGGGCTGAGATTCAGATCTGTCACTTGATTCCCCCAGGGTCTTTAGGCTGAGGGCTCCAAATATAGACACTGTGCTACTGTGCCACAGTGGCTGCCACCGCCCTGGGACTGGTGCCAGACCTCATTCCCTTTTCACCTAGGTGAAAGAGCTTTTTCACTGATCTATAAAGCTGTCTTTGGCGTCTGTGGGGTGAGAAATCTGGGAACAGTAGCTGCTGCCCATGATTCCACGCATGAAGCCTGCTCCAGTCCTGTCCCTGACATGCCACATGGCGAAAGCTGGGCTGTGCTCTGCTCCAAGCCCGGCACAATAGATCTTTTCTATTGGCCTTCCACGTTGTTTGGGACTGGAAATCTCTTTCTCTCTGTTGTTTTTGTGGCTTCTGCTGCTCTAGAATTCATTTAGAGTCATTTTTTACAGGTATGTTATGAACTGTGGGGGGAGAGCTTCTACAGGTCCATCTTTCTACTCCGCCATTTTGGCTCTACCCCCAAAAGGTATTTCTTTACGTGCATGAATGTGTGCATTTGTGTGCGTATTCTTCAAAGTTCAGATGAGAATGTGGTTCAAGTGTCAGGCCCTCCCCCATTCTTCTTGTTTATATAGACTTCTACTTGTGCATCTTGATCTATGTGAAGGAATTTTCCCTAAACTTCCTTTCCTTACCCTAGTGTATTCCCTTCCCTCTCTCTTTTCATGATTCTTTTAAGATCATCAAGACATAACAGAACCACTCTTAGGCCCTCTAAGTAGATCCCTTCTATCACTACTGATTACAGTAGGGTTCAGAAGGTACATATGCATTATCTCCTATTATCTTTTTTTAGTCATTTATTACTGTTCACTTCATTCCTCTTTTTAAACTTCAAAACTTCTCCATAGTTTTGGTTTCATCAGGAATACTTGGAATTCTTCTATTTTAATAAGGTTCTTCTCCCACACACTGACCCACTCCCCATCCCCAGTAGCATTATTCAGTAGCATTATTATTCAGTTTTACTGGGCAAATTATTCTTGCCTGTAAGCCTATATCCTTCACCTTCTGAAATATCATATTCCAAGCTCTCTGCTCCATCATAGTTGTAGGTGCTAAATAAATAACGTGTAATCTTTATTGTAACCCTTCAGTACTTGAATTCTTTCTTTTTGGCTGAGTGTATTTTTTTTTTTTTGACATGGAAGTTCTGTATTTGTCTATGATGTCTTTGGGTGTTTTCATTTTGAATTTTTTTCTTTCAGATGGTAACTATAAATTCTATATCTATTTTCCTCTTTGCTTTTAAGAAATCTGGGTAATTTTCTTTTAAGATTTCTTGAAATATAATGTCTCAGCTCTTTTTTTGTCAAGGTGTTCAAGTACTCTTAAATTTTTTTCTCCTTGATCTGTTTTTCGGATTGTTTTGCTATACTTTATGCTCTCTTCTAATTTTTTAGCCTTTTGAATTTTAATATTTCTTGTTGCTTCATGAAGTCATTGGCTTATGTTTGTTTTTTTTAAATCTCTTGTGCCAAGCTGTAATTTTCTTTGCAATTATTGCTTCTATGTTTCTCGTTCCTTTTTTATTTTTTTCTTTAGTGTTCTCTTCTCCTTTATAAAAATTATTTTCAACTTAAAATTCTTTGTTTCATCTTCTAAGAATTCTAGTTGAATTTGTACCCAACCAATGTTTTTTTGGGGGTGCTTTGCTTGTTTTAGAGTCATTCTCTTCTTTTGGATTTCTGTCTTGAGTATCTCTATCAGCATAATAGCTCTTTATGGTAGGGTTCTTTTTTTGTTCACTCATTCATCTAGCCTACTTTCTGACTTTGGGCTTGATTTCTGGGTTGGGACTTTTGAACTTCTAGAAGGAAAGTCTGAGTTGCTCCTGTTGCTGCTTTCTTGGGGGTACCAAATACTCTGTAATTCCAGAAACTCAGGTACAGTTCTGGCTGGGAACCCACAAGCTTTCATTGCTCTCAAAATGGACTGACCCAGGGTATAATCTGTGACCTCACTGATCTGAGATCCACAAGTTCTTGACTTGAATTTGGGTCTGAGCTATAGTACCATGCAACTAGACTCAAGCCACTATCAACTTGATGTGGTTATTCCTCTCTAGGCTTCAGATACAAGCTAGAATTGAGACCTTGATTGCTCCCGGAGTCTTAAAGCCATCCATTGCTGCTTGCTTTTAAACTTGTTCCTGTCTTGGAGCACAAGATAGAGTTCAAAACTGTTCCTTATCCTGGCATGATACTCCTGGGTGCAGGTCTTCTCTATGCATCCTGGAGCTGTGACCTAGAATGGGAGGGGGTGTGTGTGCGTGTGTGTGTGTGTGCGTGTGTGTGTGTGTGTGTGTGTGTGTGTGTGTTTATCCTTCGTTACTGAAGAAGATCATGCCATCAGAGAAATAATGACATAACTTGCACTTGACTTTGTTTTGAGTGATGGAGGGCGCTATGTAGGTCACCAGCCTCACTTCTTCTCCAGAGCCATCTGAATCCAGTGACCAGATATTCATTAGGATGACTGGAGATGACCCAGGATATGAGGCAATTGGGGGTAAGTGACTTGCCCAAAGTCATACAGATAGTGAATGTCAAGTGTCTGAGGTGAGATTTGAACTCAGGTCCTCCTGACACCTGCACTGGTGCTCTGTCCACTGCACCACCTAGCTGCCCCAGAATGGGGGATAATATGTGACAGAGCCACCAGTTAGCACCTTTCCCCACTCTCTGTGGGAAATCATGGTGCCCTAGGAGGGATCTGGGACCTTTTCTTGCCCTAGTGCACACCTCCTTGTATTGGAGTGCTCCACACCCATGGTGTATTTTTGGCTGGATGCTTTTTATCTCCAATGTCTCACTATGATGAACTGGGTTGGAAAAATGACTCAACTGATTTTTTCTTATATTTCTCCATCAGGACTTGGTCTGGTACATTTTCTAGATCTGTTTGAAGTAGTTTTGGGGGAAACCTGGTTATATTTCTTCCTGTTACTCTGCCATCTTGATTCTGCCTTGCGAACAACTAAGTACCACGTTGAGGAGCTTGTTATTTAATCCAGAATCAATCACAAACATTTGTTAAACACCTTTGATGTGCTAGTCAATGTGAATATAAATACAAAGAAATAAACCCTGCACTGAAGGAGATGATATTTTAATGGAGAAAATGACATATACAAAAATAAATATATATAGAATATACCAACCAACCAACAAGTATGGATTAAGGCACTACGCTAGGTTGATGAGCACAAAGGAAGAATCCCTACTTGCAAGGAACTTACATTCTGAATGTTCTAACGAAGAACAAACACAAGGTAGTAAAATGTAAGATCAGGGAGAGAATCAGCCATTGGATGATCCCCAAAGAGAGTGCTGTAGTAGTCCTTGAGAAGAAATGGTTAAGCCAATGAAGATTCCTCACCACAGGTATGCCTTAATCAATCAGACTTGTTTTAGGAATATAAATTTGGCAGTGGGGTGAAGGACAAATTGAAGGAAAAAGAAATTTGAAGCAGGGAGATCAAGTAGGAAATTCTTATTGCAATAGTCCAGGTCAGAGATGATGAGAGTACGAATTAGGTATTAGTTATACACATGGAAAAAAGGGGAAGAATGTGAGAGATGTGGCATTGGCAAGAACAACAAGGCTAGACAACTGAGTCATATGAAGGGATAAGAGACAGAAGTGTGAAGGATGAATCTAAGGTTGGGAACCTTGATGACTAGAATGATGACTGTACTCTTAACAGAAACTGTGAAATGTTGAAGGAGGATTAAGTGGGGGAAATGAATTCTGTTTTGAACACTCTGCGTTGGTGGGACAGGCAGTTGGTGATGTGGGATTGAACTTTAGGAAAGTGATGATGGCTGATATATAGAGGGAGTCATCTGTGTAGAAAGGATGATAGAACCCATGAGAGTTAATAAGACATCAAGAAAATGTAGAGAGAAGAGAAAAGGGCCTAAGATAGAGAGGTCTTGTGGGGAACACAGGTTTACTGAGTGGAAATGGATGATGATCAAGGAAAGAATGCTACAATGATTAATCATGACTTAAGAAGCCCTATGATGAAGTAAGTTTTCCCCTTCGTGGCAGAGAGATGAACTAGTGGTGGAGAGTGGGACATATATTTTCTGACACAGTCAGAGAGGTAGTTTGTTTTGTACCAAGTTATTACAAAGAGGGGTTTCTATACAGGGGAGGAGAATTGGTGGGTAGTAAGAGTGTTGCCAAGAATAAAGGAAGAAAGAAATGTCTCAACAAAACATTAAAAATCACAAAAGAAAGGAGAAAGGAGTTCAGAAAGTGTTATAAACAGGGATATTTTATTACTACTGTGTTAAGTTTAAAATTTGCTTTAAAAACTAAATAATAGAAACATGTTCATGGAAATGTTCTTGTCTGCCATGTTTATAATAAAAAAGAAAGTTTTAAAAATGAGAGAAGACAAAGGAAGAGGCATACACTAGAATCATGGAAGTAAAATATATCCAAAGGAAGGTGGTTACTGACAGTGTCAAACACCATAAAGAGACATGAAGTAAAAATAAGCATGGAGAAAAGGCTTTCATATGTAATACTTAAGAGATAACTGGTAATCTTAGGGAGCAGAATTTCAGCTGAGTGGTAAAGTCTGAAATGACACAAATGACCAAGAAATAATGAATGAAGATAGCTTTTCTTCAGGTCAGAATTTCAACTTAGGTTCTCAGACCTCAAATCCAGCTCTTTTTATCACACTAAAATACTTTGTATTGGGAGGTCACTGTATTCAAAGGGATATTAATTTATACATGTAAGTTTCCAGGGGTTGAAGGCAAGGGATAGGGTTGAGTGGAAGATTGTGAACAAATTCAGAACTCTGAGAAAGGAAGGAGAATGACCTCAAGACAAGATATGGATGATACAGATGGACTGAATCTCAAAGATGTTGATGAGTACTTCAAAAGGTGGCAAATCAATGATCTGCAATGGCAATGAGCATGCCTACTCTACTAGTAGGTTATGAGTTGTGAGAAAAGGAGCAATCATTTTAGGTCAGGGATTCAGGTTCCCATTATCAACAGAAAATGGAAAATGTGCCAGGAATAAAAAATAGAGATGAAGGGGAATTGTTAATTTCCCTTAGGAAGAAGAATTTGAGAAGGCATGATAAAACAGGATATGAACTGTAGAAGAAGAGAGCTGAGATGGATAGGGATGAGAGTACAAGGATACATATGTCAGGTGGAAAGGATTTTTGTGTCATGACTGAATCAGACAGAATCACAGGCATAAGAGCAACAGAAACAGGAAGTCTGCTTGCCAGAAGACGTGAAAAGATTAATTTGATTGTAGCCCCTACCCTCCAGGATCCTGTGATAGGATCCTGTATAGCCAGTATGGGGCTAGTATAATAGCCAGTATGGGGAAGATAGGTCCATCTTTCATTGCTGGTCATTCCAAATACCCAGGAGCTGGGGATATAGGTAGCAGGTGGATATGGTACAGAGTTCTATCTAAGAGTCAATGAATAACTGGTATCGGCTTCTCCAGGTTGGACTGATGTGCTCTCAGTGCCAGCACTATACTCTCATTCTGAGATTATGAGGAATGAGACACAGGAAATATCCTGTATGTAGAAAAAGCACTACCGCCACTCCTCCTCCCAATCTCTGATTTCTTTACTAGATCTTTTAGTACATATGGCTGCCTGAAGCTCAGGCTGTCTGATGGAACTTCATCTCTTTTAGGGCAACTTTAGCTCCATAACCTTATTCTAAGATGGCAAGAGAGAAGGAATAGTGGATGACATTCTAGCTGTGGAACAAGTAATCAGTTTCCTATCCTTGAGTGTTTACAAGCACAGCCTCTCTAATAACTTTGGCACCTTAATGCTCTGGATCTCTAAAACAGTTAAGTCTTTTTCAGAGCAGGTTCTATAGTGTTTTTGAAGCCATGAAGTTTGAGACCTCTCATGGATATAACTCTCCTTTGGAATAGAATCTCTACTATCTAAGGTTCCTTGAGGTTCAGGATTTCTTATGGTTTTAAGACTGTTGGCAAAAGATCATTATGAGTGGATGACTGAAAGCTGGACTCAATTTAAGTACAGTATCAACTACACAGCTTCACAAATGTTTGTTGAATGCATGAAATGTTTGAATGAGCAAAAATTGCTCACCAGTGCAAAAGCTAGTAGCATTACTTCTTAATTCATTCTAAGAAATTTATATTTATCAGGTTTTAGCAGAGAATTGTCTTTTCAAACCCCAAATTGCCTTAAAATCTTTGATTCGTTCAATAAGCATTTATTACTAAAACTGTAGAAATGTACCTTTAGATTTCATTGCCAGTTCTCTATCAGAAAGTATAATCAAAACTAACAGAATTGAATAATGTAAGCTCAGTCCTTCCCTTTTGAGCTTTCTCCTCTTGATTCTATCCTACAAGAAAAACCTAGAAAACAATGGGGTTTTAGCACTAAAAAATATAATATACAGGAAGAAGTAGAACTAAATACAAGGAAGATGAGAAAATATAAATGCTTACTCCCTTAGTTTCTTCCTGGCAATGGATATTCTTACCTGCATTCTTCATCACTTTTGATGAGGGGGTCAGAGCCTACTGTACCCACCAGGAATTTGGGGCTAAGCAAAGGCAGACGAACATGTTGCAGCACCTACAAGTTAATAGACACTATTAAAGGTACCAGTCTACCATCTGTAGGATATCCAATTGAATGCATGCCTCAGGGATAATTATATTTTCCAATTTTGCTTTCAATTACATTGTGATTTAAAGGGAAATGGTAAAATAGAAAAAGAAAAGGAATGATAGCCCTAAAGATTTATGGAAGTACATGGACAAGAATCAAAGGCTGAGAAAACATGAAGGGGTTATGATCTGCATCACAGGAGGGACCAGCCATATTGCTGAAATCACAAATTAGAAATATATTTAAAATACCATTTTCAAACAACCAATAATACAGTGATGCAAATACAGTACAATAATTGAGTCTAGTTCTTTACTTCAAGTAACTTATGTCATTTAAGAAAAGGCTAATGTGAGTTTTTAGCAAGCATATACAATTCTCTTGAGCTTATGCAAATGAACTTAAGACAAAATTAGCCTCCCTAAAAACCTAGCTAATCCACTACAGACTATCCAGATTAATAATGGTAGTTTTCTCAAATGTTTTCCACCCTGCAGCTACTCAGATTCTATATCATCCTTTTATTTTTTCTTTCTCCTTTCTCAGCCTCCACTACTATCGGGATTTTCAAGTTGCTGGAAAGAAATTATGATATTTATACTTACGATTTCAGACTTTATTGATCATAACTTACATTATATTCTAAATCTATAATTGTACAACAAAGTGGAAATTTTCAGGCAAGCAATAGGGTAAGATACTTAAGAGAAGCATAAATCATTCTAAACGTTCTTTGGCCAAGTGGTAATTACATAGTATTAGAAAGAAAAATTTAAGATTTCTTTCATGTTTCTGGCTTAAAATCAAACTACTTCCTCTAGTGTAGAGGAGATCCTTACATGCATCCCATTATTACCTGTGGAAGTTGGGGCCGTCTTTCTTGAATACTGTATTTAACCCAGGCCATCACAGCATTGAACACCTGTTCTTCACTTCGAACATTTAGTTCATCACTAGATATAATATCAATGAGTTGGTTGGCTGGAAGCAGCATAAACTCCTCACTTTCCATCACCTGTTTCAAAAGTAGGCAAAGATAAAATAAGAATGCTTGCAGTCACAGACAACTGTGATGAGGTCAACATTCCAGTGCAAAAATTAACTTGTTCCAGTTTGAATCAACATCAGACAGTGGGACTTAAGAAAGGACAAAATTAGAATTAAAGAATTTTAGCTAGCAATGTCTTAAACAAAGAAGGGCTAGAAGATTTCAATGATAAATGGAATTCTGGGTGAGAAAACTCCCTCTTAAAATGTAGGTTGTTATCTTCTTTGGAACTTACAATCTTAGAGGGTAGCACAGAAACTGAGAAGTTAAGTGACTTGCTTAGGGTCACTAAGCCAATATGTGTAAGACTTGAAAACCCACAAATCCCTAACTTCAATTAGATTACCTTATAGCAGATAAATGTCTGATGAGTTAATTTGTACCCCTGACTTGACACCTGAACCCCCTCTAAAATATCCTTCCTAAAAAGCTCATCATGTCCCTCTATTTGAATGTCTCCAAATAATAGAAAATTTTCATGGTGCTTTAAAATTAGCCAAGTGCTTATATATATAGTGCATTTGAAGTAGCCTAATCTATTTTTGAACAATTAGGAAATTCTACTGAATTCTACTATGCCAAAATCATCAAAAATTCCTCAAATTTTGATACTTTGGTTGAAATGTTGCCCTCTAGAACTATATAGAACAAGTCTAATCCTTCTTCAGTTGACAAGTATTCGAATATTTGAAGATTATTGTTATGTCTATTCTGTCTTTCCTTCTCTGGGCAAAAAATGCCCAGTTTCTTCAAATGTTCATTATAGCATGGTTTTAGAGTCTCCAGTGCAGGCTTAGTTTGCAACGTACATGAAGAGAGAGTGAACAGAAAGGCCAAGAAGACTGAGGACTAAGGAAAGACCACTCCATTGGCGAACTAAGAGGGCACCGGCAACTGTGGGGAGAGCATTTTCAGCTGAGTGATGACACTGGAAGCTAGGCTACCACGGGTTTAGAAAAGGGAGAGAGGAAAGTACAGGCATCAGTTGTAGGGAACTTTTTCTAAGAATCTGGCTGAGAAAAGGAGGGAAGAATTAGCATGACACCTTTGAAGAGATGGCAGGACTTAGTGAGACTTTTTTTTAAGGGTGAGGAAAACCTAGGAATGCATGAAAGCCTTGGAGAAGTGATCAGTAGGTAGGGAGAAGCTGAACATTATTCTGAAAAAGTGAAGTTTAGTTTGAGAAGAAAAGGAAAATTAAAGATGGGAGGAGGTTGTTGTTAATGTAGACGACAGGATAGTGAGTTCCCAGCAAAATTCCAGAGAATATTATGAAAAATACTATGAAATAGAGAAGAGCCAGTATGTTGTGAAGAACCAGTCATGCCAGACTAACTTACTTTCCTTTTCAGACAAGATTGCTGATATATAACAAATCCTGATCTGATCAAAGCATCTGAGAAGTCTCTCTTCTTAGTTCTATGAAAAAGCTAGGAAGAGCTGACTGTTACAGTTAGAATGAGTGCGTTTACCAAAAGAGCAGACACCACTGGATAATGTCAACTCTAAAGGAAGTGACTAGTGGATTACATCAAGGTGCTCCTTGGTCCTACTTAGTTGAAAACTTTTTTTAATGATTTGAATAAATGCATAGATAGCATGCTTATTAAATTTATAGATAATACCAAACTAGAGAAGAGCAGACAACACATTAGACGACAGACAGGATTGACAAGAAAGGACGCATGGTATAGTGGAGAGAGTCGGCTTAGGAATCAGAAGAGAAGGCCCAGGATCAAGTCTCATCTGTACTATCATTCCTTAAAGCTGTTTACAATGTTTCGAAAGAACCAGAAGTTACATAGAAGCATGTGTATGGAAGCTGAGTAGTTCTTTTTGGTCAAAATTTAGGTGTGCTAGTCAAGTCATTTTTCTTTTACACAATTTCAAAAGTGTTCTGAAGAACAAGAGCACCACTGGAATGAAGGTATACTCTCCCAGGTATTATGTGAATGTATTATTTTGAGGAGCTAATACCCAATTAAATGTATACTTTTTCATATTTTTTTTTTTAAGAAAAGACTGTCTTACTTGACAGTCACTTTCTCGAGCAGTTATGGTTGGTTGTGTTTGAGTTCATTTCTGTCTTAGCCTGTTGCGCTCATTTAAAGCTAATGTGGCATACGATTAGTGGTCAATAGAGGGGAACTTCTGGGTCGTGTGAACAAGATGATGGACTCAACATTGTGTCTGATCCCCCAAACTTCTCAAACTTCCCTCAAAAAGAACTTATGTACCAAAGATAAGAAAACCCAGCTGTTTTCATGGTTGAGGACACCAAGAATCCAAAAAAAGGTTTTAAACTGCAAACCCCAGGAACTGACCCTGAGCTCATTCAGCAACCCCTCCCCCACCTCTCACCTTATAAGTAATGGAGCTGCACAGCAGACTCAAAGACTTATGTAGGCTTATATCAAAACTTTCCCTTACCCCCTGCTCCCCTCTCCCTCTTTTCAGTACAGTAGAAACCCTGGTTTCAGGTTAGGGAAGTTTTCTCAGGCCTTGATAGCCAGCTTGGTTATAGTCCTTTAGGAGGAAAAGCCACCCAGGGTCTGCAACCTGGAAGCACCAATGCTACAAAGCTCTGAACTGAGAGTAGCTCTGCATTGCTGGCTCCAGAGAAAGAAGGATTTGAACTGCCAGTACTGAGCCAGAGAACTAAAGAACAGAAGGAGTGGGACAGGTCACCAAGACAGGACACTGTGCCTGCAGAGAGTTATGTAGCACTTCCACCAAACCTGAGGGAGAAGCACAGCATCCAACTGGACCCTGTTCTGATCACCCAAAACTAATCTGTGGTAGAGACCTAGGCTGGTGAACTATGAATTATCCAGTGTGGGAAGAGGAGACTGAGATGCTTTGAGATTGAGTCATTAAGGAAATCAGTCAAAGAAGGAGTCAGAAGGAGAGGGGAGGAGAAGAAACTAAAAGTATCGAAGATTGCAGAATTAAGAAATCCCAACAAAAATCAACAGGATAAGATAAATCAACAGGAAAAAAATAGTAATAGAAGAAAAATGAGTTTCGCATTTATAAATACTGCAAAATGAAGGATCTGAGGAGACAGAGAAGCTGTGGAATTTGAGAACATGGAACTACAACACGTGATTCCTGAGTAGTCTAAAAGAGAAATGAGAATGCAGAATTTATATTCTGCATAGCAAAAATAATGAGCAGACTAGAAAAACTTGCAATGGCAAGCCTCACCAAAGAAACACAAGCGAGAACAATACACTGTGAATTCAAATGAACATAAGTGAGAGACAAGAAGTAAAAAGTAAAAGAAGTAAAAAATCCAAACAAACAAGAATATTTAAAGAAAATATGCTCACCATGCAAGCAAAACATAAGAATTCTGAAGATAAGATGAATGGAAAAAAACCTAAAGATTATAGGTCTTCCAGAAGAACAGGCTAGGACAACAACAAAAAAAATCCCACAACATCATACTGAAGGAAAGAACAAAGGAGAACAATCCAGAACTTTTGAACATAGAAAATGACATTCCATTTGAAAGCATTCACGTATCACCTCCAGAAAAAAAACCCAAGGCTGAAAATTCCAGAACAAAGAGTGGTGAAATTTAACAATTCAATTCAGAAACAAGTTCTGCAAGCTATCAGGAGAAGGAGTTCTGGAAGCATCCCAGGGAAACCCACCCACCTGGCAAATCTGAGCCTAATCATATGGGACAAAAAACAGACATTCAATAATAAAGAGTTTGAAACATTTTTAGAAGAAAAAAACATCAACTGAAGGAATTATTTGCTTCTTGAATACACAACAGAAATGCAGGAGTGGATAGACAAAGACAAGGACAGGAATAGTAACAGAGTGACAACACAGAGACCAGTAAGAGATTTCTTTCTAAATGTATACAAGGAGAGAGGAGTGAAGGCAGACATCTTATGAAAAGGTGAATAGGTGGCATTACGGACTGAAGCTGGTGACACCTGTCTATAAGTGAGTGCTTCTTTTATGGGACCACATTACAACATGGGAGGATACATGAAAGGAGGGAGGAGAGGAGCAGAGGGATGGAAAGGAAGGGGTGATGTGCTGGGGTCAAATCAAGGGCTTGCAATAAGGGGAAGGCTTCAGAAAGTGGTTTCAGAAAGAGAAGATCTACAGGGGAATGGGGAAAGGAGGAAGGATCAAAAAGGGGAAGAAAGTAAAGGGACCTTTCTTTGGAAGTGGGAGGAGGCTCCACTGATGAATACAAGCTCCTATGGGTGAAGTGAGTTGTAAATCTTTCACTGAATGAGGGCTAGGGGATTTGGCGTTGGAAAAGTCTGTCCTGTGGCTGGGGGGAGGTTGTAGGGGGGAGTTGGAACCCCCGGGGGCAACTGGCATCTGGGAGTGGGAACATGAACACAGGGAGATTTCTAGCAAAAATAGGAAAAAATGTTGACAAGAGAGGATAGGATGTAGATCAGTAGAGGAGGGGGGAGATGCTCTCCTATAGGATAGTGAACCCTAAAATCCCTGAAATAATTAGCACAATAATTACTTATGAAAGTAAGGCACAATGGAAAAGGAACCCATGGGGTAAATTCCACAAAGTAGTGGCACAAAATGCTTAGAGGGCAGAAACTAGAATGGATATCTTGTAAGCTTTGCTTGTATGAAGAATAACAGAGAAAAGAGAGGCATTAGATGAATATGGGGCTCACGAATCAGAGAATAAGAGTCTAGAGTAAAGAGAAAGAGAAGATAATGAAAAGAATGAAAGACAACCTTTTTTTGTAAGAGGTACAAAAAAAGTGAATTTAAAAAAAATTGTAATGAATTGGACTAAATGAAGAGGAGAGGAAAGGGGAATCTACTTGACTGAGAAGGAAAAAAGAAGAGATAAAAATATATAACCTGATAAAGCAGGATAAAGCAACTAATAAAACCTTAAAGAAAAAGAGATAACAAATGAGAAGAGGGGATCAAGGATGAAGGGAAGAGCCTTAAAAGGGGCACCTTAAAAACAGGATTAAAGTTTAACAAAGGAACATAATAATGTATTCATAGGAGAGGAGGGGGAAATTAAAATAATAACTAACTTCTCCCCTTCATCCAATTTTAGAGATAAGATGGAGGAAAATATATACCTCACACAATTTTAAATGCGAATGGATTAAACAATCCAATAAAAAGAAAGAGAGCAACAGATTTGGATAAGAAGACAAAACTCTACAATCTGTTGCTTACACGAAACACATCTGAAAAACAAAGACATACATAAAGTTGAAGGAATGGAAAAAAATTTACTATGAATCTAAAAAAAATCACATATCATTATAACTATCAGACCAAGCAAAAACATTCCAAAAAATAAAAGTAGATAAACAAGGAAACTATATTATGCTGAAATGAATCATACAAAAACAACCAATGTCAGGAATAAACTTATATGCTCCAAATACCTTACCACCCAAATTCATAAAGGAAACATTATGTGAACTCCAAGAAGACATAGTATTGAGGAGGCTTCAATATCCTTCTACCAGTTTTGGATAAGTCTAACAAAAGAGATAAAAAAAGGGAAAATATGGAACTGAACAAATTTCTAGAGACACAAGAGTTAAAAGATTTATGACATCTTCTAAATGGGATAGCAAAAAAATATAAATATTTTTGTGCCACATGGAAATTTTATAAAAACCAATCATGCACTAGAGCACAGAGATACTGCAAACAAATATAAAAAGGCAGAAATAGTCAATATATCCTTTATAGATCATAATGTAATAAAAAGAGAAATTATTTTAGGAACCACAAACAAAAGATACAGGTCTAACTGGAGACCTAAATAAGGGAACCTTAAATAATAAATAGGTCAAAGAACAAACCATCTAAGCAATCAATAACCTGCATATAAAAAAATGATAATGATGAAACAATATACCAAAATTTCTGGGACACAGCTAAAGCAATCCTCAGGGGAAAAAATATCCTTACAATTACATTAAAAACAAATTTGAAAATGAGAAGGATTAATGAACTTAATGTGCCTTTTAAAAATTAGGGAGTCAAACAAATAAACCAACCTAAAATAAATACAAAAGAGATTTAAAAATTTGAGAGAAAAGCTAAATCTGAAACAAAAAACTCCATAGGAATGATAAAATTAAAAAATCCTGTTTTCTGAAAAGACTAATCCTGTTTTCTGAAAAGACTAATTGATAAACTGTTACCTAATCTGACTAAAAAGAAGAAAATCAAGTTAATAAAATAGCAAATGAACAAGTTGAAATCTCAGAAGACATAAAACTAGGAGACATGAAAAGAATGATCAGAACATTTTATAAACAATCACATGCCAACAAAACTGAAAACACAAAAGAAATAAAAGAATACTTTCAAAAATATCAAATATCCAAACTACTAGAAGACCCAATAGAGATCTCAAATAACTTGATCTCAGAAAAGAAAATAGTTTTATCTGTAAAGGAAACATCAAAGGGAAAAAAAAAAATCACTGGACCTGATGGATTCACAGAAGAATTCTATCAAACTACTAAAGAACAGTAAATATCCATAATTCACAAATTATTCTCAAAAACTGAAAAAGAACCCCATCAGAATCTTTTTATAGAACAAATATAACTCTAATACCTAAACCAGAGAAAGATAAAACATGGAAAGAAAACTATTGGCCAATATATGTACTGAATACTGACTCAAATATTTTTAAACAAAATCCTATCAAATAGATTACAGAGATTTATCCAAAAAATTATTCATTATTATTAAATGGAATTTATACTAGAGATAGAAGGATAGTTCAACTTTAGGAAAACAATCATCATGACTAATGATATTAAAACTCAAAACATCTAAAACCATATGATCATCTCAATAGATGTAGAAAAAACCTCTAACAAAGTACAATAGTCTTTTATGCTAAAAACCCTAAGGAGTATAGGCATAGAGGAACCTTTTAAAAAATATTATTAAAAATATCTATCTAAAATCAAAAGCATCATATGTAATGGGGATATAATAGAACCTTATCCTATAAATACAAGAGTGAAGCAAAGATGCCTATTCTCCTCACTATTATTTCACAAAATTACAGAAATGCTTGCAAATGAAACAATTAAAGAGTAGATAAAATTATCTGTTGGCTGATGATATAATTGTTTACTTGGAAAACCCCAGGGAGTAAGCAAAGATACTAGTTGAGACAAGAGCTTCAGCAAATTTACAGGCTATAAAACAAATGCTAAAAATCAACAGCATTTCTATATATTAATAACAAAACACAAGAAGCAATAATAGAAAGAGAAGTCACATTCCAGACAACTACAAAATTCATAAACTCTACTGGGATCAATTCCCAAAGCACACAAAATACATGTATATATTCAATTACAAAGTAATTCCTTAAAGAATTAAAGAACAACCCAAATAGTTGCAAACTGAATATTCAGTACTTATGGCTAGGCCATGCCAGTATAATAAAAATGAACAATAATGGTATTTGTCACATGGGACGGTTCTCAGTGAAGAAATGGGAGAAGGATACACGGGACACTATGGTTCTGTAAGAAACAGGAAACATCAACAAAAAAACTACTTAAAAACAAAAACAAAATGAACAGAAAAAGAGCTTTTGGTCTCCAAATGGATTATCTCCAGAATTGGGGGACAAGTTTGGGAAATCTTGGTCTTATATAAGAATCAGGTTCATGCTGGATAAGCCAGGCAAAGTTGGAGATAGCATCATGGCTGCCAATTCAAGAAACATGAAACACCTTCTAGATAGTAAGCGGGTGTAGTAGGCTTTGGGGAACAGAAACAAAAAGATAACAGTTCCTGCCCTGATATATTCTACAGAGAGTGGGGAAATATAGCCTGTATAATGTATAAGCAAAATATATATAACAAAGTTATTTTAAGAAGGAGAAAGTGATAATAATGGGGAAATCAGGAAAGGCCCTGTATAAGGAAATAGCACCTGAGCTGTGATCTGAAAGAAGTTAAGGATTCTATTAAATGGAGGTATATAGGGAGAACATCTCTGACTGGACAGCCCACTTGCACAAGGTACACAGAATAAAGAGATGCAAAGTCATATGTGGGATAGGAAGCAGGCTGGCCTGATTGGAAAAGTAAGCGAAAGTCAAATGTAAAGGCTCTGAATGCAACAAGGGATTTTGTGCTTTTCCTAGGAGAAAGAGACAGCCATGGGAGATATAGGAGTCTGTGTGAGAGAAGATATTATCAATTCTGTGTCCTAGAACTAGCACAGTAATGTGGAAGAGAGTGGAAGGGAGCAGCCAGAAGCAGAGAAACCAATCAGAAGGCTATTGAAATAGTTCATGCAAATTGATGAAGACCTGAGGTAGGGCGGAGACTATAATAAGTAGAGAAAAGAGAAGTAGTCCAAAAGAGGTTGTGGAGGTAGCACAAGACTTGGCAATTGACTGAATATGGGAGTTAAGGAAGATTCAAGGATGACTGCAAGTCCATAAACCTAGATGCCTCAAAGGATGGTGGTGCCATGAACAGAAATAAAATTTAGGATGAGGGATGAGTTGTGGGGGAAATATGAGTCCTGTTTTGGACATCAGTTTTAGATGTCTATTGGGCAAAGGCTTGGATTAGATTATCTCTGAGGTCCCTTCCAATTCCTGATTGATATTACATGATCAAGGTGCTTATCTCATTTCCATTCAGAAGACTCTATTGATTGTGAAAAGTATTGTTATATAAGCTGTAGTTTTGGAAACTGTAACTTCACAGGATACAATTTGTAAATGTCAAACTTAAAAAGTTAAGATGGATTGTAAGGATTGTTCTATTTTTCGAGCACTGACCAAGGAAGACAGTGCTTTAACCGTAACATCTATTACTAGTAACTCAGAAAAATCCCTAGAGAAAAGAAAAATAAAACATTAGCTTACATTAAATTGCTATGAATATCTTTTTGGAATATCTAATCTCCTTTCCTCTGTTCACTATGCTCATTTCACTATAAAGCTGCTTAAGAGTACAAACTGTCTTTTGCTTTTTTCTTTTCTTTAGCAATTAGCATTATGTGTCGCACAAAGGTACTACTGATTATGTAACTCTGCAATTTATAAATCAGTCTCCTTAGGAAATTTACCACAGAGGAAGTATATAAGATGTAGTATCATGGAAAAGAAAGAGCACCATGTCTGGGCAAGGCACTTAAACTCTCTGGGTCAGTTTCCTCATCTGTACAGTTTATCAGTCTGTGCAAACGATCAGTATCAGTTATCTGGTCAGGTAATCTTGCTTTGTAAATTATTCTACTGACTCTAGTTTATAAATCAATTTCCTGTGAAATTAGATGTGACTATTCTCCACAACCTGATCACATGTGGGTGAACTAATAAAGTTTCTGAACCTGCAAGGTTGACTACTAGATACTAGACTGTGGTACCTCCATTAAAATACTTTCACTCCATAAGGCCCCACTGAAATGAGTGGCAGCCCACACCCATCAATCCACCAAATAGCCAAATGCCGGGAAGTTAAGAGTGCCCCTGCCCCCTCCTGGGATATGTGATTTGTTATGTATTAATAATGAACATGAGATCTAAAATAAAGTTAAAAAAAAACCACAACAGATCTATAATTTCATTGGTACTGTGAACCTCTGATGAGAAAATTTCCTTTATCAAGAAAAACTGGCAGCTGCTCTACAATTTATATATAAAATCTTAAAAGTTTTGCTGAATTGTTCAGGGTCCTAAGTCTTATGACTACCTAGATTCATGTGAAAAATAATTCATTTGGATTCCTACTCTATTCAAATCAGTATTAATCAATCTGATATGATACTTTTAGGGGTAGTGATTATAAGTTCTATATACCAAGTCTTAGAGTTGTGAACTTCAGATTTAAGTACACTTGCTTAATCATAGGAAGCTAACTAGATGCCCTCTACTCTTGTTTTCCCTTGTCATGGTGACCAAGCCCAGTGGGGTAGAGGTGACTTAATACATGGAAAGTTCAACAACTTATTTTTGTACCTCTGGACTATTACCTCTTATTCAACATGAATGACCATCATATGACCACTTAGTCAGTGGAGATGCCCATGCTTCACCTAATCTGTGACCTCCCCCCATCTATCATTTTTTGATCCTCGAGGCAATGTCTATCAACCAATGAGATTCTTTTGTCATGCCTCTTTTGTACATATGGGTATCAAACTCTATAAAAAACAAGGTAGTGGAAGAAGGGGGCATCTCAGGTAGTGAGGAAGATCCGAGATCTACTTCATTAGAGGGGACCACAGGCTTTATCTCCTATTTCATTTACTAAATTATTAGAAACAAGATCTTTGCAGATACATGAATAGTTTTCTCCAAATAACAGTGGTAAGACAATATAGACTAAAGGGTAGCAGTAGTCATAATAACTGACACTGGTTAGGTCACTGATGGCACTTTAAGGTTGGCAAACATGATCCCACGTGATATAGTACTGGAATTCCTAGCTTTTGTGAAATAACTTACCTCTTGAAAGTTATGCTGGGTGAACTTGTCTGCAATCCTCAAAAGCTCACGGCATGAATGAGTGTCTGCAAAAGCTCTAATGCCTAGGCAGTTGGATGGGTCCAGCTGTCTCTTTAAGAATTCACAGCAGGCTTCCTGAATTTCTGCCAGCTGAAGGAGGCAAGCAGCTGGTAGAAGGGTCTGAACATTGCCCTCTTCCACAGTGATCTGGGAGGTGTATGCAAAGTCAATCAGCAGTTCCATGGCCCTTTCATCAATGTCTCTGATCACTACCTCAGTCTGTCGGCTCTCTGCTAGTTCTCCTGTAAACATGGCTCGAAAATAGGGACTACAGGCTGACAAAATGACGCGATGGGCATAAATCTTCTTAGCACCCACAACTAGTACCACATCACACAATTCCCGGTGCTTCCGCAAAAGGTTAATTACTTCTAAGGTTTGCCGGGGATGCTTGTCGGAGATATAGGGCATGCGAGCAGGCTGGGGAACCCCTTCTGGAAGCTTGTTGGGGTCTCCAAGGGTACAGCGGCTTGTTACATCCATTCCAGTTTCTCCTGGTCGAGTGCTGGTACACCTAAAGGAATGATGTGAAAAAAGATATGAGAATAGATACATTACTGATTCATCTTTGCGTGAAAGGATGGATAACTCTGGGTTAGTGTTGTGCTAGGACTGGTCAGAAATATATTCAGAGAAGCATCTTTTCTGAGAATTCTTGAGTCTAAAAATATTCTGAGAAATCTGGGGAGTCCTGCTTAGTATTCACAATTATTAGTTTTGAACAGAAAACAAAATTTTTGTTATCCAATGCCTTACTTATTAAATAAGATATCATAGAAACAATTTTGTCAAAGTATTATTATCAAAGAGGTAGGCCAAACCATAAGTCCTGAGGTTTGGGAAAAGAGAAAGATCCATCCATCACTTTATAAAAGAAATGTGGTAAATGATTATTTTTCTCTATAGAGTACTGACTTGTGGACTTTACTCTATGATCTACCTCATCCAAAACACAGTTATTCAATGTTTTTCTAAAACTCAACAGATTATTCAGATATTTGAAAATTCTCTGTGGCATAGTTCATGATTTTCAGAATATTGCTAACAAATATGACTAGATCAGAGGAAGAAGCTATTCAAGTGAGATACAGAATAATAAAAAGAAACATTTCTTTAATATAAAAATGAGGACAGGTACAACAACATCTGAAGGACAAACACTGATTCCTATGTAACAAAAGCAGAGACATTTATAAATCGGAATGTCAGTTTATTAGTTTACAACGGGAAAAATGTCTGGCAAGAAAATATAAAGGGGTATGACCTAAAGTAGCCTGGGCAACATGACAAGGTTAAAAGATGAAGCTTTTGTTTAGGTCTTAAAGATATTTCACTATGGAAAATGTACTCATCCTCAATGACATTACATTGAGATAACTGATAACAATTCTTTGATGGGGTAGAGGGGAAGGTAGTAGTAAATTCCCTCAGATGACCCAATTATAAAAAATCTGAAGGTTGCTTGATGAGAACAGAATGAGAATGAAGGTAGGTGAATGTTTTTAAGGAGTTACTTCCATTGAGCTATTTGCATACTCATATACTGCTCTAGAAATATTTTGTCAAGGATTCTAGATTTCTAGACTTAAAGCACCTTCATGTGACACATTTTAGCTTCAGAATCATAGAACTATTAAGAGTTGGAAGAACCTCAGTGTTCATCTATTCCAACCCTCTTTTATAGAAGAGGAAAAAGAGGCCCAGGGAGATTAAATGATTTGTCTAAGGTCACACAGCTAAGTCTTCTAACTCCAGAACCTTTGTATTACTAGGGCTATCCCTTTTCTAGTCTTTGTGAAGGCCCCAACAGGAAAGATGTAAGCTAAAATGAGATATTTTTAAAGCACTTTGCGTAGTGCCTGGTACTAAACGCTTATTTATTTTCCTCCCTCCTTCACTGATCCTCTGTAAAGGCAGAGACTTGGTCATAGCACTTAAAGAATGGTTGAATTGAAAAAATGATTTTTTCATTAGCAGAACATTTTCATCAAACAGCCTAAGCAGCATAAAGAACATATATGCCCCCAACTAACACTGGTGATTTTTTAAAAAACATTCAACTCAGTAGAACAAACAGCAGCTTTTAAAGACTCTCTTCAAACTATGTCTCACAGACATGTTAAAATTATATAGCTTTCTGTGACAGATGTGACTAAAGAGACAACTCCATTTAATGATCCACTGAGAATTTATACCAAAGCATAAAACAGATTCTATGTTTACTTAAGATGTTCATCAGTTCCATGAAGAATAATCCTGCACAGAGTTCAAATGGAAAAGGATTCCTATGTCTAAATATTCCTTTTTGCAGATATATATTCCATTATTGCATCAAGTCCCTGAATACTGCAAAGCCTCTTCAGAGAAATCCATAAAAATTTAGAATAGATTAATTTAACCTCCTACACTGGAGAAAAATAAAGTGGATTTTGACATACAGTTGAACAAGCAGACCATGGAGTTAGTCAATAGATATACAGAACATTTATATTTTATAAACAATGAACTGGGTCCACAGTTGAATAAATGATAACTGGATATCATTTAGGAAACTGGATAGTATTTTCAATGTTTGATGTCAAAAAGCCCATGCTTTCCCAGTGAAGATATGTGGCTTCACACCATGGGAAGACTATAATCTAAGAGGATTTAAAACTACAAGTGGTCCAGAGAGCAATGGAAAGATGTATAATGGTTTTAAGTATATTACCAATAATGATGTGTGTACAAGAAGTGGCATAAAGGACATTATTAAAGCCACAGAAGGTAGTGTGGTACCATGGGATGAACTCTGAATCTGGAGTTAAGAGGACCTGGTTCAAATTCCACTTCGGCCACTTTAGTCAACAAACATTATGTGACAGGCACTATGGTAAACACTTACTAAGTGTATGAGCTGGGGTAACTCTCTGGGTCTCAGTTTCTTCATATGTAAAATAAGGAAGGTTGGGAGGCCCCTTCAGCTCAAAATCTGTATCTTATGATTTTATGCATGGCTAGAAGGAGAGATGAATTAGTCATGAAGAAAAAATGAATCACAACTGAAGGGCAGCCTAAGTGCTACCATGGTACCTTGAGATATTAAAAGAACAAGAATAATGATGATGACAAAAACAATTCAAATTTATATAATACTTCAAGTTTACAAAGTTTTTCATTCTTAAAATGCAAAATGAGACATTTCTGGACATGGTCAATGTGAGAATCTTTTGGCTGAACTATGTTTATTTGGTATGAGGGCTTTTTAAAAATTGTTCATGGGGAAGAAATGGAGAGATAATAAATGCATATACTAAATAAAATACAAAACAAAACTGTCCTGCAAGTAATCTGTGAAACAGGCAAGAGAAGGAATAATGTATGGTACAGGGCTGGACTTAGAATTTATGAATTCTGATTAGAACCCTGTCATTTGAACTAACTGTATGACCATGGGCAAGTCACTTAACCTCTTTGAGACTCAATTTTCTTATCTGCAAAATGGGGCTATTATCTATTGTACCTGTTTCATAAGGCTCAAATAACCTTAAAGTATTATTATCCATCATTATTAATGTATTATCCCTATTTTTAAAAAAAACAAAATAACTGAGTCTTACAAAGGTTAACTGACCTGCCTATATGCAAGGCTACTAAGAATTTGAACCAATATTTGAAGTCGGGAGTATCTTGACTACAAGTCCAGTATGCTTTCCACTATATCACACTGCCTCTTGAGAGGAAGGCATCAAGTCCTTTTGGTACAATTTTTATGTAGATTATATAGAAAGGCATGAATAAGCATCATATAAGATGAAAAAGCTATAGAAAAGTCATAAAAAAAAATTAGGGGCAGCAAATGAGAATATCACAGATCAATTTAAATATCTAAACAAGATACTAAGGCGCATGGGGGTTTCTAGCTTTTACCTTAAAATGATTTTAATGTTAAAAATGTCCAAATTGGGTCCTTTTTTAGTCATTCTGAACACATATACTTCTGTAATTAAAGCTAAACAGGGGTTTAAATTGCACATAATTCTTGTGACCTGGAAGAAATAACTGCTTATACTTGGAAATGTAATGGTTGAAAAATAACAAAGCTGTTAAAGATTAATTTTACTCACTCACATAAACATGCAACTAAGCTTTTAATCACATTGCTACCTGTGCTACAGTTAGATTTGATAATACTTTATAACTTGAAAGTAAAGCAGCTCTACTATGTTCCAAACTAATAGAGACAAATGTTTAAAATAAAAAGTTTTCATGCCCACCTTAATTTACACATAATTTAAAAATGTAAAAGATTTAGTGGCAGAAAGTATGCACATATAATTATGTGTCTATAATCACTCCTCCTTTTAGTGTTCTTCTAGGCTCTGGACTTTTCTTCCTGTTTAGTTTTGATCTTATAGTAGATGAACAGAACTACAGATGATTTTGTATTCTTGAATCCATGGCCCCTTGTCCTATGCTCATGTTTTGCAAAAGCCCCACCCTGGGCTATCCATATCCCTTCCCCTACCACACCCTACTCCTTGAGCTACTCGCTTGGATTCCATTTAAGGTGCTAAGCAGTAAGTAGCAAATGAAAAATCACACAACTCTGCATACCAAGTCTACTACACATTTATGACATCTAATCCAAATTGGACCCCACTGCTACAAAGCAGGCCTTTTACTCTCCCCTGATGTTCTTAGCACACTCCAACAATGCACATTCTAAACCTCTTCCTGCAGCCCTCTCTCCACTTCTTAACAGAGGACCTTACCACATACTTTTCTGAGAAATAGAGGTCACTCAGAGCAAGCTTTCTCTTCTCTGTTCTAATCCTTACAACGCGGACATCATTCATCCCTTCTTTCCAACAAAGCCAATTCATCTACTTGCACTCTAGACTGCATTCTTTTCTCTTTCTGAGCGCTTGTCCCCAGTCTATTCTTCAATCTTTCATTGCTGCCAATAGACGCAAGCTTCCATCCTTTATAATGGATGAAATCTGAAATGGATGAGAAAAAAAGCTTTGAACTTCTGTGCATATCGATTTATTAAGTAATGCTTATTAACTGAATAACAAATTGGAACCAGGTCTCCTCAGCTTGGCACTTGACTCTGAATACAAGAGACAGATTTTTATGTATTAAAAAGAAAACAATAGGACATAAAACAGGATACAAGATCAGATCATTTGATTTTTAATTAGAGGAAAGATGAGGCACTTTGCAAGTTGGGATGGGTTGGGGGAGTGAACAGGTGCAATTCCCTGAAATCAGAAAATGAGGTATCCCACTCCCTCCAAGTATCTGTATTCAATCAAAGGAAGATGGAAATAGTAAACAGTAACCAGCATGCTGCCAGTTTTCAGATAAGACATACGGGTAGCTTGAGATGTATAAATGTGGGAAACTCCTTGCACCAATCTTTGGATCTGACTGGGTTTCTGGTCAGCATAACCTAGTTGGGGTGGGGAACCTGAGGCCCTTAGTGAAGGATCTCTAATTAACAGGTAGAGGTGGTCTAGCTTCCCAGCCACAAACAGGGCTAGGTTCAAACAATGCAAGAGTTTTCTCCCAATTCCCATAAGTGAATAAAGTTTTCTCACAAGACCCATAATTGGATAGAAAAGGAACTGAGTTAGATCCAGAACTTTGTCATAAGATGGAGTCAGTGTACGTGAATCAATTCCACACCTTCACTCCACAAATCCTATAAAGCTCCCACACTTTTCAGTCAAAATTTGCCTCCACTTGCCTTTGTTTGCCTCCCCAGTGCTTAGCACAGTACTTAACAAAGATCAGATGCTCAAAATTGTGGCACTTGATACTTCCTGTCAACATGCTGTTGGCTGAATTCATGAAGTCCATCGAGGGACTTCTAATTTCACTTTTGGCACTCACCTGTTTTATAGGCTTTGTCTACAGGCAAACCCCTTTGGTCACAACTGACAAATTCGATGGCAAGTACTTGTTATAAACTTTCATTACTGATACTCCAAAACTATTTCTTAGGTTGTTAATTTTTTTGGGAGGGGCCTTAGACTTCTATTAAGAGATCCTATCATATGGTTTATTTTTTTTATGTTGAAACAATGTAATAATTAACTTCTTAGTGCTTTGCACTGATGCTGAGTTTCCTTGCCTGGGAGTTCTCTATACTAAGGAAACCACAGGTCCAGTCCTGATACTTTCCAAATTTGTTATGGCCCATTTTATAGTTCTAGAAGTATAGATTAATATTGCTTCAATATTAACTGCTTTCAACAAATTCTACTATTCATGGAGCTTTGACTTTGGGATGTCAGTATCTTTTAACAATCAACTACAGCTTTCTCTTTTATAACTTCATACTTGATAGGTCTTACCTCAAGGAGACCAAGGCATTTATAGATACGACTTTTGTCTAATGGTTCAGTTTGGCCTCATGATTGAAATTTGAAGCCTTCCATCTCTGTATTTGCTTGGAGCACATTAAGACATTTACAAGTCCATGTGACACTGTGTCACTAAGTCCAAACAACATTTTGATATCACTGAACAAAGATACTATGACATGAAGAAGCTATTTAATGTGTTCTTCAGTGAAGGTACAGAGCTTCATGTTGTCCACACACATCAATGGATTAATAAGATATTTTGGCTTGACTCCTTCAATTCGGAAGCCACGTATAATTCCATTTAGAAAGGACGATTTAAAGCTAGGCAGAACCATCTCTGAAAAATGTTGCATTTTATGTCAATTGTTCTTGACATTATTGTTTGGTGTTGTTTTCTCATATAGTTGGACCTTCCTTATATATTTACAGTACGTAACTAAGCCACAAATGTAGTAGAAATGAATCAAAGTCTTTACAATAACCTATAAAGGCAATTTAATTGTCATAGTACTCTCAGGTGGCTTATTAGGTAATTTTCAAATCGATTTTTCTATATATCTCTGGGACTTTTTGGCCCACCCCTTTTACTCCTATGCCAATCCATTTTTTTTCTTATGTTTATATATTCTTCTAGTAATGCAAGCTGTGAATGCTTTATAAAAAATACATAAACATGTAACTGGTCTATATCTGAAGGATTCACTAGTGTTATCTTCTGGTAATAGATATGTGATGTGGCATACATAGAACATGAGATCAAAGTAAGTCAATAAGCATTTATTAAAAACCTACTATGTATGTGCTAGACACTATAAGAGCTGGGGATACAAAGGGAAAAATAGTCACTGTTCTAAATACACAGTCCAATACAACTATTAGTGGAGTTGCGATCAGTATAGTCTTTTTGAAAAGGTACTTGGAACTATGCAAATAAAGTCACTAAAATGTCCATATCTTCTGATTTAGAGATTTTGCTACTAGCATATACCCCAAAGAGGATATTAATAAGAAGAAAGTCCCCATATATACCTAAACATTTATAGCAATACTTGTTGTGGGACCAAAAGAACTGAAAGAAAGTATATGTTTATTGATTGTAGGATGGCTAAACAAACTATAGTTTATGAATGTAATGGAATACTGTTGTGCTGCAAGAAACAACGAATATGATGAATGTCGTTGCTGCTCAGTCATGCCCAACTCTTTGGAACCCCTTTAGGGGTTTTCTTGGCAGAGATACGGGAGTGGTTTGCCATTTTCTTTTCCTGCTCATTTTACAGATGAAGAAACTGGGGCAAACAGGGTTAATTGACTTGCCCAGGGGCACACAACTACAAGTGTCTGGGGCCAGATCTGAACTCAGGTAGATAAGTCTTCCTGACTCCAGGCCCAGCCCTCTATTCACTGAGTCTCCTAAGCGGCCCAAGTATGATGACTACAGAAAACAGAAATACATGATCTGATACGGAATGAAGAGACCACACACACACACAGAGCAATGTATATAGGAAGAACATCTACAAAAATAATCAGAAGTGAATATTGAGGACTAAAAAGGGTCCTTCAGGCTGGCATGAGCCTATAATCCCTGACCGAGAGATTTAGGTTCGCAGATCCCTCGAGCTCTAGACTTCTGAGTTCCAGAGGGCTAAGCTGACAGGGTGTCTGCATTAAGTTTCTCATTTATATGGTAAGCCCCCAGAATGGTGGGGACAAGTGGGTGACCAGATCGCCTAAGGAGGGCTAATCTGCCTGAGTGGGAAATGAAGCTCCTGTGAAGGATCAGTGTGAGACTGGAACTATGAACAGCGCCTGCACTTCCAGTTTGGATGAAAGACCAGACCTTTTAAAATAAATAAAAAACAAATAAATAAATAACAAAGAACAGGGAAGAAAGGGAAGGAGGAAGGATACTGGTAGAAATTTTTGAGGTAAACAGAATTTTTTTTGTGGTAGATATATTTATTTTTTTTTTAAGGAAATGTTGTAAAATTAAAAAGAAGCCCAGCCCCAAAGAAGAGATATGAAAAGATACTTCCTCTGACTCCTTGGCAGAGGCAGGAGGCCTGTGGGTGTGTAACATTGCATATATTTTCAGACTTTCAATATAGTTATTATTTTTGCTGATATTCCTTTTTTCTTCTTTAAAAAAATATTCCTTGTAATAATATGAGGTGGGTCTCTGGAGCCATTTAATGAAATTTAGTGATGTAAAAATAAAAAATATTAATGAAAAAATAAAGGAGATCTTCATCTGAGAGGAAGCTGATTAAATGATTTGTTAGTAATTCACATACCACTGTGAAGCACTTGTGCTGATAATAATGGATCTTATCTGGCCATCTTCCAGTTTTGTAGAGAACTAGTTTTTATCACCTCCCTTTATGCAACTGTTCAGTCATTCGTTATATTAATGGTACATTATTTCCAATTTGATAAAATTTGCATTTTCGTTGTGTTGGACTTTGTGTAATCATACAGATGATCAGAAATTTTCCACAAACTTTCTTTAGAAGTACTTTCCTCTTTTCTGACTGAATTTTACTACTTTGCTCTCTGTGCTGCTGTGACCCTTTGTTATCACCTTATACTTTTGCTTCCACTTGCTGATTAAGAAAATCTAGGTTTTCAGATATACTTTTGTTTTTTGGATTTTGTTCTATATGTTTCTTTTTTGCTACCTTTAACTAGGCAAGGTGGTGTCAAAACTTTTAACTGTGTATATAAACTATTAAAGTAGTCCTTTAAAGTCTTTCTGTAGATCTTCAATTGCTTTCTCAAGATGCTTCTGCCATGTTTGTGTCTGACATTTACACTCAGGATATTCTTTGATAGCACCACAAATACTGCTGTGTGCAGATCTCAAAATGTTTTCATACTTTCTGTCAAATATGAGATATTTCAATGCATAAATATGTTTCTCAATTACAAAACTGGGAACAAAGGAATACCCATCTATTAGGGAATGTCTAAACAAATTATGGTATATGAATGTAATAGAATATCACTGAACAAATGATGACATGGACAGCTTCAGAGGAACCTAGCAAGACTTCTATGAACTGGTGCAGAGAGAAATGAGCAGAACCAAGGAAGCGGCTTATCTAAGGACAACAACATCATAAAGAAAAAATATTCGGGAAGACTTTAAGAACTCTGATGAAGGCAATACAAGTCAAAAGTATGACATAGCAGTCAAAAAGAGCAAAGATAACTTTAGGCTAACTGAAGAATAGCTTCTGGGAATGAGATGAAACTCTTACTGTACTATGCCCTGATCAGAAACATCTGGAGTATTATGTTCAGTTCTGAGGGCTACATTTTAGGAAGGATGTCACTCAAGTTGGAGAACATTCAGAAAAGGGCAACCATGATGGTAACAGCTCTTGAGTTTATGTAATATCTGGACTATTAGCAGGAACTGAGGATGTTTAGATACAATGGACATGTGGTTGGTTGGTTGTTGTTCTTCATCTTCAAAGACCACCAAAATGACATCACCACTGCAAAGTGAAATTTCAGTGTGTCCGACTGTGGCTGATCAAAACAATACAAGCTCAGAATGCTCTACCACAGGTTGGGCACAGATAGTCCATGTGAATATTTGGGGTAGATATTCCAAATTGGCGCATCCTACGTTTACTTTGTGCTGTCTCAATTCTGCTTTGCTCAAAGAGCACAACACCTTTTATTATGTGGGTATGCCATGCTGAGTGGTCCTGTGCCAGTGTCTCCCATGTTGCACAGTCAAATCCAAAGTTCTTGAGAGTGACCTTGAGAGTGTCCTGTATCATTTCTTCTGGCCACCATGTGATCGCCTGTCCCATGTGAGTTCTCCATAAAATAGTCTTTTTGGCAAGCATACATTCTGCATTCAAACAACATGGCCAGCCCATTGGAGTTGTGCTCTCTGAAGCATGGTTTGAATACTTGGTAGGTCAGCTCGAGCAAGTACTTCAGTGTCTGGTACCTTATCCTGCCAGTTGATCCTCAGAATCTTCCTAAGACAGTTCACGTGGAAGTGATTCAGTTTCCTGGCATGTGTTAGTAGACTGTCCATGTTTCACAACATACAACAATGAGGTCAGCACAAAGGCTCTGTAGACCTTCATGTTTGGTAGTCAGTCTAATACCTCTTCTCTCCCAAACCTTTCTTCAGAGCCTCCCAAACACTAAGCTAGCTCTGGCAATGCATGCATTAACCTAATTGTCAATGTGTACATCCCTGGAAAGTATACTACCAAGCTAAGCAAACTTATTCACAGCATTCAAAACTTCTCCATTTGTTGTATGGTTCCACATATGGATAGTGTGGTGGTGGCCACCTGTGTTTTTTTGGTGTTATTAGGCCAAAATTAGCACAGGCAGCAGAGAACTGATCTATACTTTGTTGCATCTCAGCTTCAGAGGCTGCATGGAGTGTACAATCATCTGCAAAAAGAAAATCATGCACCAACACTCCCTCCACTTTGGTCTTAGCTTGTAACCTTTTCAAATTGAAGAATTTGTGGTAGTTGACCTTGATGCCATATTCATTCTCATTGAAAGCATTTGTCAACATGGCTGAAAACATCATGTTAAAAAGCATGGAAGCAAGCACACAGCCGTGTTTCACTCCTTTGGTTACTGAGAAGGCACAAGAGCTTTGTACATCATCCAGAACCCGGGCAAACATGTCATCGTGAAACTGACGTAAAATACTGATGAACCTCTCCAGGCAACCAAATTTTGACAATTTTCCACAAGCCCTCATGACTAACAGTGTCAAAGGTCTTGGTCAGATCCACAAACATTGTGTACAGATTGCTCCTGGCATTTCTCCTGGAGTTACCGGGTAGCAAACACCATATTGACTGTTTCTCAGCCCTTTCTGAAGCCACACTGGCTCTCAGGTATATATATATATGCCTATCTTCCAGGTGAAGGATCAGCCTATTAAGGAGGACTCTAGCAAGAATTTTGCCAGCAATGACTAAGAGAGAGAGCCCCACTGTGATTGTTGCAGGATGATCTATTCCCTTTACCTTTATAGAAATGGATGATGGAGAAAATTTCAGTCAGCTTTTTTATGAGCAGTGGTCCCCCTACCTTATAAATCTCAGCTGGAATAGAATCACCAGCAGGTGTTTTGCCACTTGAGAGGAGTCTAATGGCCCTCAAAACCTCTTCTTCAGTTGGAAGTTCACCTAAGGAGGGACTGACTTCAAGCTGAAGTAAATGGTCAGTGGTCTCAGCATTGATTGATGATGGTCTGTTGAGAACACTATGAAAGTATTCAGCCCATCTCAGCATCATGTCCTTATCACTAATCAATGTGGCTCCATCAGCACTGAGTAGTTGTGATGCACCATAGGTTTTAGGTCCATAAAGAATCATAAAAGCACTTTGGATTGTTATTATCAGCATAAAACTGAATTTCATCTGCCTTCTTACTGAGCCAAGAATTCTGCATCTCTCTAAGCTTTGCTTGCAGTTTGCTTTTGATGGAATTAAATGCTGCCTTCTTAGAGGTGGATGAACTATCCTGCTGGTAAATCCTGTGGTGTTCACGTTTTTCATTTAGCAGCTTCTGAATTTCCCCATCATTTTCATCAAACTAGTCTTGGTATTTGTGAGTGTTCTGACCCAGATAAGCAAATGCAGTGCTGTATACCAAATCTCTGAGAGCTGCCCACTCCTTTACTGCATACTGTGTGTTGGCTCAACTTTCCCTCCAAGTCAGCAGCAAACTGTTCACGCTCTGAGAAGAGCTCTCATTTGTTGTCATTAATTCTTCTGGTAGTCATTTTGCCCTAGGGATGGCGATTTTGATGAATGTGAGTATTTAGCTTGGAAAGGATAAGTCTATGATCAGTCCAGCACTCTGCACCACACATTGCCTGCCTTTGTCACTCTCACATCTTTTCTGTCTCTTCTCCTTACAATTACATAATCTATTAGATGACAGTGTTTGTTGAGAGAGTGCATCCATGAAGTTTTATTGTGTTTAGGTAAGCAGAAGACAGTGTTGGTGATGAGGTCTTGTGATACACAAGTCTTCAGCAGTAAATGACCATTGCTGTTGCTGTTTCCAACTCCATTCCTCCCTAGGACTCCCTGCCAAGTCTGGTAGTCTAAGCCTACTCTAGCATTAAAGTCACCCAGAATTATAAGCTTGTCCTCTTTTGGCACATTGACAATAAGGGTCTCTAGGTCTTCATAAAACTTTTCTTTGACTTCATGAGGGTTTGTCATGGTGGGAGCATAGGCACTGATGATGGTGGCATGGTGTTTTCCTGTGAGTGGCAATTGCATTGTCACAAGTCTGTCATTCATTCCTTTTGGCAGGCACAACAACTTGCTGATTAGATTAGTTTTGATTGCAAACCCCATGCCAGCTTCATGGCACTCCCTTTCACTGCACCCACTCCAGAAAAAGGTGTATCCAGCTCCAACTTCAGTAAGCTGGCCTTCATTTGCCGACCTTGCTTCACTCAGGGCTGCTATTTGGATACGATAACTGTAGAGTTCTCTTGCAGTAAGAGCAGTTCTTTCAGGTCTACTGGATTTTGTGTTGTCTCTTAGTGTGCACATGTTCCATATGCTGATGGTGACTAAAATCATCTTTGGAGATGTTTTCGTACATTTTTTTGTGTTTCGACTGCATAGTGGGACTCCCTGCCTGCCGCGGTAATCAGGCCAGAGTTGGCAATGTTTAGGGCACCTTTTTCTAGCCCCCTTCCTCACACCAGGTGGTGAACAGTACGATCCTTAAAAGGCTGCTCAGACACCCAGGGCGCTGCCGAGTCCCTTTGCTGCTTCCAGTGAGAAACAACCCTATGGCCTGGGCTGCCTGTGTGCAGGGTTGTGACTACAGCTCCCGTGTATCTGCACCTGCTCCTTCATCACTTGTCTGTTGCCTGTAGGACTTTGAGGCATAATAGTGAAATGGTATGGGTGATGTCTTCTGATTCGTGTGTAGATTGGATTTAAGTGAGGCAGAGTTGCACGAAGTCATCAGCCTCACTCTCTCCTCCTGAGTCATCAGAGTCCAGTGGCAGGACAGAGTAAAGATGGCTGAAGATGCAGTGGATGATCTTGGCGTCTTCAGTGTCTAACCAAGCTCTAAGTACTTCTTATCTTATACTAAGTATATAATATAAGATATATTATTATAAGATATATTACAAGATATATATTATATCATATCATATATAATATATTATAATATATAAATAATATAAGATAGAATATAATATATAAGATATATTATAAGATATATAATAAGATATATTATTATAAGATATACTTATACTAAGTATATAATATAAGATACTTCTTATCTTATACTAAGATAAAGCAGTGCTTTATCTGCTTTCATGGCCGTTGGAACAAACTGTTCTCATCTGCTCATTCCATCAGATGAAGTCTTCATACACTTGGGGTAGACACCCCCATAACTCACCAAGGGGTTTGAGAACCCTTGGTTACCCTCAACCTGGTTTGGCCTGTCTGCCAAAATGGTTTGCCAGGGTGTGGCTGCTGTGCATGAGGCAGCTTCTTGGAGCCACAGGTGAGAGTTAGGAGGAACAGGTGAACACCAAAGGTGGAAAGAGCCCTGAAAAGGGCTCAGCAACCATCACACCAAAGGTACTGGTCCTCCCTGAACACACCCTCCACCCCAGTGCACATAATACCTATGTTCAAGCATGTGAAGGGAATCATACTTGTTTTGCTTAACAGGCAGGTCAAATGACCAAATGAGTTAATATAGGAAAAATGCCTTGTAAGCTTTGAAGTACTATGTAAATGCTAACTTTATTTTTCTTTTTGGGCAGCATGGAGAATGCTGGACTTGTAGTCAGCAGACTCCAATTCTGCCTAAGACAGTTATTAACCATATTACCACAAGCAATTTATTCAACTTCTCTGGGAATCAGTTTCCTTGTGGAAATTGATGGTTAAAAAATGGAGACAATGATGCTTGTTCTATCTTTCTTATATGGCATAAGTGCGTACTTCACGAGAAAAGCACTGTTGATATGAAGCACTATGTAAATATGAACTGTTATTATTACTGGCAGCTAGATGGTGCAATAGCTGGGTCTGGAGTCTGCAACACCTGAGTTCAAATATGGATTCAACCAATTACTTTTTGTGCCTCTGGTCAAGTCACTTAATCTATTTCAATTTCCTCATCTACAAAATGGGGTTAAGAACAGAATCTATTTTCCAGGGTTGCTGTGAGAATAAAATGAAAATAAAATTTGTTAAGTGCTTGGCAAACCTTAAACCTATATAAATGCTAATCATTAATATTACTGTTATTATTAACTGGTTCCAAAGGATAGAACTAGGAACAATGAACAGAAGTTGCAAAAAAGCATATTTATACATTGTTAGGTAAAACCTCTTAACTATTGGCATTATCCAAAATGGAAAAGGAGTACTTGAAGAGTTAGTGGTTGGAGGTCATCAAGCAACCCTAGATCACCTGTCAGATATGATATATATTCTAGTTCAGGTGTGGGTGAATTAGATGAGCTTCCCGTCCAACTCTGAGACTCTATTGTCTGACTTCTCCCAGTCAAATCTATCTTCATCCAGCACATTGCAGTCAGATTAATCTCTCTAAAAAATTGTTTAGATCATATCATTTTCCTGCTCAATTTTGTATGCTACACTGTTAAGGCAGTCCTACGTTATCTGTTTAGTAGAGTAGTTTCTGTCCAAAATTAGTAAATATCAGTAAATTGAAATAGAATTAAAAAGAAAACAAAGTAAACATTTTACTGGCACCAAATAGGCAATAAAAGCAGAGCCATTTAAAATATAGGAAAATACTTGCTTTGGGAATCTTAAGGAAAAGTACTACAGCAAAATCTGAACCTCTAACTCAATTCCTTAAACAGTGTAGGTACTTAGTGTGTGTTGAACTTCTGAAAGATTTAGATTTTGTCATAACCCGAAGTTTATTAATTCATTATGAAATAAAGATTAACAGTAAAAGTAAAATTATAAATGTAATATTTAGTCTTATTAATGAAAACTACTTTTTAAGCATTTAAAATAACTCAGCTTTCAAGCAGCACCTCATTTTCCAGAATAGCATTTAGACTAGGCTAAACAGTGTGGCATTATAAAATAAACACTGGACTTGGGATTCAAGAGACCTGTACACTCGTCTGCCCTCTAACTAGTATATGACTTTCTTTGGGCAAAGCACTTACCCTCCTGGATGTCAGTTTCCTCATCTTAAAAATTAGGGGATTGGACTAGATACTCTCTGAGGTATCTTCTAGTCTAACATTTTGTGAATCTATAGAATCTCTTCTTGCTGTTTCATGTATGTAACTCATACAGTAAGGGGGCTGTTCTCCCTGCTCTGACTCTTGCTTCCTTTAGATTACCTATTGTACCTCCTCTAAGAAAATCTGAAACATATGTGTAATCAGCCTTTGGCAAATTGGGCAATTCAAAGTATTAACCATACAATCATTGGGGGGGGTGGGAGGGGGAGGGTTGGCTGATAATGGTATTAGTCAATGTTCGACATTTGTACGTAACTTTTAAGACTTCAAGCGTTTGCAGGATTTTATTATCAACCTCATTTTTACTTTTGAGATGCCAATTGCACACATTCCCAGCTATGTGTAGTAGAGAAAAAAATGACAGGCATGATGTGACAAGTTTATATCTGCAAAAAGGAGGAAATTATTCATAAAAGTGTTTGTGAATCTGCTCCAGTAACCTCTCAAGCGCAGATGAGGGAAATGAATAAATGGAAAAGGCAAGTAAATTTGTATGTAAATGAGATGGTGGTCCCCCACTGGCACTCATGCAGCTGAGCAAGCATCCACCTCCCCCGATGCCTGAGCCACTGGGCCAGGTCAAGTTCAGCCAGCCCTGGTGGGAGTTCTGAGTTTGGATGGGCCCAGAACTCATCACAGAACTGGAAGGGAAATTAGAGATGGCAGATTTCCCCTTTCCCACTTTTACCTTGAGGGTTCTTCCGACACTGCTACCCCTCCCCATACAGTTCAGCATTGTTTCTCCTCTCCCCTGCATTTTATGAGTTATTTCATGGTTACTGTGTTAGGAAAATTGCATATTATCAGAATTAATGTTTTGTTATAAAGATCTCTTTGCAGAAAAGTATATTTCCAGCAATCTCTAGCAAAGACCATACAGTCATGCCTTTCATATTGCAGGGATTAGGAGCATGGTGCCCTCATGTTCTGGAAAATTCACACAAAACTTTTTGGCTCTCTCTTCATACCAGAGAAGAAGTCTGAATTTTTTCTTTTTCTTTTATGGGTTGGAAGATTTGAGTTAAGTATTTGGTTATAGGTTATATGTAGGTCAATGTTAAATAAAAATACTACACATATTTTATGCATTTCTGAGTTTCTAAATTTGTTCTACGTAGTCTGGTCTTATGCAAAACTCCCACAAAACTGCCATTTAATTTCTTAGCAAACGCAATGGAGAAAGTGGTGATATGGAAGGGATAACTGTAGCTTTTGGTGGCTGCAGAAATTTAACCACCTATTTCCCATAGAATTCAACGTATCAGCATTTGTATTTTTCACTTTTGTCATTTTCTAGGAATGTTACTCCCATGAAAGTGAAGGACTGACAGTATATAAAAATGAAGTATTTTCCATAAGCTAAAAGGTCTAACCCTATAAACATTTCTGGACCAGTAGAATTTAGGATTAATAGCAGCAAAAGGGCAGCTCATCCTACTCTAACTTCAGGACTGGTATCTTGGGGCTGAGATAACATTATAACACCACCCAGAACAAAACTGGCTAGATCATATGATAGAAAAAGAAAAACTCCAGACTACAAACTGGAAGGCATGAATTCTAGTCCTTGATCTACTAATCAGATATAACCTTGGAAAAATCACTTATTTTGCTCTGAGCTCAGTTTCTTCATCTAGAAAATGAGGGGTTTGACAAAGGTATGATCTGAATTCCTTCTAGTTCTGAAACTCCACAAGAGCAGTAAGTTAAATGAGGGGAGTCTATTTTTGTATCTTGAATTAATAAAGCTGTATTTTGTTTCTGAGTCACAAAATTTTTGTTATTCACTGTATCTGACTCTTTGTGACCCCATCTGGGGTTTTCTTGGCAAAGATACTGGAGTGACTTGCCATTTCCTTCTCCAAGTCATTTTACAGATGAGGAAACTGAGGCAAACAGGGTTAAGTAACTTGCCTAGGGTCACACAGCTAATAAGTATCTGAAGCCAGATTTGAACTCAGGAAGATGGGTCTACTCAGGAAGATGGGTCTTCCTGACCCCAGACCTGGTACCCTATCCACTGTACCACTTAGCTGCTGGCAAAAACTTTAGCCTACTATTAACATGAATTATATGGCCCTCACTCAAATAAACTATAACAGTTCTCCGAAGTAATTAAATATCACTATCATGTTAATACTTCTAGGCTCAGTCTGAAAGGTACACAAAAATATATTATTACCAAAATTAAGACAGGTTTTAAGTTTTCACTTGTGATACAATTGGCAAAAACATGTCCCCTTGGAGACAAAGTATAATTTTTTTTCTCAGTTATTTATTGTTTATTCAGTATTTAGGTTTAGTATGACACTTGAATTGGTTGCGCTGTTGTACATATACAGATCTTTTTATATAATATGGAAATTTACAATTATATATATATATATATATGCACACAAAATCAGATCCTCTACAAAAGCGATACATGGGGGCCATGCTGTAGTTCCCTAATGGAGGGGAGCACAAAGGTAATTAATGCATCAATGAAGAATTACTACTGTACGGTGTTTTGTATCCAGGATTGTTGCCTTCTGGACCTAAGGGAACCTGTAGCACCTACATACAAAGCAGGTAGTTTACATACCTGTGGGACACTGTCTCTGCTTGACACCAACCACTGAGACTATACAGGTCATATCCAGCATCATATGCTAACTACAACAGGGTTCTAGTTCCCATTTCTAACTTTCGGAAGAAACTACAGTGTGTTCAAAGGTTTTACATTTCTGGAGTTTAGTCACTAATCAGAGGAAGGATTTGGTCTATTTGAAAAGCAGATTATACGTAAACCCTCAACCCCTGTCATATTCTCTCGATGGCAGCACATTCAAAGGTTTTAAAATTGCAGCTCCTTCTGGAGTCCCCAAAGAGTATCTGTGCTCTTCTTTAAACGGCTCTCCTCCTTCGGATTCAGGTTGACCTTTACCACATCTGAAATGCCATTCTGCCCAAAGACACATGGGACACTAAGGAAGACATCCTCATTAATGCCATATAGGCCTTTAATCATGGTGGAAATTGGATGCACTCTCCTAAGATTCTTCATAATGCTTTCTGCCAGATCTGCCACAGACAAGCCAATGGCCCAGGAAGTGTAGTCCTTCAGTTTGATTACCTCATAAGCACTTTCAACCACCTGTTTATGAACATCTTTCCAATTTTCTGCATCGGCATCAATTCCCAAAGAAGGATGAAGGTTCTTTAGAGACACACTGGCAAGATTCACACCACTCCATACAGGAACACTGGAGTCTCCATGTTCCCCAAGGACCCATCCATGACAACTTGAAGAATGGACACCAAGTCTCTCCCCCATTAGATAATGGAAATGGGCAGAATCCAGATTGCAACCACTTCCAATAACATGGTTTTTAGGGAAGCCACTTAGCTTCCAGGCCACATATGTCAAAATATCCACTGGATTGGAAACAATAAGCAGCTTGCAATTAGGGCTGTATTTAACAATATTGGGAATGATGAATTTAAAGATACTCACATTAGTCTGGACCAAATTAAGATGACTTTCTCCCTTCTGCTGATGTGCCCCAGTCATAACAATGACCAGTTCTGAGTTTGTAGTCACACTGTAGTCTTTGCCAGAAACAATCTTTGGCATTTTGAGGAAAAGGCTGCCAAGTTGGAGATCCATCATCTCTTCCTTTAGCTTGTCTTCTATTACATCAATTAGGGCAAGTTCATCAGCCAATTCCTTTATTAAGATACTAATGGCACATGCCATGTCAATTGCACCAATCCGAATAACAGTGATCTTTTTCTGGGGAACCTGGTCCTCCTTTAGGACATTCAAGATAAGCTGACCCTTAACAGTTGATGCCACTTTGGAGGGTAGCTGGGGGGATAGCTGGTCAGGTTGCAAAAGTTCTGAGTTAGATGTAAGGTGGCTGCTCCCAGGCTTGCATCTGAAGTTTTTTCAAAGACCAAAAAGTCCCCCCACAATAGCATGAAAAATTAAAGTACATGAGTTGTATACTGCTTTAGTTAACAAAGCAATTTCCCCATACATGATCTCATTTGATCTTTACAACATTGTGACAAGTAAAGTTAGGTCTATTATATCAGCTTTACACATGAAGAAGAGAAAGGTCAGCAAATTTAAGGGACATACCAGTCAGAAAGCAAGATAAGGTGTTTCGATGCTTATTCTAGTGTTTTATGTCACCAAGTATCTTTAGCACAGGAGGAATAAAGTGGACTAGTGTTTGTTAACTAGGGGTCAGAGGAGGAACTGGGGGAAGTTTACGTAATTAGAACCATGACATACCCTACAATTCCCCAACTCCTCCTTGCATTGTATTTGCTGGTACTGTTCGTCTTCCCTTCTACTTGGCCACCAAATAAAAGAGATCAGGCAAAAAATTCTTTTTTTGGCAGAAGGTAGGGGAGCAGGGAGAGCCAACATGTTGGCAAGAGAACATTGCTGTTCTCTTTTCAAAAAGCACTGATCCTCAAAATTTCTGCCATAGCATTCATTCCTTCAACACATTTATTCAGTACCTGTTTATGTACCAGGCAGGGGGAAAAAAATCCTTTTCAACTCTCAAAAATCTTTCTATACTCTAGGGAGAAGGAATACCTATGATTAACCTCAAAGAGCATTTACAATGTGGCAGACACTGTGTTAGATGTCAGGGATAGAAATACAAAAATGAAATTTCTTGCCCTCAAGGAGCTCACAATGTGAACTAACATATTTTTTGGTAGCAAACAACATACCCCATTCCCTCTTCTTCCTCAAATATTGCCTTCCTAGAGCATAGAAACACCTCATTCTATGGAATAAATGTGAAGGTTATCTATATAAACTTTATTACATAAAATCCTGTATTTTTCATTATCAGTCACATAATGAAAATCAGTTTAGCCCATAGATACTTTCTATTATACCTAAACTATTCTGCTTCCAAATTTAATTACACTTTATCACTGTGTTTAAAAATGATTTCAAAATAAAATAATAATTCTAATAAAATAATATTGAAAATATATTGTAAAATCAGTAAGACAAAATTTTATTTTTTACAGACATTCTTTCTCTATGATATATATACATTAATATGTAACCTCATTAGTAGGTCAAATATATTCTACTCAATTTTGGAACTATAAAGATGGCAAGTTTTTTTTTGTTTCTGAGAAAAATTCCCAACACTGGAGATAAGCTTAAATTAGCCTTAGATACTGACTCACCACTGCACCAATGCAAAGTATTTAAGGTTATTTTTATGTTTAGCTTAATGTTTTAAAGGAGAAACAGTGATTTAAAATGAGTACATTAGATTTTAAAAGTTACCTCACTTATATCAAATAACCTACAGTTTTCCTAGGAGCTCATTGACAGTTCCCTGGAACTCCTTGGAGTTCTAGGCTTTAAATTGTTGGCTTTAAAAAATTAACAGATTTAAAAACTAGAGGGGACACAGAAGCAAAATGAAAATAAGGACTCAAAATACAACCATAAATGATCAAATGCAGAAATACATTTACTGAAACATATAGAACTATAAATTAAATAACAAAGAGCAAATGGACTTGAAAATCCTGAAAAGCAACTTAAGAGGCACTGGATATAGGATCAGTACTATAATTTATATTAAAAACTGCTGTGTGTGAAATGAGCTATAGTTAGGCACTGGAAATTGCAAGATCATAGATTTAGAGCTGGAAGAGACTTAATACAATATCCTTACTTAACAAGCGAGGAAACTGAGGCTCAGACAGTTTAAATGATTTTGTCCTTAGGTACCAGCCTGGATTTGAACCCAGGTTCTCTGATTCCAAATACAGCACTCTAGTCCTCCATTATACCACAAAAATCAAAGTGAAAATTCAGTTCTATGCAAATAATTTAGTTTTTTACTTGAGATGATTCTGTATAGGGAATTCATAAAAGGTTAAATTTTCTATGTCACTCAAACTTCAAGAAAACAAAATTCTCAATGAACTAGTACAGTGTTGTACAGATCAGCAACTGATTGGACATATGGGATAAGAGTCAGGAGTACAGGATGGCTCTGAGATTGTGAACTTGGTGACTAGAAGGACAATGGTGCCTTCCAATAATGGGGAAATTTATTAGACAAGTGTTTGGAGGAAAAAGATGATGAATTCTGTTTTGGACATGACTATGAGATATCCAGTTTGAAATATCCAATAGGAAGTTGATAGAATTCAGGAAAGAGTAGAGCTGGACATAGGGATCTGGGAGTCATCTGCATGGAGATGATCACTGAGCCTGGAAGAGCTAATAACATCACCAAGTGGGAGTAGGTAGGCAGTAAAGAGAAAATGGTGAAGCACAGTGTCTGGGGGACACTTCATTTAGGGGGTGTGACAGATGAAGGATGTGACTGAGAAGGTGCAGGCAGACAAAGAGGAGGGGAATCAAGAGAGTTCAGTGCCACAAAGAGTAACTGGAAGGAGAGGGTGGTCAATAGTGTCAAATGCAGCAGAGAGGTCAAAATGGATGAGGACTGTGAAAAGGCCATTAGACTGAACAGTTAGAAGATTATTAATAACTTTGGCGAGAGCAGATTCAGCTGAAAGATTAGGTCAGAAGTCAGAATGAAGAGAATTAAGGGGACCTTGAATATGTTTTTAAAAGGAAAGCAGCCAATAGCTTGGGAGAAGTTAAAGATTAAAAAAGATGGTTGCAACAATTTACTAGAGAGAAGTGTATGGGATCAAGGGTACATGCAGTTTGGCTGGCCTGGTACACAGAAAGGCCACCAAATCATCAGCAGTTGGAAGGAGGGAGAAACAATGGAAGCTGATGTCAGAGGGATATGGGGTAAGGAGGAAAGGAAAAGAGGGAGCTCTTAGTGAATAGCCTGGTCTTGGGAAATGGCTTCTACTTTTTTTTGGTGAAAAGGCAAGAGAGAAAAGAGGAGGAGTGGCAAGGGAGGTTTGAGGGCAGAAGAAAAGAGTCTGGAACAGTTACTGGTGAGAACGAAATAGGGAATCAAGGAGTAGTAGGACTGTATTACTGCATTAATCCCAATTAATTGGCCCCAGTCAGCAGTTTCATGATTTCTTCAGTTCCGTCCAGCAGCATGTGAGTAGGAATGAAGGAGGTGGATGGTGGGAATAATTTAAGGTTTTGATAAGGCAAGATCAAAATAAGGACAAAGGAACAAGGGATTACAGAATAGAAGGCAAGTCTAATGTCCAACTGATTTCATCAAGGGGCCAAGGATTGTTTTTAAACCTGGAAAGGACCTTATCAACTACTATCACTCTATGATTTTATAGATGAGGAAACTGAGTCTTCAAGAAGTAACTTGTGCAAGGGCAGAGTCAAGATGGGGTAGTAACAGCACAGACATTCTGGAATGCTCCTGCCAAGCCCAGTCAAAACCTGTAAAAAATGGCTCTAAACAAATTCTGGAGCTGCAGAACCCACAAAATGATAAGAGTGAAGCAAATCTCCGGCCCAAGACAGCCTGGAAGGTTGCTGGGAAGTTTCTATCTCGCCATACAGGGGACAGGGCACAGTCCAGTGTGGGCCGAATCAGCAGACAGGACCTGAGCAGGCCTTGGGGGGACTGAATCTCTTGCACCTTGGTTAGATTCCAGACTTCATGACCCCAAAATGCTGAGGATAAATTGGAAGGTCAGTGGGAAAAGCCTGTGGAACCAGTGCAGGAGAGTGGAGTGGAGAAGAAAAGGAGAAGAAAAAAAAGCCAAAGCTCCCCTATCCAAAGCCTCCAAGAAAAATATGAATTGGTCTCAGGCCACAGAAGAGCTCAAAAAGGATTTTGAAAATTAAGTAAGAGAAGTAGAGCAAAAACTGGTAAGAGAAATGAGAGTGATGCAAGGAAACCCAAAAAAATGCTGAAGAAAATGACACTTTAAAAAATAGACAAACCCAAATGCCAAAAGAGGTTCAAAAAGCCAATGAGGAGAAGAATGCCCTAAAAACAGAATTGGTCTGATGGAAAAGGAGATCCAAAAGCTCACTGAAGAAAATAATTCCTAGATTGGAATGGAGCAGAGGGAAGCTAATGACTTTATGAAAAATCAAGAAATTATAAAACAAAACCAAAGGAATGAAAAAATAGCAGGCGATGTGAAAACAATGTTATTCCCTCCTTAAGCCAAATGTAATGAGAGTAAGCTTCATTTTTTCCCTCTCCTCTACCTTCTTTTCCCCTCCACTGAAAAAGCTTTTTCTTGCCTCTTTTATAAGAGATAATTTGCCCCATTCCATTTCTCCCTTTCTCCTAGCAATATATTCCTCTCTCATCCCTTAGTTTTATTTAGATATCACCCCTTCCTTGGAAAAACAACTGACCTGGAAAATAGATCCAGGAGAGACAATTTAAAAATTATGGGACTACCAGAAAGCCATGATAAAAAAAAAATAGCCTAGACATCATCTTTCATGAAATTATCAAGGAAAACTACCTTGACAGTCTAGAAACAGAGGGCAAAATAAATATTGAAAGAATCCACCAATCACTTCCTGAAAGAGATCCCAAAAGAAAAACTTCTAGGAATATTGTAGCCAAATTCCACAGTTCTCAGATCAAGGAGAAAATATTGCAAGCAGCTAAAAAGAAACAATTTGAATATTAGAGAAAGACAATCAGGACAACGCAAGATCTAGTAGCTTCTACATTAAGGGATTGAAGGGCATGGAATATGATATTCCAGAAGTCAAAGGAACTAGGATTAAAACCCAGAATCACCTACCCAGCAAAACTAAGTACAATTCTTCAGGGGAAGAAATGGTCATTCAATGAAATTGAGGACTTTCAAGCATTCTTGATGAAAGGACTGGAGCTGAATAGAAAATTTTGACTTTCAAACACAAGAATCAAGAGAAGAATGAAAAGGTAAACAGGAAAATGAAATCATAAGGGACTTACTAAAGTTGAACTGTTTACATTCCTACATGGGAAGATAATATTTGTAACTCTTGAGACTTTTCTCAGTATTTGAGGAGTTGGAGGGATTATATAGACAAAGGGCACAGGGTAAGTTGAATAGGAAGGGATGATATCTAAAAAAATAAAACTAAGGGATGAGAGAGGAATATATTGCTAAGAGAAAGGGAGAAATGGAATGGGGCCAATTATCTCTTATAAAAGAGGCAAGTAAAAGCTTTTTCAATGGAGGAGAAAAGGGGGGAGGTGAGAGGGAAAAAGTGAAGCTTACTCTCATCATATTTGGCTTAAGGAGGGAATAACATGTACACTCAATTTGCCATGAAACTCTATCTTACACTACAGGAAAGTAGGGGAGAAGGGGATAAGCAGGGTGTGGGGGGGAATGATAGAAGAGGGGGATGATAGAAGGGAGGGCAAATGGGAGGAGGGGGTAATTAGAAGTAAATACTTTTGGTGAAGGACAAGGTCAAAAGAGAGAACAGAATAAATAGGGGGCAGGATAGGATGGAGGGAAATATAGTGAGTCTTTCACAATATAATTGCTTGCTGTCTCAGTGGGATGGGTGGGGAAGGAGGAAGGGAAAGAAGTTGGAACTCAAAATTTTAAAAACTGTTTTTACATGCAACTGGGAAATAAGAAATACATGGAATGGGGTATAAAAATCTATCTTGCCCTACAGGAAAATAGAGGAGATGGGGATAAGGGAACGGAGGGCAGATTGGGAGAAGGGGTAATCAGAATGCAAAGTGTCTTGGGGTGGGGTGTAGGGGGAGATGAGGAAAAAATGTGGAAGTCAAAATCTTGTGGAAATGAAGGTCGAAAACTAAAAATAAATAAATAAAAGGGTTGTGGAAACATAAATTTAAAAATAAAAAGAAGTAACTTGTGCAAGGTAACACAAAAAGCAAGTAGCAAAGTTGATATTTGAACTCAGGGCTCTAACTCCAACCCTACACCCTATACTCTTTCTGCAATATTTTACTGCTGAAATTTTAACTGCAGCATCTTACTTTATTGCAAGTCATTGAGAATGTGCAGTAAAAACTCTCTCTGGCTATAATTTAGTTAACCAACAACCTAATCCCAAGTACAGAGAAAGACCTTTTATAAACAACACCAAGATGCAAATTAATGGTCAAAGTCAAAGTGATGATGCAGCAGACAAGAGTGTCTCTGGCTAAGTGGTAGTGACAAGGAAAGAGCTATTAATTGTCATCTGCCCTAAAATTCCCTTCATTATTGTGGATAATTGGCTGATGACTTTGATATTCAATACAGTAAAAAAAAAATTAATGAGAAGTTGAAATAAGAGGTTAATGAGGACATATTTCATTCAGAAATGATTAATAAACCCCACAATCTGTATCTCTTTATGCATTTTATCAGTTATGTAACAGATGAAATTTCTGGCAGCCAAGAATGAGTAGCAATCGAGTTAAAAGCTGAAGTGATGAAGCATTTTATAATTGTGTTGTTTATTTCTCCATGTTCTCTGAAGTCACAGACATCATTTCTATTACAGGACAAGATAAAAATAAGGTAACAACACTTGTCACATCTATAGCACCTTTTCATCAATACATTTCAAAAGGATTCACTAAATCCTAACACCCTAGTGAGCTGAGCCAGTAGGGATAAACTGAGGCAGAGATGGTGAGTAACCTGAGACTGCCCAATAAACTAATACTGTAGATGGAAACAGCCAATGCATCTTGGTTCATTCCTGGAACCGGGGATAAATCATAACCAAACTACAAAATGTTTCTTCTCCTAAAATGGTCTGACTGAACCGTTTAATTCATGATTTGAAGTTAACAAACGCCTACAACAGTTACATGAAATATCAAGTAAGAAGATAATTTAGAAATAAAAATTTGTTTTAGGCTTCTGCTATATGAAAAGTAACAATTGTATTGACTCAGTTTCTTTCTTTTTAACCATAGTAGTCATGCTGTGAAAGAAGACACAAACCCAAAGGAAAAAAGAGACAAAGTGAACAGCATGCTTTGATTTATATTCAGACTCCATCAGTTCTTTCTCAGGAGGTTGATAGCATTTCCCATCGTGAATCCTTTGAAATTATCTTGGCTCTGTATTACTGAGAATGGCTTAGTTATTGACAGCTGATTATCGTACAGTATTGCTATTACTGTGTACAATGTTCTCCCATTCACTCATGTAAGTCTTCCCAGGTTTTTCTGAAATCAATCTGCTCATCATTTCTTATAGCTTAGTAATATTCCATTATAATTATATACCACAATTTTTTCAGGCATTCCCCAATGAATGGACATACTCTCAATTTCTGATTTTTTGCCACTACAAAAAGAGATGCTATAAATATTTTTGTACAGATAGGTCCTCTCCCCCACTTTTTTTAATCTCACAGACCTAGTAGTGGTATTGCTGGGTCAAAGGGTATGCACACTTCTTTGGGCATGGTTCCAAACTGCTCTCCAGAATCGGTTCCAACGCTACCAACAATGCCTTAGTGTCCCAATTTTCCCACATCTTCTCCAACATTTATTATTTTCCTTTTCTGTTGTATTAGCCAATGTGATAGATGTGAGGTGATAACCTCAGAGTTGTTTTAATTTGCAATTCACTAATCAGTAGTGATTTACAGCACTTTTCATATGACTGTAGATAGCTTTGATTTCTTTATCTGAAAACTGCATGCTTTTATCCTTTGACCATTTATCCGTTGGGGAATGACTTGTATTCTCACAAATCTGACTGAGTTCTATATATATTTGAGAAACAAGTATCTCTTTGTCAGAGATACTTCCTGTAAAAATTGTTTCCTAGCTTTCCGCTTTCCTTCTACTTCTGGTTGCATTGGTTCTGTTTGTGCAAAACCTTTTTAATTTAATATAATCAAAATTGTCTTTTACATCTAATAATGCTTTCTATCTCTTTTGGTCATAAATATTTCCATTTTCCATAGATCTGACAGATAAACTATTCCTTGCTCTCCTGATCTACTTATGGTATTACCCTTTATGTTTAAATCATGTACCCATTTTGATCTTATCTTGGTCTAAGATGTGGTTTCTGCCATACTGTTTTCCAATTTTCCCAGCAATTTCTGCCAAATAGTGAGTTCTTGTTCCAGAAGTTAGGCTCTTTGGGTTCATCAAACACTAGATTACCACGGTCATTTACTATTGTTGACTGAGTCTGGAATTTATTGGAATCAATAAGGATTCCAACATTATTTGAAAGAAAGGAAGAAAATTGTACTAGATTCTTCTTTTTGTTTTTTTGATGAGGCAATTGGAGTTAAGTGACTTGCCCAGGGTCACACAGCTAGTAAGTATCAAGTGTCTGAGGCTGGAATAGAATTCAGGTCTTCCTGACTCCAGGGACTGTGCTCTATCTACTACACCACCACAATGCCCCTTATACTAGATTCTGTACACAGACACACAGACACAGAACACACCTCTCTGACTTCAGGGCCTGTGCTCTATCTACTACACCACCACACTGCCCCTTATACTAGATTCTGTACACACACACACATACACAAACACACACAGCCAGTTTCTTTTTCAGACTGTTTTCTTTTTCAATGGCTCAAGTTACCATGTCTAACACCTTTCTTAGACCTTGAATTTTCCGACCTGCAATGCAGATCTTCTTAGTAATTTACTTAATTTATTAACATATTCCAGAAAACTAAGATTCTGAAACCAGAATCAGGTTAGAAGTACATTCCATAACACAAAATTAGTGATAGTCATCAATTACAACAAGGAAACAATAAAAACACCCTTGCTTTTGGGAATTTAACTCTACACAATATTGTAATATGGTTTCTGATTATATACCATAAAAATATTCCAAGGACTTGTAAACAAAAAAGCATTTGCCATGCAAAATTAAAATAAATAGTTAAAATGCTACATTTAAAACACAGTTCAGGACTAAATAGAAATTAAAAACTACCATCAAGCAACATTTTAAGACTCTCAGTTAATACATCTTGTTAAAGAATATTTTAACTGTCTAAATTTTCTAGAAAATCTACATCACTGATGCACTGAAATTTAACTATCAAAATTAGGTCTTCTTAAATGCCTACCTGCGCATTGGCTTTCCGTCCATGCACCATGAAGAGAATCCTTCTCTCCAAATTTTAAAGCTTGATCTAAAAAAATAGAAAAGCATCCACCTTAAAAAAAGCTGTCTCCATTCTTACTACCAACATGAGTGCTAAAGAATAAATTCATTCATTCGCTATGTTCATGGAATATGGATTTTAAAAATTACAGTATTCTAGAATTCAAAGGTTTAATACTCCAGTTTCTGTAGGCTAAAAAATACCAATTAGAATCCTGCATAAACTGGATAATCCATTATTTCATTACCTTAAAGGGAAATAAGGCAATAACTAAGTTACCAGAGTAATCTTGCCTTTTCTTAATTTCAGTGAGCTTCTACAGAGTAATGGCACTGCCTGGAACTTAGTGGTACTTACCATGAGAGACTGAACAGAAAAGGCTCTCCTTGTTCAACATCTGATCTGAAGGCTCTTAATGTGCATTAATGTGAACAGAATCCCAAGAAAAATTTGACTTTACATACATTTCTCCCTCTCTGTCTCACTCTCACACACCCACACCCCCACACCCCTACCTTTTTCAGCTTTCAATAACCATGAAGGAAGTAACCTGACAGGGACTGCACCTGTGAATTTTTGGTAATTTTTGGTACAGGAACTCTCAAGCTAGGAAGCTCTCTCCCCATGAAAGCCCTGCTCCTTCTCTTAACTGCTACTCTTAAAGAGTTGCCTAGAACACGAGAGGTTAAATGACTTGTCCAGAGTCTGAGTGTTACTTGAACCCAGGTTGGCGCTTCCAAAGGCTGTTCCCTATCCACTGTGTCAGGCTTTCTCTCTCTCTATTGTGTGATATACGTGAGCATCTCCACAGCATGTGCCAGGCATGTGCCAGGAGCTTTACAATTATTACCCCATCCGATTCTCACAACAACCCCAGGAGGGGGCTGCTCCTGTCGTGATTATCATTCGCGTTGTACAGATGGGGAAACTGAGGCAAACAGGCGCGGCGACTCGCCCCGAACCACGGCGTGTGAGCGCCTGTGGCTTGACCTCGGGCCTGGCTCTGCATCTTCCACCTAGCTCTACACATTTAGGTAACACGAATGCACGAGCATTTATGCACACCTAAGTGTTTTTTGTGACGTATTTGTCCACAAGCACAATAACACGTACAAAACAAACGCCAAGTAACTTCTGGGAAGAGGGGCGCTAGCATCATGGGGCCGGGGTCGTTTGAGGGGTTGGGGAAGGCCTCGCTGGGGGACAGCACGGGGTCCTGCTCGTGCCAAGGCGCGGAGGGGGGAAAAGAACGTCCTCAGCGGGGGCCAGCCAGGCCGGTTTAACCGGACCCCTGGGAGCGAGGAGAGGGCTGATGGAGAGCAAGCCGGGGAAGGTAGGCTGGGCAGAGGGGCGCCGGGCTCCCAAGGGGAGGCGTTCCGGTGCATGCCCAGCACTTAGCGGCTGAGGAAGCCGAGGCCGGACACCAGCAGGTGACTCGTCCAAGGTCACACGGGCGGCGGCAGCGGGGTCTGAAGCGGCGTCCTCGGGGTCCGCAGGGGCCCCTCCTGCCGGGGACGACTTCCGGACCCCGGAGGCGGCGCCGGGAGGTCCCCGGGGTCCTACCCTTCGGGTTGGCTCTCGGGAGAAACGACTTGGACAAGGTCGCCCGGGCGGCAGGTGCGGATGGGGGCACCCCGCCGCCCGCGTGCCCCTCCCCCGGTCAGCGGACGACAGCACCGCCTCGGCCCGGCCCGACGGAGGAGGGGGAGGGGACGGCGGGGGAGCGCAGACAGCAGCGGGCGAGGGCGCCCGCGCCCGCACACGGCCCCCTCCCGGCCCCGGCCCCGGCCCTCCCGCGGGGCCCGCACTCACCCGGCCACACGCCCACTCCGCAGCCGCCGCCGCAGCAGGATCCCAGCCCCTCGGAGCCACTTCCTGCTCGTCTCTGTCCAGCGGCCGGAAGTGGTCCGGTGCCCGGAGCGCGTCGGGAGGAAGCCCGCGCTCCCGAGAAGGGATCCGGGGGCTCCGGAGGGGGCAGGGAGAAGCAAGGGCCTCCGGGGCTGGGCCCTGCGTGAGCGCGCTGGGGGCTCTCTGCGGGGGGCGCCTGCTGCGGGCCTGGCGCGGCGCCGAGGGCGGCCAGAGGCGGCCCCTGCCCCCCGGGGGCTCCCCCGGCGGAGGGCGGCCCCTGCCCCCCGGGGGCTCCCCCGGCGGAGGGCGGACCCTGGACGTGCCAGGCTGTGGCCCGTGCCCTCCCGGGCACCGTGGGAGGTGGTTGTAAATCCTGACTGACCGGGGCTTGGAGAGAGCCCTGGAGGGCCCGGCTCAGTTACACCGAACCCCATTGACTGGCTGAATTACATTCGTTTGAATTACATTGAAACGGATTCGGCTTAGCCCAGACAGCATCCGTGGAGAGGCCTGCCGCGCGGCCTCGAGGCTGGAGGCCTGCCTGGGCGTCGGCTTGAAGACCGCAGACGGCCGTGCGCGGAGGTGGGAGAGCCGCGCCCCTCCCAAGGTCTCCGCGAACGTGGGGCTCGCGGAGCGGCCGAGCTTCCTTGGGAGCGGGCTGGCCTTCCAGGTCTGCCCCCCATGCCTCCGCGTTAAGCACGTGCCCCGGGTAAGTCAGCCTCCCGGCCTCGGCTCGCCCCCCACCCCGCGATGGCTGTGGAGCAGGCGAGGCTGGGGACCCGCGCGGCCCTCCCCCGACAAACAGTCACGGGCCAGGCCGTCCTCACGTCTCTGAGGGCGGCGAAGGACCAGCACGGAAACAAGGCCTCGGCTTCTCCCCCAAAGGACTCCCCTGCCTCCAAGGGCTCTTCCGGGCCTAGGTCCATCACCCACCAAAATCCCAAGTTAGGGGATGTAGCCACGGTGCTAAGACCCCAAGGAGACCATCCCTACTCTCAGGAGCAGGGTGGGGAGAGCACGGGTATGGGCACACTTGAAACGCAAGGTGGTGGCTGGAGGGAGACATTGGCGGCGGGGCTGGGACTGGGTTGGAAAGCCTTTGAGGGCCAAGATGAGGAGCAGGACTTTTATCCTAGTGCCCTTAGCGAGGCATTCAGAGTTCTTAAATAGGGAAGGCACGTGGACAGACTTACGGTTTAAAAGTATCTGTTTGACTGTGGTGGAAGATACATTGGAAATGGGAGAGCCTGCAAACAGGAAGATTGATCTGGAGATGATCTCAACGGTCTAGATTGTTGTCTAGATAATAGTCCAGATAATGACAGCTGTCTGCAGAGAGAAGGGAATGGATTTAGTAGGGATGATGGACTGTCAAGACTTGACAACAGATTGAATGGGGAAGGTGAGAAGCTAGAGAAGAATTAGGCATGACTGACGATGTGAAGCTAGGTGACCGCAAGGATGTTGGCCCACAACAGAGATTGGAGGAGGAGTAAGTTTGGGGAAGGAGGGGCAGGGAGAGAAGACGGTGTTTTGAAGGTACTGAGTTTGATCCTCCCATAGAACATCCAAATGGAGATATCCAGAAGCTGATCGATCTCTTTTGAGATCACCGAGGGCAGAGATGAGAGAGACCAGAAAAGAATCTTGGGAGAGATGCTCACAGGGTGCGACCTGGACTGAGATGCAGCCAAGGAGATTGAAGAGGAACCTACGGGGTCATGGAAGCCAAGGGAGGAGAGTGTTAACAGAACTTTCCTGAGCCAGTCTCCAGTCTGGGAATGACAAAATAGAGCAGGCCAGAGACAAAGTGCCAGTAATCAAGTAGTGGTTTAATTAATTCATTTCCTTATGAGATTTACAAATTAGGCATTCTCCTAATCAGAATTCCACTTTGCTGTAGACAAGGCAGAAATTATAAACATAAATCACAGATGGGGGGGAAGTGGATTACAAACAGTTGTTTCCAGGGCCTGATTGGCTTCCCCCAACAAGCCCACAAGGCCATAATAAGGGTAGAGTCCTTGTTTTAGGTCCTTGAGGATCGACTTGGTGGGCACAGGACCAGAGTTCTGGGTTGGGAATAGATTCTACAACCTTGGATTCTCTTCACTTAAGGTACACGGACACAAGAATGCAGTGATTGTGTGAGTGTTGTCAAAGATTTGATTCATCAGGAGGTGAGAGGTGGTCAAAAGTGTGCAGGATTGAAGAGTTGAAGGATAAAGACTGGGGAAAAAAGGATTTAGGATTTAGCTTTGGAGAGGGCAATTTCATTTGCATGGTAGAGTCAGAAACTAAGGGGTTGAGAAGTGAGTGGAAGGTGAAGAAGGGAGTCTAGTGATTGCTGACATTGCTGACAGAGGAATACAGTGATTTCTTCCCAGAAGCTGACTGTTAAAAGGAAGGGATATAAAAGGTGGGAAAGGGAGGAGTTACCTGAGTCAAGTACAGGCTTTCTAATGGTGGAAGAGCTCTGGGCATGTTTTTAAGCTTCAGGGAAGGAGCCAGTAGGTGGAAAGAGACTGGAGACTGGAGAGATAACTGGATAGGAAGGAATGGGATCTAAGTAGCCTCAGAATGGAGAAGAGCTACCTTTCCCTCAAAGACTGGAGCAAAAAGAAGAGAACAGGAAATGATGTAGAGGAGTTTTCAAGATGTAGAATGCTAAAAAAGAGGAAACTCACTTTGCATGACTTGTTCTTGGTAAAGCATGAGACAATGTTCTCTGCTGAAACGGAGTGGCATGGGGCATTTCAAGAAGTCTGAGGAGAGTTTTGGGTGCAGAGTTGTTGTTGTACAATAGAGAATCACTCAGAAGGGAATAAAGGAGCTGCACTGTAGCAGTGAGGACCTAGCTAAGACCAGATAGCAAACTTGTAGTGCTTTTAACATGGTTGCTTCACCAAGAGCGTTTAGCAACATACAAATAGGAGTAGAGAGTCATACTAATAATAACTAGCATTTATATAGTACTTTAAGGTTTGCAAAATACCTTACAAATATCTCTTGTTACATCAACCTTGGGAGGTGGGTGTTACTTTATCCCCATTTTACAGATGAAGAAACTGAGGCTGACAGAATTTAAATGACTTGTTCAGAGTCAACTAGTAAGTGACTGAGGCTGGATTTGAACTGAAGTCTTTCTGATTCTAGGCCCATTAGTTACCGTGGAAAAGTTTACTCATGGGATTATTCCAGGGTAAGGGATGACTAGTGACAGGGTCGAGGGGCAAAGGATTCAAGAACCAAAGAGTCAAGACTATAAAGGGAAGAAAGCGAGGTGAGAATTAGAATCATGAACTGGAAGAAAAGGGGGAGGTGGGGGCATTGGAGAATACAGTTGGGTAGAGATGAGGTATAAGAAGAGAGAAGCAGAGGGAGAGATTGAAGGGTTGAAAGTTGTGATGAGACAGAATTTGAGAGTCTGGGATCATGAGGGTCAAATAATTATGGATAAGATCAAGGATATGCCTGTCTTCTGTTTGCCTGAGGTAGAATGAGGTACAGGTCATGAATGTTGAGACGGATGATAAATTGGGGCACCAGAGGGAACATTAGCACCCCAATTATGAGGGAAAGAGTTGGGGTAGAGAGGAGAACTTGGCCAGGTGTTCATCTCCCTAAGAAGGAAGGAAGCTGGTCGGTGTCAATAAAAATCTGGAAAAGGTGATATAAATGAATGGAAAGAACCTCAAAGGAGGTTGGTGAATTATGGGAGCAAAGGAGGGTTGGAAGTAAGTGGTAGAGGAGTAGGGAGTATGTGTCCTCTTCCTGGTGTACTCTGATGGGGGACATGAGAGAAGGGATACCTACTACTAGAGAGGGTGTCTAGGGATGAGGTATCTTCTGGAGGCAGCCAGGTTTCATAAGTACAGGAAAGTAGAAGGAATTTGGTGGGAGGAGATCTAAGACGAAGTGAAGTTTGTTACCCATAGGAGGGGAAAAGGGATAGTTGGGATTTTCAAAAAATGGAAAAAGTTTTCACAATGGAAAGTCAGGGCAGAACAGGATAGAGTCCTAGGAGGGTTAGGGCTGGAGTGGATGAGAATGAGAGAGGAAGGTGGTAGCTGGGTAAGGGGGTGTTTTATCTTAAGTAATGAGCAACTAAGTCACAAACATTTAATGGATAAGATGGGAACATGCTAGTTATAGGATGAGGAAGTAGTAATATTTGCCTGGGGCAAATTAAGAACCCATTAAGGGTTCTTTGAGAAGGAAGAGTGGTTATCAGGGTATTCTATCACATACCTGGGAAGGAGAGACCTTCTGAATTAGTAAATACCTGGTGACTGAATCCTCAGGGGCTTAATCTGGTACCAGTTCCTCTGCTTTATCTCGAAATGGAAGAGGATGATGCATAAGGAGAAAATGCCCTGGACCAAGTCCTGAAGATGTGAGGCATGCAGGAAGTTGATTGGTGAAGATCGAGCTCTTTGTGGACAGAGTACCCAAGATCTCAAAGAATTTCAGGTCCAGGATTCCCTTTCTGGACAAACATGGACATTAGAACCAGATAAGATTAGCTGCTGTCTCTTCATATAAATAACTTCCTTAGAGTATATATGCAGTGAAGGGATTACTGTCCAAACCAGGGATGGGGAACCTGTGGTCCAAATAACATGAACAATTCTGTAATTTTGCTTGCATAATTCCAAATTGTTGTCCCGTAAGCACTAGGAGGAGAGGGGGAGTCGTCTTATGAAAGAATTGTACGCGGTCAGTTTAGCGTTTCTGCTAAAAAGAAAAGAATAGGGTTTCTTTGATATTTGCAAATTCTTTTAAGGACACCTGTGGACAATATATCTTATCTGGGTGCTAGTTTACTCTCTACTTACTAATCTTGTGTTCCAGTTCCTTCTTAACTACCTTCATTGACTTGTTCTTAGTACAGCAATGCTGGGTTCTCTCAGTTGCTGCATTTTAAAATAAATGTGCAGACTATAACAACAACTGAAATGCATTCAACCCTTAAACAGCTACCTGAGACGGATCATACAAGTGTAATCGCCCTTTTGTAGATGAGAAAACTGGAGCTTCCGAAGGTAAAATGACTTGCCTGTGGCCATACAGCCAGTAAATTTCAGAGGCAAGATTCAAACGCAAGTCTTCTGACTGCTATTTGACCAATGCCTTTGGTATGAAATTCAAATTGAGATGAGGCCCCTCAGCTATCCCCAAGATCTTTGCTGCTGCATACTGGCATGTTTAAAAGTTTTAATCTTTTCTATGTGTTATGTATTTTTATTGATTTTGCTAAATATTTCCCATTTACATTTTAATCTAGTTTCGTTTGTATTCCAGAATGTGTCTCTGTGTGCTTGACAGTGGCACTATTTCGCACTGCTCCTCTGTAATGATGTGTTGTTGTGGGCCTTGTTCAGGAGTATAAATTAAGAGATAGTCAGCAGAAGGTAGCAACAGCCCTTGATCTGCCATCATTGCTGCAATCTTTTCTATTAATTTTGTAATTAGTTATTGGGTATTGTTAACTGATAAACCTTCTGGATCTACTGGTTCCTCCTTCTGATTCTGCATTTTTATTCTTGCTACTCTCTGCACTGTAGATAGCTCCCCCTTAGCTTTGCCAAACTCTCCCTTCTCCCTTCCCTCTGTGTTGGAAAGAGTACAGTAGAGGGGAAGAGTCTGGGTTTGGAATCATAAGATTGAGGTTCCTCTCTCAGTTCCATTACATGTCAGTTGATTTAGGGTAAGTTATTTCTTTTTCTTTGAGCCTCGTTTTCCTCTTTTGCAAAATCAAAAATGTGATGACTTTAAATTCCACAGTGGATTGGAATAGATGATCCCTGGGGTCCCTTCCATCTCTCAATCTAGGATCCTAAAAGTCCTGCTTCCTAAAAGCCTTACCTTGATGAAGTGGTAGTGAAGCAATCACTTTATTCCATTTACTTATTTGGGAGTTTGGCGCCTGACACTTCACTGACTCTCCCAGACTTCTCAGTATTTTCTGTTATTGTTAGCTTGGGATTTTAAATCTCTGAAAGTCAGGCATCGAGTCTTAGAATTTGTCTCACAGAGTACCTGAGGTAGTCCTGGACATCAAGACCTGGCTTGATAAGTGGCTTCTCGTTGGTGACAGAATTCCCATGAGGCAAAAAGTTCAAGCCTGTATCCTCTTCTAGTGTCTTGCAGTTTTTACAAATCATTATCAGAAACATTTCCTCTTAGAGAGCAAAAGCTAAGGTTGGAACCCAATGTGAAAATCCTGGCCTCCTGGAGAAGGCAGAAAGCATATGTGGTGCAGGCTAGAGGTTAGGGCCTAGACACAGGTCTGAGGACAGAGAGGAAGGGAGGGAACCTGGCTCTCTGCCTGCCTGAAGCCTCTGTATGCCTGCTTTGCTTGGGCTGCAGGGGGATGGGCTGCAGGATGCTGAACCTCCACCTCTCCCTCTTCTACCAGCTGTACTCTCTCTGGAGCTGCCCAGTGAAGGCCAAGGCATCAATTACCATGGTAACAGTGGAAGCCCAGAGATCAATAAGAGAAGAAGGGGGCTGGGCAGGGCCAAGATGGGTTGGAGCTGTGTCCTGTTTGACTAAGGTAATTGGGAGGCAGGGTGGTGGCAAGGGGGTACCTGCTAGCTTCCAGGTGTCCCCAACACCAGCTTCTGTGAAGGGCAGCCATTCATTCTGATTCTCTCACTGGCAGATGTGTGTGTGTGTGTGTTTGTGTTTGTGTGTGTTACAATTAGGAACATCACGGGAATTCTCTCCCTGCCCTTCCCACAATGGCATAGGATGATGCCACCTTTTTCAGCAAAGTCTCTCTGAACCAATATCTCAATACCTCTCTCTTCTCCTGTCTTTCTGATCTTGGCAGGCCAAGCGTCTCCTTGTGTTGTGTGGCTTTCTGCAGAGAACCCATATGTCTGGGAAAGAAGGGATGATGTCTTGGGAAGTGTTCTCAGGGATTTCTCTGAGCCTGGGCGGACTAATTTCTTGAGTGTCAGGTGGTTGAGGTCTTCTCATTTGGAGGTCATCATCACCACTGTCATCATCACCATCATTATCATCGTCACCATTGTCACCATCATCATCATTATCACCATCACCATTGTCATCATCGTTGTCATCATCATCACCATCACCATCATCACCATCACCACCACAATAACAATAACAAATCCCCTTTCTGTTGTCTGCTACTGGAGTTGTGCTGAAGATACACAGTACAGAAGATAAGGTGACATCCCAACCCAGTTACAAAAGCAGTTCTTTTATTGGCCTGTGCAATAGTCTACACAACATTAAATATCAAAGGACTAATAGTAGGTAGAGACTGTTACTAGTCCCAGGACCATTTCCATCTGAACTCCATTGAATAACATGAGAATTAGAATAATGGTGATGATGATACCCCTAAATATATATATATATTTTTTTTTAGGAATGAGGGCATTGAGGTATAGAGAAGTTAAATGATTTGTTCATGGTCATGGTCACAGCTAATTAGTGACAAGAGGCAGGTCTAGAAAATAGGCCTTCTTATAAATAATAGTTTTCCTTCCCTTCATACCATGTTACTCTCTTGTAATTCCATAGTATCTTTAAGTATATATTTTAGCCTGAGTTGGTGGTAACTGTTGTGTAATTGAGTTAAAAAAAATAGAAGAGAGAGATCAGTACGCTACTGCAGAATGTTTAATGGAGTGCTTTCATCTAGGGAGAGTTACCAGATTTACATGTTTAGAAATTTAATTTTACCTTTTCACCTTAGAATTAGCATGACATGAAGGGGATTGATTCACACTAAGTAACTTTTAAAAAGACAGTTTCATAAACCAGAAAGGCATGCTGACAGAATTGCTGAATAAGCCAGAATACTGTTATCATCTTGTCAATACTTTCTCTCCCCAATATGAAAATTTATTTGGTAAGCAAAGTTACTATCGCAGGGTTGCTTGGTGATTATAGTAATGACAAAGGTAGCTGATTGATCTACATATGATCTTTAAGTTATAATAGTTTGATGTATTCTTGACTGCCAGGCAGACAGAGATATTCAATTTGACTGGCCAGGGCACTCTTTTTTTCTAAACAATGCTAGGGAAACGTCCTTATTTTCAATACTTTTTTTTCTAGACTCCTTGCAGAGAACTATATGATTTAATAATTTAGTGGATGTTTAATTTTGACGTTGTGGGTATTCCCAATATCTTCCTAGGTCACATCCCAAGTTTTTCTTGGCCACATTCTCCCATAAATCCCCTGGAAAGGATCTATCTAATGATCTGTGGTTGAGGTTGGGGAGGTGTGTGCAAATCTTCAAAGGGTCATAGGATCATAAAAGGGACCTTTGAAGTCAACTGACTTATTTTTACAAATGGGAAAACCAAGGCCTAGTAAGGTTAGGTAGTTTGACCAAGATCATTTAAGTAATAGAAAGTAACATATCCAGGATGTGAACCTAGGTACTCTGACACCAAACCAAGCATTCTTTCCACTATGCCATGAGACAGATTTCATGGACATCTGTGCAGCCTTTGGATTGTCCATTTGCTATCCTTTGTTGTTTCTCTATGCCAAGCCCACTGCTTTGGTTCCCCTCATACCCATCTAACCAGTTCCTCTCTGTCTTTGCTCGTCATCCGTAACTCATGCCCTAACTTTAGATATATGCCAAAGCTCTGCCCTCATCAGATCCCATGAATTTAATGATTTTCTCTATACAGAACACTTAGAAACCTCAATAGGTAGCCACAGTTTCTATCATATAACCTAGTCCTTACTAACTACTATACCTTTTGGTCACTTTGAACTGACAGTCCCCAAGATATCTCAAACTCAACATGTTTGAACCAGAAAATTGTTTTTCTTTCCAAATCCTTCCCTCTATTGAACTTCCCCCTGTTTTGTAGACTATCAACGTTCTTCTAGCCTCCCAGGTTTGTAGGCTTGGTGTTGCCTTTTACGCTTCACTTTTCCTCACTCCACATTTCTAAGGGGTTACCAAACCTTGCCCTTTTTTTCTCCTCCACATCATCTTTTGTATCATATCTTTTCTCCACTCACAATACCACCAACTTGTCATCTCAGACTTGGATTACTGAGACAGTCTTCTAAATGGGCTCCCTGCCTCATCTTTCCCCACTCTAATCCATCCTCGCAGCTGTTGTTAGGATCAAATATAAAACTCTCCATTTTCCTTTTAAAGCCCTTTACTGCTTGGCCTGAAGGCAGCTAGGTGGTGTCACAGGGCATGGAACACTGGGCCTGGAGTCAGAAAAACCTCTTCCTGAGTTCAAATCTGGCCTTAGATGCTTACTAGCTATGTGATCCTGGCCAAGTCACTTAACCCTGTTTACCTCAGTTTTCTCATCTATAAAGTGAGCTGGAGAAGGCAATGGCAAACCGCTCCTGTGTCTTTGCCCAGAAAACCCCAAAGGGGGTCACAAAGAGTCAGATACTATCGAACCAGCCCAACAAACAACAAGCCGCTCGGCCTGACCCGTCTTTCCAGCAGCCTCTCTATACATTACTTCTCTTCCCACGCTCTTTTTTCTAGGGACACTGACTTTGTGTTCTTCATGTAACACACCCTACTGCCCATCTCTGTGACTTTGAACTGTCTCCGCTATCTGCAGTGCACACTGCCTTAACCTTAGTTTCCTCATATGCCTGTATTTCATCTTTATGCTGGAAACTTTTCCTGTTCCCACTCAACTGCCAGCACTCTCCTTCTCTGCCTTGTATCTATTTTTCTGTTTATTCTGTGTAAATAAATGCTGGCTCTGTGAGTCTGGACAAGCCACTTAGTGCTCTAGGTAATGTTAACATGACTATAAATTGAAGAGACTGTGCTGACCCATACTGGTAGAGGAAGTGCCTCCCTGGACACCCCCTACACCAAGGAAATCTCAAGACCAGGCCCTATGTATATTTTAAATGTACTTAGATACGTATATGTTTCCTTCCTGGATAGAATATCGGCTGCTAGGTATCGTTCTATTCTTTTATCTTTGTATCCTCTTGCTTAGCTTCTTGAAAGTAGAGGATGTCTCATTTCGTTTTTGTATAACCAGGGCTTAGCACAGCACCTGGCATTTAACAGATTTAATAAATAAATGCTTGCTGATTAATTCACTGCCACATGGAGGAAGGGCAAAGTGGGTAGTCTCTCTCTGTCTCTCTCCCTCTCCCCACTTTGCTCTCACTTAGTCAGCCACTCTCTCTTCCCATGATTCTCACCAATCACAACTACCAAGATTCCATCTGTCTGACTAGCCAACGTCTTCCAACGTTTTGATGCCGTCTACCTGGAATAAAGTGAGGACAAAAATATCCGCTAAATCCTTCTTTCCTGATTACTACCAGTTTCCAAGTTTTACCTTATACGTCCCCGTCATCACCATGTATATCCTGGGGGGCATAAACTTTATTTTACTTGGTTATATAAATGGGCAAGGGAAAACATTTCTTGATACTGAGAATATATTTCTTCCATTTGAACTCTGTGCAACATATTCTCCACAATAGTGGCAAATACCTTTCTTTGGTCTCCCTGTTTTATGTTTTAGTTGATAACTGATAATTAGTAAGACATCAAGTTATCTCTGTGGTAACATCTATCAAGGAATCTCATATAATGTTCATTTATGTTAAAGGGAGATACCTGATTGAGATAGAACACGTAAGAGGCTGCATTTTGCCCTACTGAGTCAGTTTTGTTTATTTTGTAATTAAGATCCTACGTATATCACCTACATCTTTCTGACAATTGTGAGGCTGTGAAGACTGGCTTTGCTCAGCTATGGAAAATCATTTAGGAAATCCTACCTATTCTCCTTTTACATTACAAGCAAGGATAGCTTCAATACGTGTGTGGATCATTCTAAGAGATTTTATAAAAATGAGAATGTAGGTATATGTATGAGTTGGTATTTGCTGACGTCTTTTCAGTTATTTTTTTTTTTTTTGGTAACGATATTGTCCATGATTTTTTTTCTATTATTTTGGAATCCTTTTCTTGGGAGATCTTGTCTTAAAAATTTTTCCCAGTATCTTTAAAGTTCTCTGTGTCTTCTGTTTGTCTTTGGTCTGGTCCAGTAACTTTTCTAAACTTTTTCTACTTAAATGCCATTACACTTATTCATAGAGCATTTAAGTATTGAATTTTTAGAGTTCTAGTGACTGGTTTTATTATTATCAATAATGAGAATAAGATGCTATAGAAACACTGGCAGCTCTGTTTCATTTTGTGTCTGTATGTTGTCCTCTTTGCGATTTTATCCACTGTATATGTTTTGGGGATGATCTGGCCACTAGGTTTCATGCTAAGCTTTTCACAGCATTGTTTGCCCCTTCACGGCTTTTTGTTGTTTTGCAAAGTGATACTACTCATCATCTGTTTTCATCCTACTTGGTCATGTTTTGTAAGTATCTTTGTTTGGCAAGGAGATAGAATGTCTGTTGACGGGCAGTTTCTGGACTCTTTTGGTTTTATTGTGCTGACCATTTTATATCAGTTAAACTTTAGGTAGTGATAATTAGCACATTTAGTATCATTACTTTTTATCCATTTCCAGTTTTTAAGTCAGTAGCTTGTTATGGGTCAAGTTAGAGCTGTTTTAATTATATGTAGTAGCTTATAATATTTTTCTTTTCTTTTAATTTAGATCTTTGCTTTAACTAAGTTATGACCCTCTACCTTCCTTGCTAGCTTCTTCTGGATGTTTTCCAGTTTACCAGCCTCCTTCTTAAAATGTGACAATTAGAATTAAGCAAAACGTTCCAGATATGGTGTGACCAGTTGAGGGTACAACAGGAAGATTGCTTCCTTTGCTCTGTATGCTACGACTGTCTGAACACAGCCCAAGATCATTTTCATGGTTTTGATTGACATGCCATATTGTCCACTTATATTGAACTTGAAGCACTCTAAGATCCCATAGATTTTTTTTATTTTTGGGCAAAAAGCTAACAACCATGGTGTGCAGTAAGTAAAGTGCTGGGTCTGGAGTCAGGAAAGTTTGAGTTCAGATGTGGCTTCAGATGCTTACTATCTGTGTGACCCTGGGCGAGTCATTTAACCTCTGTCTGCCTCAGTTTCCTCACTTGTAAAATGGGGATAATTATCATAGCTCTTACCTCCCAGGGCTGTTGTAAGGATCAAATGAGATATTAATTATAAAGCACAGCATAGTGCTTGGCACATAGCACTGTATAATGTTACCTATTGTTAGCTATTATCTTGTGCTTCTGACTTTCAAAATTTCAGTGTAAGATTTTATATTAACTGTTAAGTTTCATTTTAGTAGTTTTAGCTGATAATCTGTTTTTAGGGGTAGGGTAGCCTAGAGGCCACATGTGACCTTCTAGGTCCTCAAGTGCAGCCCTTTGACTGAGTCCAAACTTCACAGAACAAATCCTCTCAATAAAAGGGTTTGTTCTGTAAAACTTGGACTCAGTCAAAAGGCTGCACCCAAGGAACTAGAAGGCCTATCAAAATCTAGTGTATCAAAATTCTGTGTGTGTGTGTGTGTGTGTGTGTGTGTGAAGAGTTTCCAGTTTATCTTACCTATTACCCATACTTTGTGAATTTGTGTATAAATATCTACGGTGTGGGTTTTATTACTTGCTGCTTTCTTGAAGCAATCCAAATCCTACCTGTCTTTTAAGGACCAGGTCTAGTCATATTCCCTTCTTGTAGTTTTTCCAGGAAATGATCTTTGTGTGGTACAGAAATTAGAGAAAGCAGTGCTATTCTATACAGGGTGTACAAAGACTCTTAGTGCAATTTTAGGCTATCAGAGTTTAAAATTTGCTCCAAGACTTTGGGGATCCTTCTTTTGTGCTTTGTATGGAACAGGTACTTGAATTACTGAATATAAAAACATTTATTAAAGCTTCTTATGTACCAAACAGTTTCCTAAGTGCTAGAGTTGAATAAATACAAAAGTCCTTATTTTTAAGGGCCCTGCATTTGATAGAAGACCGCACATAATGTGGAGTGGTGATACTTGGGTTTGGAAAATTGCCAGGATAGTCATGCGTTCATGGATCAACCAATATTTATTGTTTCCTGAGTGCTAGAGATAAAAGAAAGACAAAAATGTAGTCACTGGCCTCAAGGCCCTCATTCTAATGGGGGAAACCAGATGCAAATGACTAGGTAGAATCAAGAGGTGAACTGATTTAAGAGAGTGAATTACACTTCCTCTCTAATAGCCATGGCAGTATTGATTTTATTTTTTATGGTTGCACAACTGGAAAGCAGGGAGAAGTAGATTTTGCAGTTGTGGCAGGGTAGTTGTTGAGAAAATGGCTAGGGAGGAAAGTGATCGATACTTGATAAGAAAATGAATGAGCTCCCATGTTTTCAACTTTTTTCCGTGTGTTTGTCTTCCCAAAAAGATTTTTCAGTTGTCACCTTCTCTTTGATTCTCTGAGACAATTCATATCATTAAATAAAAAATTCTAAGGTTAAAATTTTGTTTCATTTTGTGTTTTGTCATGAGGGTCACTAAGAGTCACTAAAAGCAATGCCCAGTTGTAGAAATGAAATCCTATCAGGTCTCCTACTACTAAATTCTAGTCTGGATGGCTTCCATTCTTATAGCTATGATATTTAAAAAGTTTGAGAGACATAGTTTCTGGGTAATGTAGTCATTTTATTAATAATGGCAGCATGTTTATTAATAAAAAGAGATCAGTGATACTCTTGAATGCCAAAGACCCCCTCCTGGCTGTGGGCTCACTGTTTAGTTGCCCTTGGAAGAATGAGTGTTCCTGAGGGTGGCAATCAACTCTGATTCATTAACAAGTAATGAGAGAATGAATATTATAATGGAAGGTGGGCTATATTCCAAGGAGGGTCTTGGGGTATGTGACTTGGATCATCCAAGTCCTGGTCAAAGAGACTTACCAATTTCCATTTCACCTGTCTAACAAAAGGGAGAATCCATGTCTGAGTAGACACAATGAGCAGGAATGTACCTATTAGCCTAAATTTAGAATTTCTTTTACTGTCTTTGATTAGATCTAGCCATCCTGGCTAGATTTCCCACACTGGTTGATTTCCAGATGAGGCAGTAGAAAAGGGGAAAAAACTTGGTCTCAGTGCAATAATTAGTTATTAATACAAGAGAGAAAACATCATTTTTCTCATGGTACTTACTATGTGCCAGATGAGGTACTATATGATTTCACAAGTATTATTTCATTTCATCCTCACAACAATCTTGAGAGCTAAGTGCTATTGTTATCTCCATTTTACAGATGAGGAAACTGAGATAAGGAGGAGGTTAGGTGAGCTGCCAAGGGTCATACACCTAGTAAGTGTCTGAGACTGGATTTGAACTTGTCTAGGGACATACAGATGGTACACAGACGGTAGTAGAGACAGGCAGGACTTGAATTCAGTTCTCTGTGAACTGAGATCTAATGGCTACTATACCTCCTAGGAGGTATACAAAATTCTTTCTAACTGCAAAATCAACCGAATTTGTTGACCCTGGGAAGTAGCTACTCTTATTATCCACATTTTATGGCTGGTGTACAGGGATCCTGGTCATGGTTCTAGGGAGGAGAAAAGTGATGCCTTACAGAGTCCAAGCTGGGAGAGCAGTGACCACATCTCTCCTTGGATGAGCTAAGTGCTTGCAGACCCCAAACTAGCTCTGATAAAAGCACCTTGGCAGGAATAAAAGTCTTGGAGAAGAAGGGTGGGGGGGAGAAGAGGCTAGAGATGTCTGTTCTAACTCCCTTACAGCCACATAAAACTACAGCCCCTCACTACATGTGATCCCTCTTTCAATTTGGGACACCATGTGCTTATATGTGAGTGCTCTGTCCATAGGCATATAATTTTTGGTTGCTTCTATATTTAAGACTTGGGGACTAGATTTCTTTCTAAAAGTTGGGACAATTTGCTTTTGTCTTGTGCAGTTTTCATTTATGATTTGTTGGAATATAGCTCTGAAAAAACAGGCTTTTAAAAAAATTATTTTTAAAAGGTTCCAGTGATTCTTTGGACCAGTCTATCGTTTTACAAATGGAGCTCCCTGACTTCTCTTTAAACCCACATCACTCTGGCTGTCACCTAAAGGTCAATAATAGCCCCAGCCCAAGGCTCTATAGTTCGTTATTTAGGTTTAGATGGTGTAGAAAAGAGGTTCCCAAACTTATTTGGCCTATCACCCCTTTATAAAAAAAATTACTCAGCACTTTCCCTGGAAATCTTTAACCCTTTACCGTTTTTTTAAAAAGTCATTTCAGAAAATATAATTTAAAAAGATGTATCTTAAATTTAATAATTTATTGTAAATTTATGGGTTTTTCCTGCATTGAAATTTTGATGATAAAATATTGCTTCATGTAACCATATAGTATCATATTGGAAACAAATCATTAAATGCACATATTCCTGCTTGATGGGGCTGGACTTCCTGACAATACTCCACATGTTTACTTTGCTAATACTTGCTGGTTAAGATCTGTCCCAACAAACTTGACTATTGATCAATTATAACTTGCAATTTGTATGTTTATTTGGAAAATAATGTAATCACTGTGACTTTAACTCTGTTATACAACAGATGAAACATGTATGAATGGTTTTTCAGTATTTTCTTTTGTTCTTTCCTTATGCTTTCCCCACCCCCTTATTTTTATTCAGCATCCCCCAACTGTTTCTGAGGCTACTACTGCCCCCCTGGACAGTCCCAGTGCCCCCTAGGAGGGGTATCACCCACTTTCGGAACGTCTAATAGCAATTGTTTTCTGTTTTGTCTAGAAACTTGGAGGATCTTTCCCTCCCAGATTGATGTTTTTGGATGGTAAATTAGGCCATCTTTTGTCTCAGTTCTTACCCAGCCTGGTAGTCATTGAAAGGGAGTTGCCTCAGACAACCTGAGGCCTGGGAAAGACCTTTATTTAGAGAGGCCAAGGTCATCCACTGCATTCTGGGCCACAGTCAGTCTCGGCTTTTGTTTTGCCACTGGACTTTAATGACTGGAAGAAAGAGTGAGTGAAGACGTTGCGCCCCTTTACCTCACTCGTGGGCAAGCCAAGACGTCACCTTCATGATGACGTTGGGCCTCTCTGAAGCACAACAATTCAGTTCAATTAGACAAGTGTTTTTAAGCCTTCATTCTTGGCCAGGCACTGGGCCTTATGTTTCTTTTGGACAGAGAAAGTCTTCTCCTTATCTTGTAAGCACTCAGCACAGTGCTAGCCCCAGAATGTGAGCCCTCCATCTATTGCTTGGCTGCTTGAAACAGTTTTTACATCATTCATTTTTCTCTCTCAGGTATCACACAAGAAAATGGTTCCGTTACAGGAGCCAGAACTTTCCAAGGAAACTGAAATCTCAGAAGAACAAGAAACCAGCATGGGGTCTGAGGACATAGGTGGCTTACATCCTCTGCTTCGACATATTCTTATGGGAAACACAGAGCGTCTGCAGAGGATTTTTGAAGACCCAGAAGACCCCTATCACGCTAACGCTATGCGGTTAATTATGGAAGAAGATGTCATTGGTAGGAACTTCTTGTACACAGCATGCATGGTTGGGCAAAACGACGTGATTAGAATGTTGGCAAAATATGGTGTGGACCTGAATAAGAAAACGGCTAGAGGTATTCCATTCTTTTTCTTTGGTGTTATTTCTCAGGAATGAAGTCAGTCCACTAAGAGAGCAATCTGATGTCTTTAATTTAAGGTTGAGTAAATTGCTGTTTTCATATTTTCCTTCCATTTATACACAGGTAACAGGTATCACCAAGAGCAAGGCAGTTTAAGTGACTATTGTATTGTGAGGACAGGGAATTTCCCTCCTCCTTAGTGAGATGAATTTCTTTTAACTCTGTCTTCCCTCAGGCTGGAGAAGCCCTTGTTCCAAAGGTTCTGAGAACCCAAATCAACTCTTTCTAATTAAATCTTTTGTCTCCTTAGAATAGGACTTCTTGACTTTTTTGTGTCTTGAACCCATTTGGTAGTCTTGGTGAAGGCTATGGACCCCTATTCAATATAATATTTTTGAGTATAAATGTATAAAATAAATGTATGAAATGTATAAATATAAAATACATTAAATTACAAAGGAAACTTATTATATTGAGATAAAATGAAATCACAGACTCCAGGGTAAGAACCCCTGCCCTAGAATAAACTCATGGCCGTAATGGATTTAATTATCTTCTTTTCTCAGATTACTCTCATATTTATTTATCAAACCCTACACTCTCTCTTGAGCTCTAATCTCACATTTGAATTGGATATCCCAAAGATATCTTAAACTCAGCATACTAAAAACTGAACTCTGTCTTTTCCCCTCATACTTCTCTTCCTTTCAGACTTTTTTACTTCTATCAAAGGCATCATCACCCTTCCAGTCACTCTTGGTGTCATCCTTGATCCCTCACTTTCCCTTTATCCCACGTATCTAATTGGTGGGGTGCAAACCAAGCCAAGACCTTTTCCCCTTGGATCAGGAAAGCTTTTGTCACATTTGTCTGCAGGGGCTTGGAAAGTCTGGCCTTAGATTCCCCTTTCATTTCTCCCAGCCCAGATACTTCCTATTTTATCACCATTTAGCATTCTCTTCCTTTTATCCTAGCATCCTTTAGATATTTCTGACTACTTAGCATTCTACTGAAGTCCAAGTTGCCCAGCCTGGATTGTGGATTGTAGATTATTTGGACTACTGACCAGTTCCATCAGGATTCTCCCTGGGTTTAATCTGTCAAGATCATGCCTGGGACACCAGACTACTTGGTGACATCTGGATTCTTCCCTCAGTCTTTTCTGCATTTAAGTTCCATTTTGCCTTCATGAAGGCACTGAGGTTTAATCCAGCTCAGGCTCTGTCCAGCTGAGATTCTCTCTGGCCCACTTTGCCATACAAGTGTTACAAAAGGTTAGGCTCCTTAAGAGTCAACCCAGTATGGCGAATCTTTAATAAACTTTGTTTTCCTTTGGCTTTAAGAAGGCTTGTATCAAATTCATCTGAGCAGGACCTGGAGTGTTGGTATTTTGGGGTTCCCCAGCACCCCAGACCTCAACACAATCATTTGCCAAATCTTACCAATTTTATTTCTTTTTAAATTTTTTCATTTAATTTTATTTTTTAATAAGTTAATTTATTTATTTTTAGTTTTCAATGTTCACTTACATAAGTTAAATTTTCTCCCCTCCCCTTCCCTCCTCCTTCCCAAGACAGCATACCATCTGATATAGGTTCTACATATACATTCCTATTAAACATATTTTCACATTAGTTACATTGTACAGAAGAATTAGAACGAATGGGAGTAACCAGGAGAAAGAAAAATATAAAACAAAACAAAACAAAAACAACGAAAGAAAATAGTCTGTTTAAATCTCTATTCAGATCAATTTTATTTCTCTAGCATCTGTCATACACATCTTCAAAATCTAAATTAATGCTTTATCACAACTTACTTGGACTATTATATTATAGTAGCCTCCTAAATGGCCTTGGGGCAGCTAGGTGGTGTAGCAGATAGAGTGCTGGGCCTGGAGTCAGGAAGACCTGTATTCAAATGTGGCCTCAGTCACTTACTAGCAGTGTGACCCTGGATAAGTCACTAACCCTGTCTTCCTTAGTTTCCTCATCTGTAAAATGAGGTGGAGAAAGAAATGGCAAACCACTCCAGTATCTGTGCCAAGAAAACCCCGAATGGGGTCACAAAGAGTCAGATAGGACTGAAACAACTGAACAACAAAAAAATGGCCTCCTTGTCTCAGGTCTGTGCTATCACCAATCCATTTGTTCATGGGGCTGCCAAAATGATTTTCCTAAAGCGCTGGCACATTACTCTGGTTCTTTAAAGTCCAGTGACTATTACTGCCAGGTTGAAAAGAAGAAACAGAAACTCTTTCATGTGCCTGTCACCGTCTGGCTTCAGCCGACCCTTGCCGGGTTATTATCCGTTACAGTCTCCCATGTACACTTTATCCAGGCGTGCTGTGTTCACGTTGTTTCTGCTGCTGCTGACACACAACACTCCCTTTCCTATCTCTGTGCCTTCTTTCATCTCTTAGAATCCCCAGTTTCCTTCAAAGTTCAGCTGATCACCTTCGATATGAAGCCTTTCTTGATCCTCCCAGCCCTTGAAATAGTCCATATTTATAGATGTACACACTGATGGCATGTGAATTCCTTGAGGGTAGGGATACCTTCTCTTATGTCTTTGTATTCCTGACACCTCATACGGTACCTGGCATATGACAGGTGCTTGATTTCATTGAGTGAATGACGGCATCTACAGAGACAAGAAACCTATTTAGGAATATCTGGAAGAAAGACATCCTCAGCCTTGGCCTTAGAACATATTCACCTTGTCATAGTATGTTCAGAGTTTCCTTTCAACACCATACTGAATGAACATTTGCACTACTGTCCCTTATTCTTGTCATGCTAATAGTTTCTTACACCTAGTAGGCAGTGTACTTTTTGCTTTACTACCAGCCTGTTTATGCGTATGCCTTTTCAGTGACTAAATATTTATTTGTTTGACATGAAGACACTGGCTTAGGACCGCTCAGCATGGCGTGCCCACATCAGAGAAGGTGCTGTGTTCCATGAGCAAAGCAGAATTGAAGCAGCTCAAAAGAAAGGCAAGCAAGCAAATTTAGAGAATCCTCCCCATTCAGTTGGACTATCTATTTCTGACCTGTGGCAGAGCATTCTGAGCTGAGCTGGAATTGGTCTGATCAGCTAATTTGGACACACTGAAACTTGACTAGCATGGTGATGTCATTTTGGTCCTCTTGGAGAACAAAGGACAACAACCAGCCCAAATAAATGTTTTTGGGATTCAAAAGTGGGTCTGCTTGTTATTTTCAATACTAAAAACCTAAACAGTGAGTTTTTGAAAATGAGGTATTATCCAGTTGGTTCTCAAACAATTTTTTTGTTGAATAGATAAAGTCACAATCACTTCTGCTATTGTTTTCAGGACATGAATTCCATCTTCTTGAGAAGGTAGGAGATGTCTACATAGCATTTTAAAGTGGGAAAACAAATGGATAGAGTGACTTGTCCAAAGTCACAAAGTAATGCCAGAATTGTGTGCAGAATTCTTAGACACAGCTTGGTTTAGTGGAAAGAGCACTGTTGTCGGTGTCAGAGGACCTAGATTCAAATCTTGCCTCTGACACTGTTTGGGCAATTAACTTAGCACACCTGGGCCTCAGTTTTCTCATCTGTTATAAATGAGAGAATTGGACTGGACATTTTTGTTGGTCCCTTCCAGCATCAGAGCAGTGATCTGATGAACAGAACAGAGGTGCTTTAAGCACAACTTTGCAAAAATGTTTCTTATTTATTCATTGTTCTCAGAAAGACCCTTGTCACATGCCTGTCCCAGCCTCATCCTCTTGTAGACATTTAAGCACTAAGAAGTACTTTAGTCTGAAACAGAAGTTTTTTACTGGGGGACTGTTTTTTTTTCCTCCCAGCTCAGTGTTTCTTGTACTATTTAGTCATCATAACATTTTGTTACCTTTTCATTATCATATGAAATATTTGCTCAATTTTTTCTCTGATACTTTTACTAAAATTAAAAGGGATTATATGAACTTTCTCTTTGCAATTTTAAGTACTTTCTCAGTCTAATTTCTTTGGGAAAGTACTAATTTCCATGACTGTGGCAATATTGTTTGGGTACAGAATTTTATGATGATTCCTGAGTTTGTAGCTCAGAGCTATAACTAGGGTAAATGCAGTAGAATCTCCTCCCCTTTCCCCTGGAAACTAAATCTTAACTAACCCCAGTTAGCTCTTCTCCAGCTGGCCCAACCCTGCTTTTCTTCCTTTTTCTTCTTGTACCTTGTAGCTCCCCAGCAGTGGTCTCTTGCCCCAAGGTTTCCGTTTCTCTGCCATGCCTCCATCCTCCCATTTGAGGGCATACTTCATGCTCCCTGACTTGGGAATATTTTATGAAGCTTGTCTTAGGTCACACTAGATGACCTTTGTGTGGTCCCTCCCAACTCTCAATCTTGGCTTGCTGCATTTTAGAGGCTGATCTCTTCTACAGGAAAAAGTACTCTGAAATATCCAAATGTATTTGATTTGATTGTCTCTATTCACTTTGTCAGGTTACACACTGTTACACTGTGCTGCAGCCTGGGGCCAACTGGAAACTTTAAAAACATTGGTGGATCTGGAGGTCGATACTGAAGCGCTGAACTTCCGTAACGAAACAGCTCGGGATGTGGCTCTTCGGTACGCTCAGACAGAGTGTGTTAATTACCTGGACTTTGCAGGTATCTGTGACCTGAGTTATAAGCGTTTTTCTTTTGACCTTGAAAGTCGTTGATTCAAACGTTGTGGTCACTGCGTCAGTCAGTCCACCTGAATGATGGGTAATACATGATGAGGCAAGTGCTATGACGTAGAGGATTGGGTATAGAATTTGGAATTAGGAAGGATGTATGTCAGCTCACATTCCAATTGTAACACAAGTTGTGTGGCCCTGGGTAAACCACCTAGCTTGAATCCTGAGGATAATCATTCTTGTGTTCTTTATGATATAAGATTGTTTCAAAAATCAAATGAGATAATATAGGTAAAGCTCTTTGTAAACTTTAAACTTGTCTATGTTGTATTTCACTTTTTACACCCACATTGAATAAAACTAGTCACAATCACCACTGCTGTCCTTGCTTTCAGGGTATAGATTCTGTCATCTGCTGAATTTTGCTATACTCATGGAACATTGCTTTGTATAAAGTGGGACATTGGCACAGCAGAAGCTTTTTATTTGTCTTTTCAGAATCTCAGCAAGTATTTGAGTTTGCAGATGCTTAAATAGCGGTAAATTCAATGTATGTGTTGATCTAGTTTCTCCCAGCCTAAGCAGAGTGGCCCATTCTTTCAACAAAAACATTTATTTTATTTATGCCTTGTGGGTTACTGAAGTGACATCTCTGTAAAGGAAAACAAAAATACAGCATATGGGTACGCATGAAAAAGAACACTCAATTTATAGGAAGTATACTTAAACTTTATGCAAGCTGTGTTTAGGAAAAAAGTGCCATCTGAAGAAAGCATAGTTTATAGCCAGACCATTATGGCAGCAATTGGATGGTACATTGTTTTGCATTTAGGAACAATTCATTTCAACAATACTTGTTAAACACTTACTATGTGTAAAGCACTGTGCTAAGAAATGGATATGCAAAGATAACACAGCAATAATAGCTAGCATTTTGTAATGCTTTAAGGTTTGCAAAATACTTTCCAAATAATATCTCATTTTATCCTCACAACAATTGTGGAAGCCAGGTGCTATTGTACAAATGCAGAAATTGAGGCAAACATAGGTTAAGGGACTTGCCCAGGGCCATATATCTAGGGATTATCTGAGATTGGATTGGAACTTTCATCCTGACCCCAGATCCAGTGCTTTATCCCCTGTTCTATCTAGCGGCTAAAGATGAAAGCTGCCGATTTTCCTGCTATCAAGGAGATTATAACTTTATTGGTGAATATGGCACATATGCAAGTCACTGTTATATATGGTAGAATATGATATTGGCAGAGGATATATCCAGTGTTCTAGGGAAATTTGAGGAGAAAATACTGCCATGAAAAGAAAGAGAAGTACTATCAATGCAAAAATATTCATAGTTCTTCATTTTCTTGTAGCAGAAAATTGAAAGCACCCTATCTGTTCAGTATAAACACTGAACAAATTATGAAAGGAAAAAGTATTTGAGGAGGGAAGAATCCCTTTTATCTGGGGTAGAGGATCAGCTAGCTTCCTAAAGTGGAGGTATTGGTCAGGAGGTGCATTTTTTCGAATTCCACCAGCCTACTTCATGCAATTACAGGATGTAAGGGATAGGTAACAGAAACAAGAGGAATTAAGGTCTTAAAGTGTAAAGAAGTAGTTATATTTGTGTTAATACTCTATTGGTTCTTTAGGAGACATGAAGAAATTCTTTAAATTCAGTGTTAGTTAAATTCAGTGGAATTACAGGGTGGTTCGCTTTTGCCTGGTCAAAGAATTAGCCATGCCCCTGGTATCCTTTAAAAAGCAAGACCCTTCCCCCCCACTCCAAGGAGTCTGTCAAGGCAGGAAGCAGGTCTAAGGGGCACGAGCTCTGACATCTCAGAAGGAGCTAGGTTTGGAAGAAGAATCTAGCTCTTGAGAGGGAATTGGTCCTTGCCTCTTGGCAGAGGGTTAAGGAGAGCTGGTGGTGGGTGGGTGTTTATGTGCATGTGTGTGTGTGTGTGTGTGTGTGTGTGTGTGTGTGTGTGTGATTTCTGTCTGCTGCCCTGGGCCATCCACCTTGACATCTTGACCAGTCAGAGACACAGTGCCTAACAAGGAGCAGGCCCAGGAGTCTAGGGGAGGAACATAGCCATCAGAAATACTGATGGGGACTAGCCTAAGGATTTCATGAAAAAAGAAAGGTCATCAGTGTGACTGCACATTCTGCTTGCCAATTATACTCCCTAAGTGTGTGCCTTTCCACTAGTGTACTCTATGTAGTGGCCCAGCTTTTCCTACTTGAATCACTTGTATCTGTGGGAGGGAATTTTGTAGCTACTCTTGTTATAAGATCATCCCAGTGAATGTCTTTGATTTCCATTAACTGTGTTTCCTGACTGTTAAAGGTGAAGCCAATGTAGTAGGTTCATGAACTATAATTTTAGGAAGGCAGACTCAGAAATATCTTGAATGTGGAGTAGTCATCCCTCAAGAAACCCAACCTTCAAGTGTAAGTGGAGAGTAGGGAAAGGAGAGTTAGGTCCCCTGAAGGGACACTACAGGAATAATTTCCAATTTTCAATTACTTTTTTTTTTTTTAAATTTTATTGTATTTTATTTTTTTTTCATTTCTATTTTTTCTTTATTTATTTAGCTTTTTACATTCATTTCCACAAATTTTTGGGTTCCAAATTTTCTCCCCTTTTCTCCCCTCCCCCCACCCCAATACCCCAAGCAATCTAATTTTCCCTATCTCCAATCTGTCCTCTCTTCTGTCATCCCTCCCTTCCCTTGTCTCCATCTTCTCTTTTCTCCTGTAGGGCCAGATGACTTTCTATTCCTCATTAACTGTATGTCTTCTTTCCTAGTTGCAACAACAATACTAAACAATTGTTCCTAAAACTTTGAGTTCCAAATTCTCCCCATCCCTCCCTCCCCACCCATTCTCTTTGGTATGGCAGGCAATTCATTATAGGCCATATCTGTGTAGCTTTGCAAATGACCTTCCTGATAGTCGTGTTGTGTAAGACTAACTGAATTGCCATCCCTCCTAACCTGCCCCTCATTGTTTCTCTTCTGTCTTTTGATCCTGTCCCTCCCCAAGTGTTGACTTTCAATTGCTCCCTCCTCCCTTTGCCCTCCCTTCCGTCATCCCCCCCCCCCCCCGGCAATATCTCCTTCTCCTCCGCTTTCTTATACTGTAAGATAGGTTTTCATACCAAAATGAGTGTGCATTTCACTCCTTCGTTTAGTCAAATGTGATGAGGGTAAACTTCTTGTTTGGTTTTGTTTTTTTTTTTCCTCAGCTCTCCTCTTTTTCCCTCCACTAAAAACATCTCCTACTTGCCTCTTAAATGACATATAGTTACCCCCTTCCATTTCCCCCTCTTTCCTCTCACTACATTTCTCTCTCACCATTTACCTTAATTTCTTTTAAGGTATGGTCCCATCCTATTCAGTTCAATCTGTGCTCTCTGTCTCTTTATGTGAATGCATGTGTGTATGTCTGCGCATGCGTGTACATGTGTATATGTGGTCCCACCAACTACCCAGATGCTGAAAAGTTTTAAGAGTTAGAAATATTGTCTTTCCCTGTAGGAATGTGAACAGTTCATTTCTGGTAAGTCCCTTAATACTTCTCTTTGCTGTTTACTTTTTCATGCTTCTTCTCATTCTTGTGTTTGAAAGTCAAATTTTCTTTTCAGCTCTGGTCTTTTCATTAAGAATGATTGAAAGTCCTCTGTTTCATTGAAAGACCATATTTTCCCTTGAAGTATTATACTCAGTTTAGCTGTGTAGGTGATTCTTGGTTTGAGTCCTAGTTCCTTTGCCTTCTGGAATATCCTATTCCACACCCTTCGATCCCTTAATGTAGAAGCTGCTAGATCTTGAGTTATCCTGATTGTATTTCCACAGTACTGGAATTGTTTCTTTCTAGCTGCTTGCAAGATTTTTTCCTTGAGCTGGGAGCTCTGGAATTTGGCCACAATGTTCCTAGGAGTTTCTGTTTTTGGATCTCTTTCAGGTGGTGATCGATGGATTCTTTCAATACTTATTTTGCCCTCTGGTTCTAGAATGTCAGGGCAGTTTTCCTTGATAATTTCATGCAAGATGATGTCTAGACTCTTTTTTTGATCATGGCTTTCAGGTAGTCCCATAATTTTTAAATTGTCTCTCCTTGATCTATTTTCCAGGTCAGTTGTTTTTCCCATGAGATATTTGACATTCTCTTCCATTTTTTCGTTCTTTTGGTTTTGTTTGGTGATTTCTTGGTTTCTCATGAAGTCATTAGACTCCATCTGTTCCATTCTAATTTTGAGAGAACTATTAAATTCAGTGAGCTTTTGAGCCTCTTTTTCCATTTGGCTCATTCTGCTTTTGAATGCATTCTTCTCCTCATTGGCTTTTTGAACCTCCTTTGCCAATTGAGTGAGCCTATTTTTCAAGGTGTTAATTTCCTCAGCATTTTTTTGGGTCTCCTTTACCAAGGTATTGACCTGTTTTTCATACTCTTCTTGCATCTTTGTCATTTCTCTTCCCAGTCTTTCCTCCACCTGTCTAACTTGCTTTTCAAAATCCTTTTTAAGCTCTTCCAAGGCCTGAGCCCACCCGCCACCCCCCTGGGGTGTCTGGGGTACTGAGGCCCCGCCCTCCACGTCTTTCCCTGATGGCAAGAATACGTTTTCATCCTCGCCATCAGATCTGAAGGTCGGGATCATTTGCACTTGTTGGAAAAAACTCTCTATAGTCTTATTTTTCTTCCCTTTTCTAGGCATTTTCCCAGCCAGTTACTTGACTTCTGAGATTCCTTTCTACCTCCGCCTGGATCCGCCCAGCTAGTGCTTGGCGTCTGAGATTCAAATGCACTTTCTGCAGCAAGCTTTAGTTCTGGCGCAGGGGTGGGGGCAGGGCCGCCTCCCAAACTCGGTCCCTCAGGGGCTTTCTGCAGAGACTTTCAGGAATGGAACGGGTGGGGGCGTGGTGGGGGGCCCCACCTCCTATGCTCAGCTCCCTCAGGGGTTTCATTCAGAGGCCTTCAGTAGTAGAGCGGGGTGGGGGCAGGGCCGTCTCCCCGGCTCAGCTCCCTCAGGTTGGAAAGACCTTCAGTATTGAAGATCCTACCTGCTGCTGGGGGATTCCTGAGTCCTGGGCCGCTGCCGCCTCAGCCGCCGCCCACGCCTCTGCCTCCACCGCTTCCTGCCCCGTCTCTGCCGCCGCTTCCTCCCGAGGGGGGGCCCGAGTCACGGAGACGCTCCGCTCCCCTCCCCTAGCGCAGCCTTCTTTCTTACTGACCTGTAGCTTCTGTGGGCAGAGGGACTTTCCCGGCTGCCAGAGCTTCCCCCGGAGCTTCCCTCTCTGAAGCCTGCTCGGGTCAGCTTCTCTGGGGCCCCGGCCAGGGGTGGGGGTGGGGTCCGCTTTCCGGGGCGCGATGGACCCCGGGGACGGCTCTCCAGGGCTCAGTGGAATGGGAATCTCTTCCCCTATGTTTATGCACCCCCTGCAGTGATTCAGAATTTATGGGGATTTCCTTTTACCTCAATTCCATGGGTTGTGGGCTCGGAGCTTGTAAATGTGCGTCCTTCTACTCCGCCATCTTGGCTCTGCCCCCTCAATTACTTTCTTTAAAGTGTTTTAGAAAACTCATGCCTTGCCTTCATCATCTTAAAAAGCCGACAGAATAGGAGCTAAAGGGATTCAGAAAGAACATGTCTTTGTTATTTGCATGTGAATTGTGGCTAGGCATCAAACTAAACATAGGCTTAAAAAATTCATAATGCTAGTTTAGTATGCTTATCATTTTTTTGTAACTTCAAGCAGTGATTCAGAGAAGTACATGGGTTTTCCACAAGAGCAAGATGAATACCAAAAAGAAATAAAACAAGAATCAGAAAATAAAACAAACTCTTGAGGAAAAAAAAAATGAGAGTATAATTAGCAACTTAGAAGAGAAAGTGGTAAACTTTAGCCAAGAAATGGAGTCCTTAGAGTAAATAGACTTCGATGAATCTGTGAGCAATGAATATTAGAACAAGATCCAAAGACTGGAAGAACTAGAAGAAAACGGTAGATATCTGATACCAAGTAAACCGACCTAGAAAAGAAAAGATCAAGGAGAGAATAAGGAAGAATCATTTGACTTCCTAGAAACCACAATTAAAGAAAGTCCTTGAAACTATATCTAAAGCATATAAGAAAACTGGCCAGGTCTATTGAACCAGAATGCAAAGTAAAAAGAAAAAAATCCATTGATCACATCCTAAAAGAAATTCCAAAAAAGCAGAACCCCCAAAATGCCACAACCATAATCTAGTGCCCCCAACTCAAAGAAAAAAAAGCTGTAGGCATTAAGGAAGAAATAATTCAAGTAAGAAGGACCTATAGTCAGGATCATGAAAGACCTGATAACTAGTACTAAAAATAAGAGATTTTGGAACTCAGTATCCCAAAAGGCAAAAGAGATAAGCTTACAACCAAGAATAACTTCGGCAAAACTGAGTATGTCTATTGGTATAATCATGTTATTTTTAATGTTCTTGCTATTAATATGACTTATTTGTTTTTAATTTTCCTAATATTCAACCAATCTCACATTTCTGGTATGAATGTAAACTCATCATAGTGTATAAAGTTTTGGATAGGTGTTTTGGTCTCTTTGCTAATATTTTATTTAATAATTTGTATGAATATTCTCTAGAGATATTAGTGTATAGTTTTCTTTTTCTAGTTTATCTCTCCTTAGTTGGAGTATCAAGACTGTACTTATATTATAAAAGGGTATAGCAGGAGCCTTCTTTTTTCTCTTTTCATAAATATTTTATATAATATTGTAATTGACTTTTCTTTAAATGTTTTATAGAATTCACTTGTAATTCATAGCTTTGTTTGTTTGCATTTTTCCCTTTGGGAGTTCATTTTGACTTAATATTCAATTTTTTTTGTGGGATTAAGCTATTTAAATTCTTTATTACTTGCTCTGTTAATTTTAAAATTTTATATTTGTGTAAATTTTAATCATTTAAGTTGTTGACTTTATTGAGAAATATATATATTCTTTTCTATTTCCATTCAGTAATCACCAGACATGTAATATAATTAATTTTTTTAAAATTCTTTTCAGGTCCTTAACTTCTTTTTTTTTTTAAATAAGTCTGAGAGGGATAGCTGAGATCCATAGCTATTTTGATTTTTTTTCTATTTCTTTAACTTGTGTAACATTTCTTTAATGTATGTAGATGCTATGCTGTTTGTTGTATATTATGTTGTATATCTATGATATTTTAAAGTATAACAATTTCCCCATTTATCTCTTTAATTAAGCCTATTTTCCCAGTTGCTTTATCTCAGATCATGATGGCTACCCCTGCTTTTTTGAGATTAGTTGAAGCATAATGACATCAGCTTTAAACCCATTTCTTTAGCTCTGTAAACTTTGTTTCAAGTGTATTTCATATAAAAGACCGATTGTTGGATTCTGCTTCTTATCCTTTCTGCTGTTGTCTGTCATTTTATGGTGAGGTCGTCCTGTTTCCAGTCACAGTTATGATCATTAAATGTGTATTTCCTTCCATTTTAACAGATAGGAAATTGTTCATTACTTATGTGGGAGTCATTCTTGAAGTAGGAAGTAGTAGATGTGTAGTCAGATCACTAATTTAGCAGAACAAGGGGAAAAATGAATACCAATGAGAAACAAGAGTAAAAGTGAGAAAAAGATATGATACCCAGTTAAAACAAGTGCATATGACCTATTTAAAGAATTTATTAACACTCAAAGTTAGAAAATGAATGGAAGAGAGCATATTAAAACTAATTATAACAATTTTATTTGGAAACTTAATTGATATGTCAGTAGTCATACCAAGGAGACTAAAGAGTTCCCAAGTAACTTCAGGCAATACTCTACTTGCCAAGCTGAGAGCTATGATTGTCAAGAGAAATGCTCGTTTAGAAAATAAGCTTGTTTGTGAAATCTTATAGAGAAGCGTTGTCCCATAATTTAAAGAGAGGTAGAAGGAGAAACGAAAGAAAGCTTGACTCAACTCAGCAGAATGGTCCCGAAAGCATTTAAAGGTTAAAATGGGAGGATAAACAAAAGATGGAGAAATTGATACATTTCTGGCTTAGTTTCTAGATTCTTAATAAACTGATTTACTTCAGTTTAATTTCCTTTTTAAAATGTAGGAAGGAGGAAAAGGAAATCTGTGCATGTTATCTGTACTTTTGTCCATTTCTCATTTTCTTTGTCAGTGCTTTGGATTTGCCTTAATCCTGTGACATATCTTAACATTTTTATTGTTTCTTCTAATTTGCTATTATTGATTTGTATCTTTCCTGTAATAAACCAGTGATCTGATTAAATACAGATTGCCAAATGAGAAATTTTTCCCACAGCTGTAACTAATCATTTCCTGCCAGTTAAAATATGACCACTTTCAATTTTTGTTGTCTTTTTTTGCCTCTTGACTTTTCCTTTGAAAAGCATTCATGATATATAGTCATTTGACTTTGACATTGCTTGTCTTCTGCTTCCCTAATTTATTTTACTCATATATTTTCCAATCTGTTTTTCAAATATTCCACATTTGCATTGAAATAGTTAAATATTAATGTATTGATTGAATTTGAAAGGTTTATTGAGTTCTCTTTAGAATTGCTTTACCTCTTTTATTTCATACACATGTTGGCACAGAAGCTGAAATTATTTTAATTGTGGTCCTTTTGCAAATGTATATTACGAGCACTGTAATATTATGTGACCAAATGTCTCTTGTAATATAGTGTGTATCATTTGGGGAGGAGGGAGGGAGGAGGGAGATTTGATCAGAAAATCCTTGATCAATGTGTTTCCTCTAACCTAGTGAATAAAAACACTGAAGATAGGTAAGGCAACAAAATGTTATGAAGAAGCTCTCCACTTAGAATGGATGGCATTAGGAAGTAGCTGGCCATGGATCAACTATGCCCTTGATTTCTCTTTAAAAATGTAACACATAGTCCATAGCAATCAGTTGAACCAAAAGACATCTTCTCTGGAGTGTGACCCTTGATGGCAAAGAAGGCCAGTTATGGAAGAAGAACCTAGGGAATATAATTTCCCACCTCTTATGGATGTGGGCTGCAATTTCTTTTTCTCCTCTCTGCCCTCCCACTTATAGACTTTGGCATCTCGCAGCAGAGCTACTTACTCAGTAAGAGATGCTATACTCAATGAGGAACAGACTCAGACACCGCTGAGGCAGGAAACAGTTTTACAAGTGTGACCTTTGTGAGTCAAGGAGAAAGAAAGCCACCTCTGGTCATCATGAAAAGAAACAATCCAAAGAGACCAACTAAGTGGCCTATGTAAGATCTATGAACAAAGGTAAGCTGAATGTGGTTACACTGGAGATGGAAAGATTCAGCATTGACATCTTGGGTGTCAGTGAATTCAAAAGGACAAGAATGGATGAATTTAATTTAGGTGATCATTACATGTACTACTGTAGTCAAGAATCTCTGAGAAAAGTAGTGTTAGAATATAGTTTCAACAATGACAGAATGATGTTTCTTTGAATCCAAGGCAAACCATTCAACATTACAGTATTATAAGTCTATGCTCCATCCACTGATGCCAAAGAGGCCAGAGTTGATCAGTTCTATGAAGATCTAATAACATCAAAAAAAGATAATATACATCGAAGGGAAGTAGGAAATAAAAAAAAAATTGGAATAACAGGCACGTTTAGCCTTGTAATACAAAAATGAAGCAAGGTGAGACTAAGAGTTTTGTCAAGATGACTCACTGGTCATAACAAACACACTTTTTTTTTAACAATGCAAAAGGTGACTCTACACATGGACATCATGAGACAGTCAATACCGAATCTGTTTGATTATGTCCTTTGCAGTCAAAGCTGGAGAAGTTCTGTATAGTCAATAAAAAGAAGACCTGGAGCTAACTGTGGCTCAGATCATCAGCTTCTTATTGCAAAATTCAGACTTAAATTGAAGAAAGTAGGGAAAGTCATCAGATCCTATAGATATGACCTAAACAACATCCTATATGAATATGAAGTGGAAGTGATGAATAGATTTAAGGGCTTCAATCTTCTAGGTAGAGGGGCTGAAGAACTATGGACAAAGGTTCACAATATTGTACAGGAAGCAGCTATAAAAAGACATTCCAAAGGAACAGAAGAGCAAGAAAGCAAAATGGCTGTCTGATGAGGCTTTACAAATAGTTGAAGAAAGAAGGAAAGTGAAGAGAAAGGAGAAAGGGAAAGATGTACCCAACTGAATGCAGAATCCCACAGAATAGCAAGGAGAGATAAGTAGGTTTTCTTAAATAAATAATGCAAAGAAATAGAGGAAAACAATATAATGGGAAAGACAAGAAATATCTTCAAGAAAATTAGAGATATCAAGGGAATGTTTCATGAAAAAATGGGCATGAGAAAAGATAAAAATGCTAAGGAAGAGGTGGCAAGAATACACGGAACTGTATAAAAAAGATGTTAATGTCACCAGTCTCTATGATGGTATGGTTACTGACCTCAAATTGGACATCTTGGAGAAAGTCAAATGGGCCTTAGGAAGCATTGCTAACAATAACACTGGTGGAGGTGATGGAATTCCAGCTCAGCAATTTAGAATCCTAAAAAATGATGCTGTTTCAGTGCTATGCTGACTACGCCAAGGAAATCTGGAAAACTTAACAGTGACCATTGGATTGGAAAATAACAATTTATGTCTCAGTTCTAAAGAAGGGCAATGCCAAAGAATGTTCAAATTGCCAAACAATTGCATTCATTTTATACACCAGCAAGATTCCGCAAGCTAGGCTTTAGCAGTATATGAACTGAGAATTACCAGAAGAGCAAGCTGGTTTTTTGAGATCAAATTGCCAACATTCACTAAATTATGGAGAAAGCAAGGAATTCCCAGAAAAACATCTATTTCTTCACTGATTACACTAAAGCTTTGGACTGTGTGGATCACAACAAAATGTGGCAAGTCCTTAAAAAAATGGGAGTGCCAGGTAATCTTAATTTCTCCTGAGGAACCTGTATGTGGGTTAAGAAGCAATAGAACTGAATATAGAACCACTGGTTGGTTTAAGATTGAGAAAGGAATACAATAAGACTGTATATATTGTCACATTATTTATTTAACTTATATGCAGAATACATGATATAAAATGCCAGCCTGGGCAAATCAAAGGCCAAAATTAAGGCTGTTAGGAGAAATATCAACAGTCTCAGAGAAGCAGATTCTATCCCTCTAATGATAGAAAATGAAGAAGAATTAGGAAGCCTCTTGATGGAAGGGGAAAGAGAAGAGTGTGAAAGCTGGCTTGAAGAAGCTTAACATAAAACAAAGCAAAACAAACTTAAGATCTTGACAACTGGTCCCATCACTTCCTGACAAATAGAGAGAAGAAATGGAAGTAGTGTCAGATTTTATATTCTTGGGCTCAAAGATCACTGCAGATATTGACTGCAACCATGAAATAAAAAGGTGCTTGCTTTTTAGAAGAAAATTACTAAAAAGCAGAGCCATCACCTTGCTGACAAAGTTCCATATAGTCAAAGCTATGGTTTTTCCAGTAGCAATTTATGGATGTGAGAGTTGGATTGTAAAGAAAGTTGGGTGCTGCAGAATCCACACTTTCAAATTTTGGTGCTGGAGAAGACTTTTGAGAGTCCCTTGGACAGCAAGGAGATCAACTTAGTCAATACTTAAATTAAATCAGACTATTCATTGGAAGGACAAATATTGAAGCTTAAATACTTCAGCCACATAATGAAAAGACAGGGCTCATTGGAAAAGAACCTGATGTTGGGAGATATTGAAGACAAAAGGTAAAAGGGATAGCAGAGGATGAGATGGATAGGTAATGCCATGGAAGCAACACACATGAGCTTGGACAGAATTCAGGAAATTAGTGGAAGATAGAAAGGTCTGGCATGCTATGTCCGTGAGGTCATAAAGACTTAGATGTGACTGAGTAACAATAGTATTTATACAGGTTGACTGAGAATGGAAGGGAGAATGAGGGGAATAAAAATTTATCAGATGGCTGCCATGTGCCAAGCTTTGTTCTAAGTGCTTTACAAAAACTGCTTCATTTGATCCTCACAACAAACCTTGGAAGTAGAATGGAAACAATAATTTAAAGAGTTGCAGTACTTTCAAAAATTAATTTAATTCATTTATTATGATTAGAATGAAAAGATATTTACTTTAGTTAGGAAATTTATTTTATTTCCTTTTTGTGAATATATTCTCTACGATTGATAATAGCAAATTGCTTTTTCATACTCATAAGAACCTCTTGAAAATTTTGAGTTGATCAATAGGGTATAATTCTCATGAGAACATCAGAAAAATAGCACTGGCTGTCTTTTGCCTCTCTTACTGGAAGTATAAGGGAGAGAGCTGGCAGAAATCCAAACAGAGAGAGTAGAGCCAGAAGAGAGAAAGAAAAGAGAAAGAAGAGATACTGAGACAGGGACAAAGAAAGACAGGAGAGGGAGAAGGAAGGGGAGGAAAGAGAGAGAAAAGGGAAAAGGGGGAAGAGATGAGGGGAGAGAGGGACTTTTTTGTTCTCCTTTTATAGCCTGTTGAGTGAGTGGCTCTTCTTCAATCAGTTGCCAATCATCTTTGACGGTCTCCCATCCCTTTAACTTTGAGCCAAGCATATGTGATCATCTCCATAGGACCACGCATGGCAGGCATATGCATCTCCAAGGGTGATGCCCTTGTCAGTGTAATAGGGGACAGGTCAATGAAAACCTACCACTTAGGAGTATGCACAACATACTTTGCCTAAACCCCCTTGCCTTCCCCTCCTCCTCCCCAACTTTGGAGCATGTAGAAGTATTCAGTGACTCTTTCCTTTCTTCTTACTGTGTGGGTCTTTTTAACTGGTTGGTCAGCTGGAATTGGGTGTATGTATGTACACTAATTAGTCAAATCAATCTATTTTCCTCCCTGGCTGTGTTTGAGTGAGGAGTATGAACTACTGTGGGCCTCCAGGAAAGGAAGTTGGTGTAAGGGATTGCATCACACATAGCACACTAGACTCCCACTGAGCTTTACAGTAGTACCTAGATAGGGTAAGTTCACTTTATGCTCTGGTACTTGTGTCCTCAGGTATTGTATCCTCCTCCTAAAGCTTAAAAAATGTGCATAAGTGTTACTTAATTCAGAGCTTTATTAGCACGCTGAGCTAAGATGCTGCTCTACATAAATTCTTTAATTAGTTCCTAATAATTCATCATTTAAAGAAGAGCAGAAATACATAGTAAGGATAGTATTAGATTTTTCTGTCTGTATTAGTAAAATACTTCATATAACACTTTTTTGAGTAGAGATGACTTCTCTATGCAGAATTCACGAATATAGGTCTCACACATGTGACAAACAATATGACAAAAGCCACCAAAAAGATTATTTTAATCCAAAAAGATTTTTTTCCAAAAAAGGACCTTCTCTTTCAATAGTTTCCTTTTAAAAGATCTATACCAGAGAGATTTGAATTAAGATGTGAACACATATGGAAGCTCCAGTCGAGTGTGTCTCCATCCCTTTTTTTCTTTAATTTTCTTCTGTGTTTTGATTTTTTGGAGGAATGGTGGGATACTTCCTTTAGATATTTTGTCAGCATTGATGTGGGTGACATCAGCCTGCAGAGGATTTGGTCAGTGTCATAAATGGACTGATTTTGTTGATCACCATTTGAGGAAAAATTATCTTCTGGCTAAAAGGAAGAAAAACCAATAGCATGAAACATTTTTTTTCTGGGCATCAAACCTAATCTGTTTGTGAATATATAAACTCAATAAAGATATGTTCCCTCCCTAGTTGTCAGTTTTCTAGGCAACATGTCTTTCTGAAGGGGATGTAGAAGTGCAGGCATGCTGTTCTTTGCATTCTCCAACTTGTCTCTACCCCAAAGGAGATCACTTGATTGCCATCATAAATAGATAGTTATTAGGTTCTTATTCAGCAGTAGGGAGCTATGCTATGAGACTGAATACAGTTCAACTTAACCAGGATATTTCAGGATTACTCATTTAAACCTTGCCATTCCTTTCCTTGAACTTGGCCAACATCATATTGTCACCTCTAGTGGGCTACACTTGTAGCATTTGGCTGACTTCACAGGTGCTGAAACCCTGCCATGCTGGATGACTTGTTATCTCTTATAAGGGTGTGAAGTTTTTCCACATCCTTGTCTTTGCTCACGACTATATTGCTCTCCTCTATCTCCATGTATTGAAATAGTGTCTATTTGCCAAAGCTTAGTTCATATTATACCTCTGGAAGATTTTGCTGATTGTACCTGTCAGAAGTAATCTTTCTGTTAAATTTTATTTATTTTATATCATAATCTGCATTATGGCTACTTTATAATTATTTAATATGTATGTATATATGACTTTCCTCTTAAGAGACCAAAGTCAATAAGGTCAAGGACCATGTATGCATAATTATGTACGTAGCACAGTAGTTTGCAGGTGGTAGGTGCCTACTCAATTGAATAAATCAATGAGAAGTTCTCTTAAGTGGCAACTAGGTGAATAGAGAGCTAGACCTAAAGTCGGAAAAATTCAAGTTTGAGTATCAGAAAATTAATAGCAATGTTACTCTGGGCAAGTCACTTAATCTCCATCTGCCCCAGTTTTCTCATCTGTCCATTGAGGATAACAATAGCACCTACTTCCCAGGGTTATTGTGAAGATAAAAGCGGATAATATTTGTCAAGAACTTTGCAAGCCTTAAAGTACCAGATATGTTAGTTATTATTACCATTATTATACTAGTAATTATTAATGTTGCATGTCTATGATTATAGGGTCATAGATATAGAGCTATAAGGGGACTTCATGGTTCAACCTCATTTTTATAGATGAAGAAACTGAGATGTAGAGAAGGTTAAATGATTATACACAAAGCCATGAAAATGGTGTCAGACATGGGATCTGAACTCAGGTTTTTCTTTACTCCAAGTTCAGCATGCCACTACTCCACACTACCTAGTCATATAGGGAGAAGGAAAGCTGAAGAGGAATATACATGTTCTCAGTGTCATCTGAATTTCTGCTCCCCATGTCAAAGCCCCAGTTACCCCAAATCACAGAATTACAGGCTCTCATTGTTAGGAGGGCACTTAGCGAACATGACCTCCCATCCACACTGGGAAGAGAATTTCCCTATTTATGACTCAGAATTGAAGCAGAGGAAATGACAAAGATCAACAAACAGAATTTATTGAGTCATAGAGCCTACTCTTGGGCATGTTGGACAGATCCAGGGGTGGGGAACCTGCTGCCTGGAGGGCACATGTGGCTCTCTAGGGCCTCAAGTTCAACCCTTTGACTAAATCCAAACCAAACTTCACAGAACAAATTCCCTTAATAAAAGGATTTGCTTTGTAAAACTTGAACTCAGTCATAAGGCTGCACTTAAGGAACAAGAAGGCCACATGTGGCCTCGAGGCTGCAGATTCCCCACCCCTTTAACTTAGCCAATAAAAACACACAGAAGTTGAAGAAATGAAAGTGAAGGGGGACTGACCTAGAAAGGGAAGAATTTGAATATAGGCAGATGTGAATTCTCCCCCTACTCTCAGACCCTTTTGTGGGTATTGAAATAATAATGGTCAAAGAACAAGACCCTCTGCATTTATAAAAATATAGAGAGGCAGCATAGTATGATGGAAAGGGCATTGGATGTAAGGAAGTGGGATGAGTTGATTGGAGGATAAAGTTTGGAAACTGAGTTTCCCCCAACATTATATTTAAAAATTCTGCTGCTATAGTATTTTCTGCAGTTTTTGAGACTTTACTGCAATACATTGAATTTGACTTATTCCAAAGTAAATATCTTCAGTGGAATTTTTGGCACTAAAATAATGTATACTTTACAAAGTAATGTATAAGAGGTGATCCTTCTCCCACAATTACCAGCCCTAGGTGTTGTAAGTCTCCCACTTTGTCTACCCGTAGTATTCATTTAGAAACCTGAGTTTTGGTCTTGGCTGTGTTATGGCCCTTATCAACGAATGTGACCTTAGGCAACCCACTTACTGTCCCTGAAACCCAATTCCCTCATAGTAAAATGAGATTTTTAGACAAGGTAAGTGTTTCCCAATAGTCTGGTAAAATTTTTAGAATTCTCTCTTGTGGACTTTTGTCATCTCAGTCTCAAGTCTGGCAGCTCCCCAAGGCTCAGGGAGCTGGCATCATGACTTTTGTGAAATAGTTTGGAGGGAGGGGAAGAGGAAGTTAGGAGGAAAAAGCCAAAGGGCAGAGGTAGAGCAGAAGAGTCATTTTTTTGAGTTAATACGTTTTGCAGAATAAGAACTTTTGGTAGCAAATTTTTTTGTGTGTCCTAGTTAAAAAAAATTGTCCTGATTTCTGCCAGTTAAGTTAATTTAAACAATTTATAAATTAAATATTGTATATACAGGTATTTATGTGCTTCTGTAAGTATATAGAAAACTGGCTTCAGAATCTTAACAGAATGTATGATCTCTCAGTGTACCAGGACACTCAGGAAGGCCACAAGATGCACCCACCAGTGTGACAGTCTACATTCTTTCTTGGGAGCTCCTTACACTAGTTGTGTCAAACTCAAACAGAAACAGGGGGCCACTAAACCGTACATAAGGCTGCCTGCAACCACATATAATTTAGAAAACCACATTGACTTGGAAAACCACGTAATTATCTGTGTTGTATTCTATTTTTATTAATTAAACAATGTTTCCCAATTACATTTTAATCTGACTCAGCCTGCACTTGAGACTATAGGCCTGATGTTTGCTACCTCTGCTCTACACCAATGAAATCACAAGTCCATTCCCCCACCCCCTTTCTACACCTCTCTCCCCAAAAAGAAAATGAAATATGCCAATATTAGCATTAGGAGACATCTTCAACTCTTATTTTCTCTGAGAAAGAAGTTTGCAGTGCCTGGGCCTTTTATAAAATAGTGAGCATCAAGATCAGAAATTCATCATCTTTTTCAAGACTTTTTTTTTGCAGGGAGGGGTGGACTTGTGATTTTAGCCATTGCATATCAATCAGCACATGCTTTGCAGCCTACCTCATTAGACACTTTACTGGAGGCAGTGAAATTAAATGCCTTGCTTCTGGTCCCACTCCCAGTATGTGTCAGAGACAGGCCTGGAAACTAGGCCTCCTGGGCTCTGGGCCACCTTTCTAGGCCCTCGACCTTGCTATCTTATCTCTAAACAGAATTTCTTAACCTGGGATCCATGAACATTTGTTTAATATATTTTTAGAATTATAGTTCAATGCAATTGGTTTCTTTTATAATCATCTTATTTCATTTTAAACTTCATACATTTAAAAGTATATTCTGAGGCTTTACTTCCATGATGCAAAAAAAAAAAACGGTTAAGAATTCCAGCTCTAGTGGAGATGCGTCTGGATTGGCAGTCAGGAAATCTGAATTGTATACTCAATCTTGCCAAATAGCTCTGTGATCAGTAATTTAAACTTTCTGAGCCTTAGTTATCTCCTCTGTATAATGCAGAAAATGAATTTTCACGGCTGACTTTATAGGGATGTTATTTTGTTTGTAAAAACAAAGTACACATTTGAATCTCAGACCCCAAGCACTAGCTGGGTGGATCTTGGCGGAGGTGGACAGGAATCTCAAAAGTCAAGTAACTGGCTGGGAAAATGCCCAGAAAAGAGAAGAAAAATAAGACTATAGAGAGCTTCTTTGAGCAGGTGCAAATGTTCCCACCTTTCAATTCTGATGATGAGGAAATATTCTTACCATCAGGGAAAGACGTGAAGGGCGGGGCTTCTGTATCCCAGACATCCCAGGGGGATGTCTGGTGGGCTCAGGCGATGGAAGAGCTCAAAAAGGATTTTGAAAATCAAGTTAGACAGGTGGAGGAAAAACTGGGAAGAGAAATGAGAGAGATGCAAGAAAAGCATGAAAAACAGGTCAATACCTTGCTAAAGGAGACCCAAAAAAATGCTGAAGAAAATAACACCTTGAAAAATAGGCTAACTCAATTGGAAAAAGAGGTTCAAAAAGCCAATGAGGAGAAGAATGCTTTCAAAAGCAGAATTAGCCAAATGGAAAAAGAGGTTCAAAAAGCCAATGAGGAGAAGAATGCTTTCAAAAGCAGAATTAGCCAAATGGAAAAAGAGGTTCAAAAGGTCACTGAAGATAATAGTTCTCTCAAAATTAGAATGGACTAATGACTTTCTCAGAAACCAAGAAATCACAAAACAAAACCAAAAGAGTGAAAAAATGGAAGAGAATGTGAAATATCTCATGGGAAAAACAACTGACCTGGAAAATAGATCCAGGAGAGACAATTTAAAAATTATGGGACTGCCTGAAAGTCATGATCAAAAAAAGAGCCTAGAAATTATCTTCCATGAAATTATCGGGGAAAACTGCCCTGACATTCTGCAACCAGAGGGCAAAATAAGTATTGAAAGATTCCATCGATCACCACCTGAAAGAGATCCAAAAAGAGAAACTCCTAGGAACATTGTGGCCAAATTCCAGAACTCCCAGGTCAAGGAGAAAATCTTGCAAGCAGCTAGAAAGAAACAATTCCAGTATTGTGGAAATGCAATCAGGATAACTCAAGATCTAGCAGCTTCTACATTAAGGGATCGAAGGGTGTGGAATAGGATATTCTAGAAGTCAAAGGAACTAGGACTCAAACCAAGAATCACCTACCCAGCAAAACTGAGTATAATACTTCAGGGGAAAATATGGTCTTTCAATGAAACAGAGGACTTTCAGGCATTCTTGATGAAAAGACCAGAGCTGAAAAGAAAATCTGACTTTCAAACACAAGAATGAGAAGAAGCATGGAAAAGGAAACAGCAAAGAGAAGTCATAAGGGACTTACCAAAAGTGAACTGTTTACATTCCTACATGGAAAGACAATATTTGTAACTCTTAAAACTTTTCAGTATCTGGGTAGTTGGTGGGACCACACACACACATACACACACATGTACACGTGTGCATGTGCACATACATACATGCACGCCCATACAGAGACAGAGAGCACTGAATGAATTGAATAGGATGGGACCAAATCTTAAAAGAAATTAAGGTAAATGGTGAGAGAGAAAGGTAGGGGGAGGAAAGAGGGGGAAATGGAATGGGGTAAATTATATGTCATTCAAGAGGCAAGCAGGAGACTTTTTAGTGGAGGGAAAAATAGGAGAGCTGAGAAAAAAAGCAAGTTTACCCTCATCACGTTTGAGTAAAGGAAGGAATAAAATGCACACTCATTTTGGTATGAAAACCTATCTTACACTACAGGAAAGTGGGGGAGGAGGAGATAAGCGGGGTGGGGGGGTGATGGAAGGGAGGGTAATGGGAGGAGGGAGCAATTTGAAGTCAACACTCTTGGGGAGGGACAGGATCAAAAGACAGAATAGAAACAATGAGGGGCAGGATAGGATGGAGGGTAATTCAGTTAGTCTTACACAACACGACTATTATGGAAGTCATTTGCAAAACTACACAGATAGGGCCTATATTGAATTGCCTGCCTTCCCAAAGGGAATGGGTGGGGAGGGAGGGATGGGGAGAATTTGGAACTCAAAGTTTTAGGAACAACTGTTTAGTATTGTTGTTGCTACTAGGAAATAAGACATACAGTTAATGAGGAATAGAAAGTCATCTGGCCCTACAGGACAAAAGAGAAGATGGGGACAAGTAAAGGGAGGGATGATAGAAGAGAGGGCAAATTGGTGATAGGGAAAATTAGATTGCTCGGTGTATTGGGGTGGGGGGAGGGGATAAAAGGGGAGAAAATTTGGAACCCAAAATTTTGTGAAAATGAATGTAAAAAGTTAAATAAATAAATTTTTATTTCAAAAAAAAAAAAACAAAAAACAAAAGTACTATGTAATCAATGTGATTTGTTATGAAATGGTACTGTGGTACTGTGACCTTTTTTGTTGAGGAAGTAAAGAGTACTTTATCAGTAATATTCTTATAAGATAGAAGAGGGACAATAGTATAGTACAAATAACCCATTGGCAGATGCAAGAAATAGACATATTTTGGTATCTGAGTTTTACAGTCCTAAAAGATAAATTTATCCATTGCATATTTTGTGGGAGTGTGTGTGTGTGTGTGTGTGTGTGTGTGTGTGTGTGTATAAAATGTCACATTTTGCTGAAAAAATCTCAGGACACAATACAAGAAAACCATAGGATAGCAAATGGAAAGTCTGATGACCTGTCCAAGGGGCTTATTTTACTTTCCCCAAATAATGTTCTCTTTTGGCAAATTATATACAACCAACTTAAGACCTATTTTCCACAGCTGATGTTGAGGGATTTCCCCAACATAAGCTTGACTTATCATCAGTATAACCTATTTTTAGCACAACTTGCTACATTCATTTATGTTCTTTAGGTGTTTGCGGGTATGTATACATCCATTATATAACATTTTCGTTACAAATTTCCATCACTACTTCACCTTCCTTGTGTGTTTCTTCCACTGAGTCCAAAGATAATGTCCAGATAAAATAGTCAGGATTACAAAGAAAGTTTCCACTAAAATATAAGAGATCTTGGTACAACTCCAAAAATTGCAGCCCAGCTGGTCCAGAGGATATGGCAAATAGGAAGGTGGAGGCGTAAGCTGCATCAGGTCTACTTCCCCTGGAAAAATCTCCCATCCAACCTTTGCCCAGGTTGTTCTAGCACAATTACAGAAGCTCTCTTTGACAAAGTAGACAGACCATAGAGGAATGACCAGAAACAGGCCTTGAATGAACATGATTTGTTTCTTTTCCAGCTGGGAAAAAAAAAATTATGGTGAGTTGACCTTATTTGTGCTAGAAGCCATGTCAGAGATTGAGCAGAAAAAAGTCCTTAAAATTCACAGTGAAATACTTTAGGTCCATTTTAAACAGCATGATATTTCAGTCATAGCATTTCAGATGAGAGCTATAATTTTTCTGAGCCAGGGCAGCAGTAACTTGGGGAGCAGTGTGATATCGTCAGATAGACTGATTCAGATAGTTCTATGAGGTCATAAAGAACTTCAAAGTTTCTAAGTTGGCAGTATTTGAACTAGAAGATGTAACATAACCTCTCAGCACTGTGGATTTTTTTCTCTATGTGTGTATGTCTGTTTATTTGATCTTTATAAAATCCCTTTTATTCAAAGAAATGAAGGCAGATTTCACATAAATCATGAAACTATAAATCTATGCCACATATATAAGTAATAAAGGTGGGTAATATAGCCAAGTATTTAAGTTTATGTAATAAAGGTGGGTAGTAGGTGTAGTGAGACAGTAGGAATAGACAGAAGGAAAAGGGAATCAGGAACAAGTTTAGGTCCCCCATGACAGTTCTACATGAGGCAGTTTTTGAGATAGCAAAGAAATGGAAAATAAATCTTTATGGTCTTGAAGTTGATATATCCGTTTTAAAAGGTAGCCAGGTGGTGCAGTAGATAACAGTATGAGGCCTGCAAGACCAGAGTTCAAATCTGGCCTCGGACATTTACTAGCTGTGCGTCCGTGGGCAAGAAACTTGACCCTGTTGGCCTCAGTTTCCTTATTTATAAAATGAGTTGGAGAAGGAAATGGCAAACCACTCCAGTATCTTTGCCAAGAAAATCTCAGATGGGGTCGTGGAGAGTCAGATATTGCTGAAATGACTGAAATTGTTGTGTTACGACAGTAACAACATATCCTCTTATAATGTTTCATACAAAAGACTGATTTACATCACCTCCAAGTATAAATTTCCTTATAGACTAATGGTAACAGTATATATACATTACATTTTACTAGGTTACTCTTTGTTAAAAGAAAGGACAGGTCACTTCAGGTTTTTCCATTAAAAAAAGTTCTTCATATCACTCCCTCGGGAACATTAATATTCTACTATATTCATATAATCTACTCATACACACCAATTATTCAGCCAGTTCCCCGTCTTTGGGTTCATAGTTTGTTTTCACCTTTATTCTACCACAAACAGTGCTGCTATGCATATTTTGGTACAGATTGGGCTTTTGATGTTATCAATAACTTTCTTTGAGTATAAACCCAATAGCGAGATCATTGGGACAATGATGATTGTGAACAATTTTTTAATGTTTCTTACAAAATGTCAAATTATTTTCCAAAATAATTGGATCTCTTTGTAATTTTACCAACAGCAAATTAATGCTTGTTTACCTACATCTGCACTAGTTATGACATTCAATGTATGTGTCCTGTGTGGAAGGGCAGTTTACGTGTTCCATATTATCAGGCTGGTGGTGTCTTATAGTGGTACACTGCTCCTTGTGGGAGGCACTGATTATAGAGTATCATTTCACCCCTGCTTTACATTGGGCATTGTACCACATCTCTCTCTGCTGATACCCGCTAGGCTTTACCTAGAGTCCTCAGCTACCGCTTAGGAAGAGTGGTTTCTACCATCTCTTTTTTAGCTTAGAACCCAAAAAGAGCTTCAACTCTCTTTCAAGGGCAGGGAGGTGTACCTCTTACCCCCAGTCATTGGACTAGGAAAGAAAACCGATGAGGGCACTCTCAGTTCCCAGAGTCTTAGCCTCCAGAGTCCAGGCTGTTTTGGAACATAGAACAACTAGATAGCCAGATACATTTGTACTGTCTTCTGAACTCCTTGTTTAGGAGGCTCCTAATTCTTGTCCTAATTCTCTATTCGACTTAAAGTCAGAAGTTCTCCTTTAGAGGCAGGATGGTGTAGTAGATAAGGCATAGGCCTTGGAGTCAAGAAGACCTGTATTCTGTTCCTACCTCAGATACTTTCTAGATGATATTACTCGATGTGCAACTAATTTCCTCAACTGTAAAGATTGCATACCATCTCAGGGAGGGAAGGAATGGAATTTGGAACTCAAAGAAACAGTGGATGTTGAAAATTGTTCTTACATGTAATTGGGGGAAAATAAAATATTATTTCATTAAAAAAAGCAACCAAACAGTGTTTATTGTGTCAGTTACAATGATAATTCTTTTCATGTAGATGGCTGCCAAAGTCCCTTCTTATACTCAGCTTCTGTAGAATACAGAACAAACTTTTTGTTAGTTGGATCGATTGTTCTTTCTTAAAATATATATGTATGTATTTATATTATGTGTATAATATATCTATAGTTTGATTTATGATTTTTCCGTTATTTTCTATTTTGACATATTTGAAGTCAGTTGAGGACTGGGCTTAAATACCCCACCTCCTGAAAATTTTTGATAGTAGGATCATGAGAAAGTCCCTTCCTCTTTTTCATTCTCAGTTTCCTCATCTGTAAAAAGAGATAATAATGTCTATAGTACATATTTTACAGTGTTGTTATAAAAGTCAAATAAGATAATGTGCATAAAGCATTTTGTAGATCTAAAATGCTATCTAAGTATCAGTTATTATCATTACTATTTGTTGTTGCTGGTTATTAAGTTAATTTTTTTAAAGAATAGCTATTTTAAATTTTTGACCAAACAAGAGATAGAGAATATTATGAAGTACAAAATGGATCATTTTGATTACATTAAATTGAAAAGTTTTTGCACAAACAAGCTCAATGCAACCAAGATTAGGAGGGAAGCAGAAAACTGGGAAAGAATTTTTGCAACTAGTGTCTGTGATAAAGGCCTCATTTCTAAAATATATAGAGAACTGAGACAAATGTACAAGAATACAAGTCATTCCCCAGTTGATAAATGGTCAAAGGATATGAACAGGCAGTTTTCAGAAGAAGAAATTAAAGCTATCTATAGTCTTATGAAAAAATGCTTTAAATCACTGTTGATTAGAGATATACAAGTTAAAACAACTCTGAGGTACCACATCACACCTATCAGATTGACTAACATGACAAAACAGAAAGATGATAAATGTTGGAGAAGATGTGGGAGAACTGAAACACTAATTCATTGTTGGTGGAGCTGTGAGCTGATCCAACCATTCTGGAGAGCAATTTGGAACGATGTCCAAAGTGCTACCAAAATGTGCATACACTTTGACCCAGCAATATTGCTTCTAGGATTGTATCCCCAAGAGATCATAAAAACACGAAAGGGTCCCACATGTACAAGAATATTTATTGCAGCTCTCTTTGTGGTGGCCAAGAACTGGAAATAGATGGGATGCCCATCAATTGAGGAAAGACTGAACAAGTTGGATATATGAATGTAATGGAATACTATTGTGCTGTAAGCAATGATGAACAGGAAGACTTCATAGAGGCTTGGAAGGACTTATGTGAACTGGTGCTGAATGAAAGGAGTAGAACCAGGAGAACTTTGCACATGGCAACAACCACAGAGTGCTAGGAATTTTTCTGGTAGACTTAGTCCTTCATAGCAATGCAAGGATCTAAAAAATTCTCAATGGACTCTTGAGGCAAATTGCCTTCCACATCCTGAGAAAGAACTGTGGAACTGGATTGCAGAATGAAGCAGATCATTTTCTCTTGTATTATATTTTGTTTTATAGTGTCTCCAATTCATTTTAATTCTTCTATGCAACATGACTAAGGTGAAAATGTGTTTAATAGGAATATATGTGTAGAACCTATATAAGACTGCATGCCATCTCAGGGAGACAGTGGGGAGGGAGGAGAGAAAGAGGAAGAGGGAGGGGAAAAAATGTGAAATATGTGAAAGTGACTGTAGAACCCTAAAAGCAAAATAAGAAAAATAAGAAAAAGAATAGCTATCTTAGTAGATTATAAGTTTTCATGATCAAGGACCATGTCTTATATTTATATATTGGGTTGTAAAGTCCTCAACCTAGAATACTACTGGGCACATGGAAAATATTCTGTGAAATGGTAGACTTCTTGAGGATAGGCTATATCTCTTGTTTCAACCCTGCATTCCTAAGACATAGCACTGGAGCCTAGGAGATGATAAACCTTTGAGGCACTGAGCTGAATAAATAAGTGCTTTTTGATTGAGAAGTCTCTTTGTTGAAATTCCATGAAGAACAACATGGCAAGCAAGGCAGATTTTTGAAAGAGTGGTTTTTCTTTTTAAATTGTACTTTTAATTTGTATTTTTTCAGTTGCTCACATGGCTCTGAAAAAGTCCATTGCAAAGATCCAGGCAATCATTACAGATCCAGAGAAGGCACCAGGAAAGATGAACAAGGAAGACAAGGTATTTGGTTTGACTTTTGTTCTGAGAACCCCCATGTTCCTAGATCTTGATGAAAGCAGCGTGTATATGGACTATTGTGGTTTTCATGAATTACTTCCTGAATGAAGAAATGAATGAAAAAAACATTTATTAAGCAAAGCTCATGGTAGGGGACAAATTAAACAGGAAGACAATCCCTGCTTTCAAGGAGCTCACATCTTCATGGGGAAGATAATGTATATGGAAAGTTTCAACCAAAAGTCAGATGGAAAGGGCCCATGGATGCAGCAGCAAAGCAGGTGGTTGTGCCTCTTCTTTAATGTCATTTGCACGAATAGAATGGTATCACTTTTTACTTCATTCAATCCATGCTATAATCCTGTGGAGTTGGTAGTGCAAATTATATATTATTATGCCCACATAAAAGAAGAGGAAAGCTAAGAGACCAAAGAGTAACTAATTCACATAAACAGTTAACAGTCATTTAATAAACACCTCCTATGTGCCAGACCCTGTGCTTTAATTAATTCGTTTTGTTTTATTGATTAGTTAATTTTAAATAGTTAATAGCATAACAGTTTAGTAAGAGAGCTGGAATTTTGACTACGGCCTCTGGAATTCAAGAGGCTTCACCACCCCAGTCTCCATCTTACCTCTCTATTATTCCATTTTGCAGATGAGTTCTGATCCTCAACTGCTATTACATTACAACCTCTGATGAGGTAGAGACTCACTGAGGTCAAAATAGATAGTTATTGGGTAATCTGGAAATGTGTCAAATATCAAGAATAAACCAAAAAGAACTTTCCTGGAATGACGGGTTTTAATGTTCCTGAGCTACATATGTATACTCTGATTGCCAAAAAGGTGTTTGTGTTTAGGTCTTGAACTAATAAATGTCTGTCCACCATTCTCTAGGTCTTCCCTGAGGGTTTTATACTTTTAATCTGTAGCAGTCCCCTCTCCACTGAAACAGTCTGACATTATCCCCTTTACATGTCATGTATCAAGCCTGACCAAATGAAACACTAGAAATGGTTGCAATGTATAATGAGACTTCTCCATGGCCTATAGATAAGAGAGTTTTGTGGATCTGGTTACAGAAGATTCTTTACAATGACTAATACTAACTAAAAAAATACTTTCTTTGACTCCTCTGTATAATAGGCCATGCTTTCTAAGGAAAGAACCATATTGTGTGCCATTTGCATTATAGGGTAAGATGGGAAACTAAGGTAAAACTATGTTCTGTACCACTGTTTTTTTCCCCCAATTAACAAGCAACAATAACTGTTTATGTGTCCTTAACTCTCATCATCTCTAACGTCAAAACTCTTCCATCATAAAATCCCTTCTTAAAATCATAACTTCCTGTCCTTCCCATTCCCCAAATATTCAGAATTGTTGAATAGAAAAAGTTATTGAATAGGGGTGAATTCGTCTGTACATGCCTTTAAATTTTCCCTTTCTGTGTTAGCATAGAAGAGTGCTTCTTTTCACATGTAATTTTATTAGAGAGATTGCTGGTATCTGTCTGCTCCATTCCCTTTCCAACTCCTGCAAATTGGGCATGTGTTATTTGCTTTTTCAGTATTTGTTGATTTGAATTTTCATTAGGGACAGCAAGGAGTGCCCCTTAAAACACTGGGGGGCATCTTTTCCCACTCCTTTATAGGTGGCAAGCTCCCACCGGTTTGTTTCCTTGATTATCTATTTGTCAAACAGAAAGAGTATTTATTGAGATGAATCAATAAGAATAGTTTGTACCCTCCAAAAGTACCCTCCAAAGTACTCTTTCTCCCACAAATACATAAAGAGTTCAGGGGAAAATGGGCTCAGACAGAGAGAGTATGTATGACGAAGGAGTAACTCGGGTCCTGGAAGTCCTTAACATATTGCTTTTTGGATATAGTTTAATTCTTCTGCTGGGCTCTTTGTAGGACTGAATCTTAATATAGTCTTTCCTTGGCTCCCGGTACAGTCATTGCTGTCTTTTGTCCAAGAGGAACAATTGCTCTCTTTTGTTCCTGTGAGGAAGCCAGTGGGAAGGTAACAATCCCACTGAACCTCTGAAGTTGGGAAGGTCCTTCTCCTGCCATGGTGGAGGTGGGGACAGGAGGAAGAAAGGGAAGGAGGCTAAGGCCAAAGCCCGAGTGTTCTTTCATTAGGCAGCTTCTTTTTAGGCGGTTTAGATGGAACACTCTCCTCGTTTGCTGCTTGCTGGAACCCAAATCTCTGACAGATACTTTTTTATAAACTGGATTCTGAACTGACTTTTTATTTTCTGGATGATCTATGAAGCAGGGTGAGGTCTCCTTCCTCAGTGTGCTTCCATACTTCCCAAGACATTTTCTGCTTAATTTAATCTTTTTATTGATTGACCAAGACTTGTTCTTACCTTATTAAGAAATAATCTAAGGGTATCTTATCTTTTACTTTGAATAAGGATTGTGTGACTTGATGGATTTACTCAATGCTTCTTTTTGTACCTCCAGGCTTAGCAGCGACTGATAAATAGCTGGTGCTTAATAAATCTTTGATTCAACTGACTAATCCCACCTTTCACAACAAAATGGGCAGCTAGGTGGCACAGTAGATAGAGTGTTGGGCCTGAAATCAGGAAGACTCATCTCCTTGAGTTCAAATCTGGCTTCATACATTAGCTATCTGACCCTGGGCAAATCACTTAACCCTATTTACTGCCATTTCTTCATCTGTAAAATGAGCTGGAGAAGTAAATGGCAAATCACTCTAGTATCTCTGCCAAGAAAACCTCAAATGGGGTCACGATGAGTCAGACATGACTGAAAATGAAAATTCAAAACAAAGGAGACTTTTACATTTAGAATCAAAGAAGGTTACTCAAGGTGGTTGGGATGGTGATAATAGTCAAGAGAGAGAAGGTGGGGCTTCAGTATTTCATCCTATCATCCCCTTTTCCCACCCATGCAAATATGTCTATATCCCTCAACACAAATTTTCACCCCTTATACTTACATAAATGACCATGGCTAAGTAACTCAACCTCTCTAAAGTTTTCCTTCCTTTATACAGTTTCTCCCTTATCCCTCCAAATCATTTCCCTCATCTATCAAATGCAATAATAATAGGACTTATATGATTATTGTGGGGAATCAAATGAGATCATGTAAAGTATTTTGCAAACCTCAAAGTGCCACATAAATGACATCTGTCATTATTTTGGACAGTGCCATGTCAAATTAGAAGAGGGACTAGTGCTTTCCTGGCAGCACTATTTGGAGGTTTTCTGGTATTGTTTCCAATGGGGGATTGAGTTGTTGACCTTTTAGCAAATGGAATTAAAAGTCCCCATTTCCTCTTTAGAACTTGCTCATCAGTGCCTACCGGACCAGAACTGAGTGGCTTGAGCTCCATCCAGAAGCAACTGTAGAAGAACTTCTACAACAAAAGCAGCAATTGGAAGACCTGGTGAATCCTGTTTTTGTGAAAATGGCCACACGTGAGTATTGAACAGTAGAGCTGTTTAATGGGAAAATCCCAGAAAGGATGACTATTAAGAGGAAAATATTTTTAAGATGTCCTAATTTCCCAACACTTTTTCTACCAACTGTAATCATCATAGATGCTCCTTGATCTTATCGTAACTAATTGATCCATTAGTTTAAAAGTAGTTGTAGTTCTCTATTATAATGGTATCAGCTTACTTAACCTCTTAGATGCCTGCTTTCAGTAAGATTAATGTCATGTCACTGACATAATTTCATAGTGAATGGCAAATATTATTTTTTAAACCATTTATACAGATCATTGAACTGGAAAATCTTAGAATAGTCAGCTACTTGAGAATGTTATACATACACACACATACATATATACTATATACATATGTATGTATGTGTGTGTGTGTACATCACACATCCAACATCACACATCAAGTTAGTCAAAATTCCTAGTCAGAATTCTTCTGACTCCTATTCCAGTGGTATTTCATAGAAATACAACTCATATAGCCTCTTTGAGGCTTTATATTCTCATATGTAAAGGGAGGATGTTGGATTAAATGACCTATAATATCCTTTTAGTTCTAAAGTACTCAGATTCTAATTTGATATGTAATAGGGGGTTCTGTTCCTCTTCTTCTGAGTCTTTTGGGGTTCCCCCCTGCTCAAACACTGGATCTAGTACCTTACCCCTTCCCTTTTGGAAATCTTTGAGTCTCAAGGTCATTTGCACAATCTGACTCAAATGGCCTGAAGAAAGATAGGAGATGAGGGGAAAAATGAAAAGCCTGTGCTTCTCTAAATCTCAGAGGAGTGAGTTAGAGAGGCCGATATGAGTGGAAAGTAACACTATCCATGCTCAGGAGAAGGTAGGAATTAAATGGCTACTTCTAGAGTAGATTAGGTACATAATACATTATAGTAAATGATCATAGTCATTTAGTGTTTGATAAACCCAAGGATCCATGCTTTTGGGACAGAAACTCACTATTTGACAAAAACTGCTAGGAAAACTGGGAACAGTTTGACAGAAAGTAGGTATAGGCTATCCTCTTACACCATGTACCCAAGATAAGATCAAAATGGGTACATGATTTAGACATAAAGGGTGATAACATAAGCAAATTAGATGAACATGAAATAGTTCAGATCTATGGATGAGGGAAGAATTTAGGACCAAACAAGGTGTAATGAGAATTAAGAAATATAAAATGAATAATTTTGATTACATAAAATTAAAGGGTTTTTGCACAAACAAAACCAATGCAATGAAAATTAGAAGGAAAGCAGAAAACTGGGAAAAATAATTTATGACATGTCTCTGATAAAGAACTCGTTTCTCAGATATATAGAGAGCTGAGTCAAATTTATAAGAATATAAGTCATTGCCCCCAATTGATAAATGGCCAGAGGATATGAACCGACAGTTTTAGACAAAGGAATTAACACCATCTATAGTCATATGAAAGAATGCTTTAAATCACTATTGATTAGAGAAATGCAAATTAAAACAACTCTTAAGTACCACCTTACATATATCAGAATGGCTAATATGACAAAAAGAAAAATGATGACTGTTGGAGGGGATATGGTAAAACTGGAATGGACACTACTGCATTGTTAGTAGAATTGTGAACTGATTCAGCCATTCTAGAAAACAATTTGGAACTCTTCTCAAAGGGCTTTCAAATTGCATACCCTTTGATCCAGCAGTTCCTCTACTAGTACTGTATTCCAAAAAGATTTTTAAAAAATTTGTACAAAAATATTTATAGCAGCTCTTTTTGTGGTGGCTATGAATTGGAAATTGAGGGGATGCCCATGAATTGAGGAATGACTAAACAAGTTGTGGTATATGATTGTAATGGAATATTATTGTGCTATAAGAAATGGTGAGCAGGCGGCCTTCTGAAAGATCTGGAAGGACTTACAGGAACTGATGCCGAGTGAAGTGAGGAGAACATTGCACACCATATCGGCAATATTGTACAATGAACAACTTTGAGTGACTTATCTATTCTCAGCATTACAATGATTACAATCCAAAGGACTTGTGATGAAAAATGCAGGCCACCTCCAGAAAAGAACTGATGGTATCTGAATAAAGATGCAAGCATACTATTTTTCACTTTCTTTCTTTTTTTGTTTGAGTTTTTTCCCTGCAAAGTGATTGATGTGGAAATATATTTTATATGATTGCATATGTAATAACCTGTATCAGATTGTTTGCTGTCTCAGGAATGGGGGAGGGAAGGAAGGTAGGGATAGAATGTGGAACTAAAAACTTAAAAGAATGTTTAAAATTGTTTTTACATATAATTGGAGGAAAAATAAAATAACATTTAAAAAAAATGGCTACTTCACTATAAGCTAACCTTGAGCTTACTCAGCCTCACCATGACTTGACCCAGAATGGGGAATAGGTATTTACACATTCATTGATAGAACATAGGAAAGAAGTGTTCTAACAACTACCTGAAGAAACCCTTTGTTCAGGAGAGTGACTGAAGAATAAAAGGTGAGGACAAAGATATTGTGAAAGTGATTTAGGTTAATTTGAACTTGTGAAGGCTGGAAACTGAATTTGGGGAGAAATTTGGGAGAAATTGAGGTTAAATAGATAATTTCTAAGTCCAGCTACTTCTATTTCCTGTGAGAAAAGGTGGCAGGAAAAGTGGGAAAGGAGACGAGGACTTAAACTGAATAAGGAGAAATAAATTTCAAAGGTGTTTTTGAGGAATTTGGACTTGTGAAAAAGGCCAGATCCTGAGAAATTTGATGGAACTTGAGAATAAGGTAAAGGTGAACATTTTCAGTTATAGGAAGAGAAGAGCTCAGTATGAGGATGGATCCAGAAAAAAAGAAGAGGATTAGGGAACTAAATAGAAGGACTCAGAGGAGAATGAAGAGAAGTTAGTTGTCCAGGGAAGATAAGCAAGATAACTGTGAGAAAAGGAAAAGGAAGTAGGGTGTGGCTAAGAATTATGCAAACCAAGGGAAGAAAGTGGAGTATGATTGTACCCTTGTGAAAAGTAGGGCTACAAAAGTGAAGGCTAAGTGCCCAAGGATATTTTAAAAAACAAGACTGAATATCTCAGGAACAGAACAGGGATAATCTGTAATGTTTATATTTCTGCCATAGTCAAGTGACTTATGTATGTTCCATGGTTAGATTTGTTTTCTTCCTAGAAGAGAGGGGAAGGCATGCAAGGAACAACTCCCCACACTCCAAACTAACAGGAAGAGTGAAATGTTTCTAAAAGCAAAAGCAAAATACAGCAAATAGGGCTTCCATGGGGGAAAGGAATCTTAGCACAATACATGGCAGATGATAGATGCTTCATACACTGATCAGTTGATTGAAATAGCAGAGGGGAAATGTGGGCCTTGTCAGGAAAAATGTCACATGGAGGAGAAAGAAAAGGACAGATATACACTAGGAACTATAAAACAAATTTGAGAGTCTTTCTGAAGGCTGGGGTGCTACAACTTCTGATGGGTAAGCAGCTCCTTATCCACATAGAAATGATTTAGTATAGTCACAGAAGCAAGATTATCCAGAAAGGATCAAAGGAAGAAGAAAATAACGCTGGTGGTTGATGACCAAGATAACCAAGACAGCTATCTGTTGACTTGACAGCCACAATAAAGAGGTCTGTTGGCTCCTTAGGCATTAGAACCAGGACTTAACAGAGACCGCTGCATGTGCTGTCAAAGCGGAAGGCCACCCTCCCCTTCTGGTGGTATGGAGATGCTGCTAGGAAGAGCCTGGGAAATATTGCCAAAGATTGCATTGTCTTAGGCAAGAAACTGAAAACCACAGAGGGTGTAGATTGTGTTTTCCTTACTGTTGCTTATTGATGGGAAAAAATGCATGGAAGAAAAATGGATTCAGGAAGGGATTGATGAGAATGGGATTTGGATTTCTGTACCACAGTTTAAAATAACGGAATGCTAGACTCTTGGTCAGGGACGGAGCACACCTAACAAAGGTTGGTAAAAATAGATATATTTGCCCAATGTCTCTCAAACCCAATAAAAATTCTTTACATAAAAAAGGATATATATACCTACACTCACACATCCCACCCACCCACCCACATACATATATATATGTGTGTGTGTGTGTGTATATATATATCAGTACACGCACACATACACACACAGACACACACACATGCAGAAATTAGACAATTAAGGTCATCAAAACTGATGGCCTTAATTGTCTAATCTCTGCAAACGTACAAAGTTTGGGCAACACACTAGAGGAACTGGAGGTCCTAACACATGTAGGCAAATTTGATCTCCTAAGTATTACTGAGATCTGGTGGGATGAAACTCATGGCTGAAATATAGCTTGGAGATTATACTTTATCCAAAAGAAACCAGATAGGTCAGAAGGTCTAGGGTGGGGATAACATTGTGTGTTAAAAAGAGGTATTCATATGAAAAAAATCCAGAAATTGGAGAGGGGAGATCTGGGAACTAGCATGCTGGAAAGTATTTGAGTGATGTCAATGCAAAGAGAAGGAAAAGAGGGTGGTGTTGTTATTATGGGAATGTACTATGGGATAGAAAGAGGAACTTTCATGTGGAGTTTAGGAAACACAAAAGTATCAGATAGTAGTAATGGGGACTTTATTTAGATAATCTGCTTGAGCTTTCCTCAAAACAGTAAATGAAATTAAAGATTTCTTAATTTGCTTTGATGATTAAAAATGGCCTAAGAACCAACAAGGAAAAAGTCTGTTCTGGATCTGATCCTCATTAACAGGAGGAACTGGTTCCTGGAGTCGAGATGGTGGGAACACTGGAACGAGGGGATCACTCTGTCATCAAATCTGTGACAAAGAGCAAAGGCAGGCATAGTCTGACATGCACCCAAGATTTTGGGAAAGCTGATTTCAAAGGGTTCAGAAGGATAGATAGGATCCTATGAACTAAAATTGTGGGGGTGAGGGATGCTGAGTCAGCTGAGGAGGGATGGGAAGCTCTCAAGAATAAAATAGAGCATAAGGGGACACCTTTCCAGTGAGGATGGACAATCAGATTTATCTGAGGAGGTTGATATGTATCCACAGGGAGCTCACTACCCAAATTAGATTTTTAAAAGCTGTGTATAGAAGATGGAAGCATAAATATAAGAGCCTGTTGTGTTCCCATGAAAATAGTATTGGGAGTGTTAAAGTTGGCGTAGATATCTAATAACAAGAAAGGCTTTTACTAAGTGGAGGACTGTAGCTTGCTGGTGAACAAGGCAGTGATGTCTGACTGTAGAGAGAAGGCTTGCATTTTCCCTTTGAAAGAGAATGACTTTTATTTTGCACATGACAGATTAAAAGAGCTAATGGGGGGTGGCGGGGTTGCCACGTAGAATAAGTAAGGAGGTGTCTAGTCGTGTGACCCATAAGAAGGACAGTGTTGAGGGCCAAAAGAACTGGAAGGTTGTGATTGCTAAGCTACTGTCAGAGTGTTTGAAAGAATGTGGAGAATAGGAAAGGTGCCACAGAATTGAAGAAGGTCAAATCTTTTCCTGAGTTTTAAAAAAAGGGGAAAACTATGTCAGTGAGCTTCAGTTTGATTTCTGGGAAAATTCCAGAAAGCCTCATAGAGATGGTTGGTAGCATCTACCAAAGCAAGCAATGCTTTCCAAGGGCCAGTTGTGTCAGGCAGGTCTTTTCCCCTAATTTGTCAGGGTCACTCAATACACCAGGAGAATGCAATATATGTAGGTCACCTTAATTTTACCAAAGCATTTGATAGAGTTTCTGTTATGTTATTTAGATAGAGTTATGTTATTTCTGCAGAAAAGATGTGGAGATGAAGATCTGAGGTGGAGTAGTCATTAACAATTCTATGTCTACATTTATATCTGTATAACATTCTATATCAATGTGGCTGAAGTCTCCAATGGAGTGCCCCAGGGGTCTGTGGTTGGCATTGCTATTCGATATCTTTTAATTAATGACATTGGTAAAGGTATAAATGAAATGCTAATCAGTTTTGGAGATACCATAAAACTGAAAGAAATAGCTAATACACACTAGATGACAAAAAAAAATTTTTGGCAAGGCAGAGCATTGAATGGAAGCTAATATGATGAAATTCAGTGGGGATGAGTACAAGCCTTCTGCTTCCTAAGTATAGGTTGTGCATGTGAGTGGGATATGGGCACGATAGACAGAAGTTTGTGTGAAAAGCATGAGGGATGTTTAGTGGATTGAGGCAGTGTGATGTGACAGACAAAACAGAATGCTATCTTTGGCTACATTAGAGAGGCACTGGGATAGGGACAGCTCCCCCCCAGTGATTTCACTGGTCTGGAGAACTCCTGCCAATTCAGTTCTCTGCAAATTGGCCTTGTAGAGTTGCCTAGAGCCCTGAGAGTGACTTGGCCAAGGTCACACTGCCTATAATAGATGTCAGTGACAGGACTTGAACCCAGGTCTTCCTGGCAACAGTGCCAGGTTGTTACCCATTATGTCATGCTGCTTCTTGGAGGCATAGCTTTTAGCAGCGATTTGATCGCATCTCTGGACTTTGCCTTGTTCAGAGCACATCCAAAGGAGGGTAGCTATGATGGGGAAAGGCCTTGTATCTAAATCCTTTGATGATCAGTTGAAGGAACTGGGAATTTTTAACCTGCAGAACCTAGAAAAGGAGAGATTGTTATAGTCAAATTGATTATTACAGTCAAATATTTGAAGGTTTGTCACGTGGAAGAAAGATTAGACCCGTTTTGTTTTTGTCCCTAGAGGGCAGACCTGGGAGAAACGATGAGAATTACAAAGAGGCAAATGTAAGCCTGATGTTAGGAAGAGCTTGCTAACAATCACAGCCATCCAAAAAGTACCATATGTTCTGCCATGAAGAGAGGCACTTGCATGCCACTCCCCTCCAAGTCCACGATTCGTGGGCCATCATCTCCTTATTACCAGAAGCATGGACCTAAAGAAGGTGGGGGGACATACACAACTCCAAGGGAAGTGAAAACTAGGCAAGAATGGCACAGGAGATGAAGTTTTGACAAGACAAAGAGGCAAAGAGGATGGAACCTTAAGGCCCGCATCAGTACAGACTCAGAGCAGGGGAGTTTGTGACCAGCAAGGAGCTCTATGGCCTGAGGATCAAGGAAGCAGAGAAGCAAAACATGGGACAACAAACCTGCACTTTGCCCTTTGCAGACAGTGTAGATCCAAGTGGAAGGTTGACTTCCAGGTAGCAACCCTGTAGTCTGCCCACCTGAAAAGGTGAAGTCTGTGAGCAGGGGAGGATTTATTGACTCCCTAGCAAACCGAAGCCACACAGGAGAGTGCTGTGAGATAGAATGACCATATGGGTCCCAGTGGGAAGGAGGAAGAACTTTCTTGATTTCCTGTTGACTCAGGTTAAATAAAACCTCCCCTATATTTAGTACCATGTTAATCTCAGTGCTTGCAACGGAGTCGAGAGTTCTTTCTGGGAAAAGGAAATCACCTAAATACTGATTTTCCTAGGATTTCTCTGGGTGGGGAAATAGAGATTTTTTTTTTAATGTGTGAGAGACAGAGACCAAAAACACATTCATTCCCAAGGTTTCCCTCCATGGCGTCATGGGCCAGAGAGATCCTGTTAGATCTTCTCAGAATTGTACCTGTGTCCATAAGGTTGGTGGCCAGGGCCCAAACGACGTAAGAGTAACATAAGGTAAATGTGGTCTCAAAGTTGAAGATAAAAAAAGGAACTTTTTAGAATGGCCCATGTACAGTTACAACCTTTGTAGTCAACTAATAATTCACTTTGGTTAGGATATGTAACTTTTTCTTTGAATATTATTTCTTGAACTGACTTTAACATTGGAAATGAATTAAATTTTGTTAAATCTGCTTACTTCCAGGTCCAGTGAAAAGTGCCAAATGATTCTACCTTCTTATGAATATATATTTATATATATTTTTAAAGAAGCATTTTCTTTTAACACTCCAAAAGAAAAACCTTCAAGTGCTTATGGAAGTTAAGATAATAGTGTTATTTCTAAAATGCAAAATAAAACTTAGCTCTCTTATTACACCCTGCTAGCATTTTGATAGCACAGACTTCTTAGATTTGTTTCCATATCAAATAAACAAACCCATGTCATTTTTTTGCTTCTCCTTTGGCAGAGCTCTTGGATGTGGAATAAGTAGGTATACTAAAATGTTTCCAAGGCCTCTGGAGTGGCCAGTCATTCCCTCAAGGAGAAGGGGAAAGGCTTGGTTGGAAATATCAAACATGCAGTAAGCAAGTTATTAGATCAGTGACCATTTTTCTTTGAGTCTGCTTGCCCTAATACTAATGTTCTAATACTAATGTTCTTTGAATCCATAATGCCACACAGGTAAGACAGGTGGTTTTTCTATGACTTGAATCCTAGGAATCCATACAAAGCAAGATTTCCTGACTTCAACTATCTATTCCAGTCAAGAATCACCACAGGGAACCATAGAGCATTTATACCTAAGGACAGTAAGCAGAGTCTGTAAAGAAAACTCCCTTATACCTGCAAAGCCTTGAAAGGATGGCATTGGTTGGTCTAGCAATGCCAGTAGCTTATCATCATCATAGTCCATTTTAAAATAATTGGTTACTGGCCCATCAAAGCAGAGATGCCAGGTGCCATTTCTTAAACTAACCATGTTTTTGCTTGATTTGCTGATGACAAAACTCACATGATGCTTTATTTTACAATGGATGCCAACAGAGGTATAAATTCAGCACATTCTTTGGTATATTGTATCCCAAAGTTGTATGTGTATATATATATATATGTATATATATATACACACATGTATATGTATATATACACATATAAAATGTATACACACGTGTGTGTGTATATCTACCTATCTGTCTGTCCATCTATCTCTCTGTCTATTTATCTGTCAAGTAGTGGTTCCTAACATGTTCAGTAGATCACAGCTTGGTAGTGGGGGTGGGGGAATGCCAATTCCTACATGCACCAAGCACTACCATTTTGCCATTAGTATTTTTTTTCAGTCAATGGATACTAATAGTACAACTATTATTATGTGGGTATAGAGGAAGGAGACTGGCAAGATGCAACCAAATATTTTTATGGTTATGTCCACATCACACTGAGTGTACAGTTTAGAAATCACTCAGATGTTTTATTTATACAAGACAAAATATCAAAAAACTTTTAGGCGTGAGTTGAAAAAACAGAATTTTAGAGCTAAGGATAATTGATCAATTCACGAGCATATGTTAAGCACTTACTATGTGCTTGTTTTTGGAAATTCAGAGACAGAATTGAACATCTTTGAGCTTAGAAACCATATTAAAAGTTTGGGATAGTTAAAGAAGGCTTATCTTAATATGTACCCTAGACTTGAGGAGAGTTGATTTTGAGGGAGGGTTGCTGTTTGCTGAGACACAGAGGGCTCCAAATGTCCTGCAAGCACCCAGTTGTGTCTTAGAGATAGAATCCCCTCTGTACTACCTCATCCAACCTAGGAATCCTCTGAGGGATCTCCAGAGTCTTATAGAGATCCTAGAACAGACAAGCTGAGTCAGGACAAGGAGAGAACACAGAGGCCAGCTCCCAGGTGGAGACTTCCAGGAAGTTGCAGTACTTCCCTGACAGAAACTTTCTTCACACTCTATGGTTGGCTGTCTGAGCCCAGCTCAAAGGGAATAGTCTTGTGGTAATCTACATCCAGACCTGAACCAAATAGAGCTTGAGACTAGTGTAGTCCTAATGCCTGAACCCAACCCTGAGCCTGGAAGGAGAAGGCAGCTTCCTGGTGTTCAGGAGAAAGGCTGTGGCAGAATCCAGCCCTAAAAGACTCAGAAACCTGTGGCAGGAGTCTTACACAGTCCCTGAGCCCTGCTGCAAGGGGAAAGAACTTCAGGAGGAACAGGCAGCAGGAAGATGCCCAAGAACCCTGTGACTAAAGAGAGCCCCCATACAGAGTCCAGTACCACAGCAGCCCCTGAGAAGGGCCTTAATATGATCCGTTCAACTCAGGACCACGCAGTTCTTGACCATACCATGTATGAATATGACTCAAGTGCATGCCAGTCATGGCTAACAAACCATGATATTCAGAGATGCTTGGGGTAAACCCCTAAGACGATTAACATCCCTGTAAATTCAGGTAAAACTTTGGAGGAAAAGAAATGCCATAGCCAAAGGGATTGTAGGAGTAGCTGGAAGAAATGAGATGAGATACAGAATAGAAAAGCTAGGGAGGAAAAAAGAACAAGGAAAATTGACACCTTGGAACAGATGATGGAATGCTTCATACGATTAGTGAATGTCCTAAAAATACTGTGAAAATAAAAAAGTTGAGGTCTTATAACCTGGTGATGAATGCAGTGAGCAACTCCAGAAGAATGATTTATAAAATAATCACAATATTTTAAAAATAAAACTTTGAGAGCTATAAGAACTATCATCAATACAGCTGCCATTAATGACGGCAGAGGGCCAATATTGAAAATATGCTGCTCTCCATTACAAAGAGCTGATGGATTTGGGATTCAGAATGAGACATTCGTTGTGTACAACCATTAGAGGAATTGGTTTTACTTGACTGTGCATAATTCTTACAATAAACTTTTTTTTTGGAGTGGGGGATGGGAGGATAAGAAAATACATTTTTGTTATATTTTTTAAGATAGAGGGGTTGAAAGTTGCTACAAAAGTGAGATGTTACATGAACTTTTAGATGAGGTCACTATTATTTTGCTTAACTTTTATTTTTTATGAGACCTTTCATGAAGTAGGAATACTTTGTATTATAATATGTATGTAATATAGAACAAAAACATCAATAAAACTGAAAATGACAAGAAAACCCAAAAAGAATTGACTGGAGTATGAAGAGGGTTATGGGCATGTAGCTTGCTCGTGGACATTAATTAATAGACGTTAATTAATATTTGAACCTCTGTCTTCTTGACTCCAACACTAGTCATCCCTCTTCTATTTCTTTTATAAGAGTGACCCCTAAAAATTCAAGAAAGGAAGTAGCAAATATCCTCCAACTTTAAATATGCAAAATATGGGTCATAAACAACATTTACATGAAAACCAAATATAAGGAATATTAAGGACAGGAAAAGGTACTTTTTTCTACTTCTGTTTTTTACTTAGAAATCACAAAAAAGAGAAGAATCTCAGAATGGATATAGGATGGCCCCTTGGGATTGATGAGACAGTGCTAATTAATGTGTTACCAAGAGAGGACAAAACTAATAAACTTTTATTTTCTATTTTCTGTGCCGAGGAGAATGGTCTTTGCCCTGTAATGAACAGAACAAGAAATGACTAATAGGGAGCTGAAAACCAATGTGTGTAAAAAGATAATTACAAAGCATTTTGCTTCTCTTGGTGAGTTTGTCACTAGGCTCAGATGCACTGCCTACTGAGTATTGAAAGAACAGCTGCGTGTGATTGCTGAGATGACATCCATAACCTTTGAAAGAGTGAGAGGGCTAGGAAGAGGGCAGATAAGCTGGTTCTCAGCACAACTCCCAAACCCCATCATTTCAGATCAGTCAGAAATGTGCCTGGTACATACTAAATAAGCTTATGTCGGAAGATGAGCAACATCTCCATGCCCATTGGACCAATGGTGAAGTGATGAAGGAACCCACACCCACACCTCTGTACCAACGCAACCTGTCTGACCCCCCCAGACCTCCGTTTCAAGGTCTAGCTTTCGTGGTTTCTATCACTCCTACAGCCCAATCTGATATCCTCCCCTCCAAATCTCCCACTTTACCTACTCCTTAATGAGAGGCAGGGCATTGTTCTTACCTGCCCCACTAGTTAGAGAGAAGAAACAAATATATGTGGGGGAGGAAACTTAACAGAGATCATGTGTGCAAGGGAAGAGGAGGGTACCAACTCAGATGTCGTCATCCCCTGCCTCAGTGCCAAGTGAACTCTGAAATCATCCAGCCCTGGTGGTGTGGACAGGAGAGAATGGTGAAGAACAGCTGACTGGAGAAGGGGCTAAATGATGTGGAACCTTAATAACCTGCTCAGAAAGAAAGGGATAGGTGGCAAGAGAAAGATGGGAAGGAGCCAGGCTCTCAAATAGGAAAAACAGAAAGGATATTCATGAAGAAAGAAGAAAAGTTGAGTAAGACAACCAGGAAAGATTACAACACACACACATTATACCATAATTGAAAATTAACCTGAAACTCCTCAAGACTTAAATCTAAAATAGCTATTTGAATGGAGGCAGGCAGCCCCAATTCTACAAAAACCTACAAATAGCATCAGACTGAATAATGATCAGGAAATACGTGAGAAGCTACAGTAACTTCATCTACTCCAGAAGTCAGAAAATGGCCAATAGAAAGCCAGTACTGGCAGACAGTAATATTGTTTTAAGAATGACTTTGAATGATTACATCATTTTGACTATTATAAATATATACATTAAAAATAAAAGACACATGAAGATGCTAATTGCGTCTTGAGAAAGAACTGATAAGTATGTGTAGAATAATTATATATATGTGTACATATATATATTTACATATGCATACCTAGTAGTGTCTAATGTTAGGGCAGGGAGGGGGGAGAGTGAAGAAAAAAGGAAAAAAGTTTACATGATATGTTTGTAGGAAATGGCAGGTTGTATGTGGTAAATTTGCAGTTTCATAAGCAATCATCTTTTTTATTGTACTGTTATGGAAATGCTTGTTTTGTTATATGAACTGAAAATAAATTTGTAATTACCCTCCCCAAATAAATAAAGAATAACATTTGAAAAACCTTTAAAAAAAAAAAAAAGCCAGTGCCAGTAGACAAGACAGAATCTCCCCAGCATGACCAGAGATTGGCCAAAGAAATCTGTAGCTTACAAGGCTTTATTTTTTATCTGTCTGTCTGTCTGTCTATCTGTCTATCTATCTATCTGTATTCAGTAGTGAAAGACTCTCATTAGAAAGCCCCACGGTGGTTGGGAAGTGCAACATGTAGCTTGGAAACAACTGGAAGTAAGCGTGGCCACTCTGGGTACAGTAAGGGCTCCAACCAGGACACTTCTGATCCAAAGTCTCTAAGGTCCATAGCACTCTTTCTTGAGAGACTGTAAAAGCCCTCATAGTCCAACAATCTAGACCTCAAATATTCAGAAAGGCCTAAAACATATTGATGTTATTGCACCTGAACCCAGGTGATTTAGGTTGAGATGAAGAAGACCTAACCATCCCACCACCAAAAATAAAAAAAAGACAAGAGATAGAGGTTGGCTCTGGCATAATGTCCATATTCAAGAACTAAGGCTGGAAATATGAATAAATAGGAGAAGACACTGAAGAAGAGTAACTTCACAAAACTGCAAGCAGAGATTTAGAGTTTTTTTTTTTCACAAGAACTACTTGAATAGCTGAAAGAAATGAAGCAGGAGATAAAAAAATTAAAAGCCTGAAGGAAAGAATTGAAAGAAGAATATATAGATTAGAAAGTGGTAAGTCTTACTCAAGTAACAGACTTCCTGAAAATTATAGTAGCCCAAACATAATTCAGTGACTCGATGTGACAAGAAATATTAGAACAAAATGAAAATATTGAAAAAATAGAGGAAAATGTAAGGTATTTGCTAAAAAAAAAAAAAAAAAAAAAAAAGACCTTAAAGACAAGGAGAGAAAACCAAAGAATGTTTGGACTGCCTGAAAACAAAATGTATGCATATATATGTATTTATTTACATGTATTAAAAACCTGGACATCTTTATTTGAAGAAAGCATAAGTGAAAACTGACCAGATCTATTACAACCAGAAGACAAAGTAAAAATAAAAAGAATCCATCAAACATCTCATGAAAGAAACTCCAAGAAGAAAAGTCCCAGAAATACTATAGCTAAAATCAAGAGTTTCCAGGTCAAAGAAATATTCTACAGACTCAAGTACCAAGAAACCACAATCAGAATCACATAAAAACTATCAGCTTTTATTAAAAATGAGAGATACTGGAATACAGTATTCTAAAAGGCAAAAAAGACAAAGCTTATGATGAATAATAACTTACCGTGCAAAGAACAGGTGCTTAAAAAAAAGTGAATGTCATCTTATAGGGGAAAAAAATTGATTATTAGTGGAAAAGAGGATTTTGAAGTGTTTCTGTTGAAAAGACTGAAGTTGAGAACCTACTTTGAAAATAAACACAAGAATCAAGAGAAACTTATAAAGGTAAATTTATCTGAGTAATTGGAGGGGCTATTGGAGGGATGAAGTGCTAACATTTTGATAGGGGAAAATCAAGTGTCCCTACAGAATCATATCTTCAGCTTGTTTAAGGGAGTTCAATAGGACACACAGGAATGGAGGTCGATTGGCTCTTTTCTGAGGATTTTCAGAGAGCAAAGAAAAGTCAGATTAAATGAAATGTCCTGGTGTAGAAAGGAGAAAGAAAGGATTGCAATTAACTACTTCTTATAAATGGGGGGCAGTGCAAGAAGAGTACGTGAACATGGGGCAAGAGGTGGGCAAAAGGAGACATTAGATGAACCTCTTATCAGACAGAACCAGACATAAGAGGGCAGGCACTCACATACAATTTGATGTAGAAATAGGGAAGTCAAGAGGGAAATAGGAAGGGATAGGAAGAGAAAAGGTTAAGAGGGAGAACAGAGTGGATTTTTTTTAAAAAAATTATTTATTTTTAGTTTTTAACATTCACTTTTATAAGATTTTGAGTTTTAAAACCTCCCCCTCTCCTGTCTCCTCCCTAAGACAGGATGCAATCTGATATAGGTTATGCATGTACAATCATATTAAACATATTTTCACATTAGTTAAGTTGTGAAAGAAGAATCAAAACAAAAGGGAAAAAACACAAGAAAGAAGAAACGAAAAAGAGAGAGAGAAAATAGTATGCTTTGATCTGCATTCAGATCCCCATACTTCTCTTTCTGGATGTGGATAGCATTTTCCATCATGGATCTTTTAGAATTGCCTTTGATCATTGCATTGCTGAGAAGAGCTGTCTATCAAAGTTAATCATTGCACAACGTTGCTGGTACTGTGCAATATTCTCCTGGTTCTCAGCATCAGTTCATATAAGTCTTTCCAGGTTTTTCTGAAGTCTGCCTACTTACCATTTCTTATGGAATGATAGTATTTCATTACATTCATATATCACAACTTGTTTAGCCATTCCCAACTGATAGATATCCCCTCAATTTTTATTTCTAGGTCACCACAAAAAGAGCTGGATAGGGTGGATCTTGACAAGATTAAAAGGGAAAAAAGCAAAGAACTGTAAATTAAAGGAATGCCCAAACAAATTGTGATATATTAATGTAGCGCAATATTGTGCTGTTAGAAGCAATGATATAGACAACTTTAGTCAGTCCTGGGAAGACTTGTATGAACGGTTTTAGGGTGGAGTAAGCAGAACCAGGAGAACAATTTTGTAACAGTACTATAAATAAGTGAATATACATATATATAATATAGATATATATACACATATACATATATGTATTGCATACACACATATACAACATATACATACATACATGCACATAAATATACATATATATACATATACATCTATATCTATATATGAGTATACATATAAACTTAAGAACTCTGATCAAAGCAACAGCCAACCATAACTCCATCTCTCCTGGCAGAGAGATAATGGACTTAAGGTGCAGAAAGTCAGACATGCACACTGTGTGGCATTGCTGTGATTGACCATGCTTATTTGTCACAAGAGTTTGAGAAACTTTTATAATGGGAGGATTTGAGGGAAGAGGCTTCTGAGCAATAGTGATGCTCAAAAAAGAGAAAAAAAGGATCATGGAAACACAAAAATAAATGCCTAGAAGAAAGCAGAAGGAAGTTCAGAGGTAAGCACAGATAAGTGAGACAGCTTTGAAAGTAATGTGTTGAAATGTCCAGTCAGTTCTCAACATTGGTGGGTATAACTTTTGTAACTTCAGACATTTGAATGATTTTATTGGTGATCTCATTTTTGCTTTCACATGGGCAGTAGCACGCATTCATGGATAAGTGCAGTAGAGAAAAAAATATGCCCTTGTGGAGGGATTGGTATCCTGCTAGGCAATTCATTGGTCCTGTTTACTCTACTGTTATAAAGAGCTGCCATTCATTAGTTGCATATTTTCATTGTTCTCATTTAAAACTCAAGTTTTGAGTTGTATTTATGCCCCCAAAACTAGCGTAAGTCCTTTAGGCTCTAAGCCCAAGTAGGGAAAGTCAATGATACAACTTAGTGAGAAAATAAAAGTATTAGATAAACTTCATGCTGGAATGTCTGCAGCTGCTGTCAGCTCCAAAGATTACAGTTTTTAGTGTACTTCCTATTTCCCATTGGTTCAGTGTGTCAGTGTTTGTGTTTCTTACTTTGTGCTATTTGGGGGGGAACATTACCCCCTAGAAAAAGTTGAGGATTGACTGTAGCATGTATTTTTTTAAAAAGCAGGTTATCCTCTTTCTGTTATACTTTGTACGTGGGAATGCTTATATTTTGGAGATATTTTTAAAGTTCAGAATAAAAAAATTAATTTAATTTTAAAAGAACAAAGAGACAAAAATAAATGGAAAAATAAATCCAAATAAAAAAGAAAATTAGACAGCAAGTTTTGTGGGACCACAAAAAATTATGGAACATATGCCAAGTCCAAAATAGTTCAAAAGACCGATAAGAAAATTTCTTTTAAAAAAAGAAATAGGATACAAAATAAATTTCTATTCCCCCAACATGAGCATCTTCTGTAGTATTAACAAAAGTCAGGTGGTAAACTGTGCAATCTAAGGTTCTATAAAGTACTGTATGCTTTACAGTATAAAGTACCCAGTAGTTTATGTACTGGGGAAGTTAGGTGGCACAGTGGGTAGAAGGCAGAGTCTGGAGTCAGGAAAACCTGAGATCAAATCTGGTCTCAGACACTTACCAGCTGTGTGACCCATGGCAAATCAATAATCCTGTTTGCCTCAATTTCCTCATTGGTAAAATGAGCTGGAGAAGGATATGGCAATCCATTCCAGTATGTTTACCAAGAAAAAGGGTCAGAGAGAGTCAGACATGACCGAAACAACAGAACAGCAGTAATAGTATACGAACTGCTAGAATAAAGATTCAGAAAGGGAAAAATACCCCCAAGAAGACCAAAGACAGAAGGAAAAACCCTTGTCCATCCAAATATTCAGGTCAAATTTTGTAATAAAACTAGTGACAGAATGGATGTCCCTCACTTGAGGGATGGCTGAGCAATTATGATAAACAATAAATGAAGAATTTGTCAAAATATTGGAAGATATGAACTGATGCATAGCAAAGTAGGGAGGACTAAAGGAACAATATAACCAAGCTATGAAATAATATGAATAAAGAACACTAAAAGTAGTTGGACTCTGACATTTCTGGACATAGCCATTGTGTCTATTGCTTTTATCTTAAACTATTTTTTGTTGTTGCAAGGGATGGTTCAGTGGGAGAGAGGGTTAAGGGGAAACAACTGAGGTGAAAACAAAAAAACAATAATAAAATTTTTTTTTAATATAAATTTATTTATTTAACTTTTTACATTCATTTTCACAAAATTTTGGGTTCCAAATTTTCTCCCCATTTGTACCCTCCCCCACCCCAATACACCAAGCATTCTAATTTCCCCTGTCACCAATCTGCCCTCTCTTCTATCCTCCCTCCCTCCTCTTGTCCCCATCTTCTCTTTTGTCCTGTAGGGACAGATAACTTTCTATTCCCCATTACCTGTATTTCTTATTTTCTAGTAGTAACAATAATACTCAACAGTTGTTCCTAAAACTTTGAGTTCCAAATTCTCCCCATCCCTCCCTCCCCACCCATTCCCTTTGGGAAGGCAGGCAATTCAGTATAGGCCATATCTGTGTAGTTTTGCAAATGACTTCCATAATAGTCGTGTTGTGTAAGACTAACTGTATTTCCCTCCATCCTGTCCTGCCCCTCATTGTTTCTATTCTCTCTTTTGATCCTGTCCCTCCCTGAGTGTTGACTTCAAATTGCTCCCTCCTCCCATTGTCCTCCCTTCCATCATCCCCCCACCCTGCTTATCTCCTTCTCCCCTACTTTCCTGTATTGTAAGATAGGTTTTCATACCAAAATGAGTGTGCATTTTATTCCTTCCTTTAGTCGAATGTGATGAGGGAAACTTCATGTTTTTTTCCTCAGCTCTCCTCTTTTTCCCTCCACTAAAAAGTCTCCTGCTTGCCTCTTGAATGACATATAATTTACCCCATTCCATTTCACCCTCTTTCCTCCCACTACATTTCTCTGTCACCGTTTATCTTAATTTCTTTTAAGATATGGTCCCATCCTATTCAATTCACTCTGTTCTCTCTGTCTCTGTATGTGCATGCATGTGTGTACGTGTGTGTACGTGCATGTGTGTATGTGTGTGCGTGCACACGTGTGTACGTGTGTGTATGTGTATGTGTGGTCCCACCAACTACCCAGATACTGAAAAGTTTTAAGAGTTAGAAATATTGTCTTTCCGTGTAGGAATGTAAACAGTTCACCTTTGGTAAGTCCCTTCTGACTTCTCTTTGCTGTTTCCTTTTTCATGCTTCTTCTCGTTCTTGTGTTTGAAAGTCAGATTTTCTTTTCAGCTCTGGTCTTTTCATCAAGAATGCTTGAAAGTCCTCTGTTTCATTGAAAGACCATATTTTCCTCTGAAGTATTATACTCAGTTTTGCTGGGTAGGTGATTCTTGGTTTGAGTCCTAGTTCCTTTGACTTCTGGAATATCCTATTCCACACCCTTCGATCCCTTAATGTAGAAGCTGCTAGATCATGTGTAATCCTGATTGTATTTCCACAAACAATACTGGAATTGTTTCTTTCTAGCTGCTTGCGATATTTTCTCCTTGACCTGGGAATTCTGGAATTTGGCCACAATGTTCCTAGGAATTTCTCTTTTTGGATCTCGTTCAGGCAGTGATCGATGGATTCCTTCAATACTTATTTTGCCCTCTGGTTGTAGAATCTCAGGGCAGTTTTCCTCGATAATCTCATGGAAGATGATGTCTAGGCTCTTTTTTTGATCATGGCTTTCAGGTAGTCCCATAATTTTTAAATTATCTCTCCTGGATCTATTTTCCAGGTCAATTGTTTTTCCAATGAGATATTTCACATTCTCTTCCATTTTTTCATTCTTTTGGTTTTGTTTTGTGATTTCTTGGTTTCTCATAAAGTCATTAGCCTCCATCTGTTCCATTCTAATTTTGAGAGAACTATTTTCTTCAGTGAGCTTTTGAACCTCTTTTTCCATTTGGCTAATTCTGCTTTTGAAAGCATTCTTCTTCTCATTGGCTTTTTAAACCTCTTTTCCCAATTGAGTGAGCCTATTTTTCAAGGTGTTATTTTCTTCAGCATTTTTTTGGGTCTCCTTTACCAAGGTATTGACCCGTTTTTCATGTTTTTCTTGCATCTCTCTCATTTCTCTTCCCAGTTTTTCCTCCACCTGTCTAACTTGATTTTCAAAATCCTTTTTGAGCTCTTCCATGGCCTGAGCCCACTGGACATCCACTTCCGGTGTCTGGGATACAGAGGCCCTGACCTCCACGTCTTTCCCTGATGGTAAGAATTGTTCCTTGTCATCAGAAATGAAAGGCGAGAACATCTGTCCCCCAAGAAAGTAGCTTTCTATGGTCTTATTTTTCTTCCCTTTTCTGGGCATTTTCCCAGCCAGTTACGTGACTTCTGCGATTCCTCTCCACCCCCGCCTCACCTCTAGATCTGCCCAGCTAGTGCTTGGGGTCTGAGATTCAAATGCTGCTCCCCAGCCTCAGGGCTCTCAGCAGCGGGCGTGGCTGCTCTTCAATGTGAGCTTAAGTTCTGGTGTTCAGGTGGGGGCAGGGCTGCCTTCCAGGCTCACTTCCCTCAGGGGAGTGAGAGACCTTCAGTAATGGAGCGGCCTGCTCTGGGAGTCCCAGGCCGCTGCTGCCTCTGCCGCTGCTTCCCGAGGGGGGCTGAGTCACGGAGACACCCCGCTCCCCTCTCGGCCAGCCCCGAAGTCTCTCTCACTGACCTGTAGTGCCTGTAGGTGGAGGGACCTTCCTGGCCACCAGAGATTCCATCCCTGAAGCCTGCTCAGATCTGTTCCTCTGGGGCCACGCGACCAGGGCAGCGCAGGGGTGGGCTCCGCGTCCGGAGCACAACGGACCCCTGGGGACGGCTTTCCAGGGTCCTCTGGAATGGAAATCTTTTCCACTGTGTTTCTGCACGGCTTGCTCTGCTCCATAATTTGTAGGGAGTTCTTTTTACAGGAAAATTTATGCCTGTTGGTTCGGAGCTAGCATATGTGAGTCTTTCTACTCTGCCATCTTGGCCTAAAATTTTTTAGAAAGGAAAATGTCTCACAACTGGAGAAGGTAAAAACATCAACTGAATTTTTTTTAAGGGTCAAGAATGGGGGATACAAACTACAGGTGTGAACCATTCTGAGCCCCCCATCACCGGAGAAAGGTCTAAAACCTGTATTCATCATTCTGGAGAACATTTTTGGCCCACCTTGAGTTTAAACTACCATAATGCCTTACTTGCTCTGGCATTACATATATGCTTTGCTTTGCTCTTGGAGTGAATGCAGAATATACCCTTTCCTGTATTAGCAACTACAAAGCTGGATGAAGCTGCCCAGGAGCATTCTTTTTTTTTTTTTTTTTTCCGCATTAAACTGCTTTAATGGTCTCAAAATTCTGTGACAGATTTTTGGTCAAGTTGTTTCCATTTAAAAATTACTGATTTTAAAAACTAATAACTTAAAACTGCCATGAAACAAATGGTCCACAAAACCATTCCTTTCCTCCTGAAGCTTTTATGATGCATTGTAATCATTAACCAGTCTTTTACTATTAAACTTAAATGGCCAATTGAGACAAACAGTTCTGAGACCGTTCTTCCACCACTGATTAAGACTGGGGTGGCAGGTATTGTACAGAATGTTCATTTAGCCTTCTGGGCCTTCTGGGCCGATTTTGTGACCTTGCCCGCTCCAGCAGCCTTCTTGTCAACTGCCTTGATGACACCAACTGCAACAGTCTGCCTCATATCACGAACAGCAAAACGACCCAGAGGAGGATAATCAGAGAAACTCTCCACACACATGGGCTTGCCTGGAACCTTGTCAACGATGGCAGCATCACCAGATTTCAGGAATTTAGGGCCATCTTCCAGCTTCTTACCAGAATGACGATCAATCTTCTCCTTCAGTTCAGCAAACTTGCAAGCAATGTGAGCAGTATGACAATCCAAAACAGGTGCATAGCCAGCACTGATTTGGCCTGGATGGTTCAGGATAATAACCTGGGCTGTGAAACCAGCTGCTTCCATAGGAGGGTCATTCTTGCTATCACCAGCCACATTACCACCACGGACATCTCTGACAGACACGTTCTTGACATTGAAACCAACATTATCCCCAGGCAGAGCCTCACTCAAAGCTTCATGGTGCATTTCAACAGACTTTACTTCAGTTGTAACATTGACTGGGGCGAAGGTGACCACCATGCCTGGTTTTAGAAACCCAGTTTCCACTTGGCCAACAGGTACAGTACCAATACCGCCAATCTTGTAGACATCTTGGAGGGGTAGACGAAGGGGCTTGTCAGTTGGATGAGTTGGTGGCAGAATACAATCCAAAGCTTCAAGCAGTGTAGTTCCATTAGCGTTGCCATCCTTACGAGTGACTTTCCATCCCTTGAACCAGGGCATATTAGAGCTAGGCTCCAGCATGTTGTCACCATTCCAACCTGAAATTGGCACAAAAGCTACTGTATCAGGGTTGTAGCCAATTTTCTTAATATAGGTACTGACTTCCTTGACAATTTCCTCGTATCTCTTCTGGCTGTAGGGGGGCTCGGTGGAATCCATTTTGTTTACACCAACAATCAATTGTTTTACACCTAGTGTGTAGGCCAGAAGGGCATGCTCACGGGTCTGCCCAGCCTCAAATTCACCAACACCAGCAGCAACAATCAGGACAGCACAGTCCGCCTGAGATGTGCCTGTAATCATGTTCTTGATGAAATCTCTGTGTCCTGGAGCGTCAATTATGGTCACGTAGTACTTGCTGGTCTCAAATTTCCACAGGGAGATATCAATAGTGATACCATGCTCACGTTCAGCCTTCAGTTTATCCAAGACCCAGGCATTTTTAAAGGAGCTCTTTCCCATCTCAGCAGCCTCCTTCTCGAACTTCTCAATAGTTCTCTTATCAATTCCACCACATTTGTAGATGAGGTGGCCAGTAGTGGTGGACTTGCCAGAGTCTACATGTCCAATGACGACAATGTTAATGTGAGTCTTTTCCTTGCCCATTTTCGTGGAAGTTTAGCGATGGTTTTCACAACACCTGTGTTCTGGCGGCAAACCCGTTGCGAAAAAGCTGCCCAGGAGCATTCTTCAGTTTATGACTGTCCAGGGCAAAATGCCTTGAACTAGGCACTATCTTGAATAATGGACTTTTTCTTGTCTTGGTAATTTATGGACATATGCTATGCTATGATATATATTGTCATGTTAATGATAAAAAATACAGACACCTGAAACTGTAAGTTCAATTGACACTTCTATCTTATTATATTTATACATCTGTCCTATTAAGAAATTTCTTTGCTATATTATGGTTAACACATATGGAGACTATAGTTTTGCGTGGACACAAGCATCTTGAGTTGGGAATGTTCTAAGTATATAAAGGGTCTCCTTTAGCTTGCTTACCTCTGAGTTCAGAATTATTTTCTGACTCCATGTATGCATGATTCTCTGACTTAATGATAATAAATAAACCCATTATGGCACATAAATAGTCTGATTCTGTTTGTTTCTTGGTAAAATCTTTGGTAAGACTTTGGTTTGTTCTTGAACAAACTTTGGGTAAGGGGAGTCCCTCCTTAGGGCAAACCTTCAGTTAAGGGGGAAACTGATTTTATTTCTTTCTTTGGACCAAACCTTTGGTAAATAGTTGACATAGGTCAGTGAGCTTTATTTTGACTTAATAAAATTTTAAGATATATTAACAAAGTTAAGGTTAGTAAACATTTAGAAAAGGAAGCCATGAACCCTCAAAACCTGTATGGCTTCGTCAAAAACAGACAATGCCATATTCACCAAGAGAATAAAAACTAGAAAGAAAAGTCTCATGTCTACTCAAATACTCATCGTAGCAGTTTTTGTGGTATTAAGAAACTGACGACAATGTATTTGAGGCAAACTTTCTTACATGAATAAGATAGAATATTATTGCCCCACAAAAATACAAATATAAGGTCTTTTGAGAAACCTAGGAGGATCTATATGAGATGAAGCAGAATGAAGTAAGCAGAACCAGAGGAACAGTATACATGATTATTACCAAATTATAGATGAAAACAACACTAAAAATTAGTCCAAACTGAGATTAATTGCAGTACAATGTTGAGGTGAAAGGATAGACAAATTTATTCTGTCTATAGCTTGCTTATGCATAGTTATTTCTATGTCATTTTCATTAGACTGTGAGTTCCATGAGGCAGGGGCTATCTTTTATCTTTCTTCCCCAACTCTTGGCACAGTGCTTGGCACAGAATAGGTGCTTAATAAAAGTTTGTCAACTAACTGACAATTGAGATACACTCTTCTTGTCTCAGTTGAGATATGGGGATTGTAGAAGTAGAATATTGCACATTCAAATATCGCCCATGTCTTGGTCATTTGATTTTACTTAATTACTTTTTTTATTGGTTACAATGATGGAGAGTTCAATGAGGAGATATTATCTGGAAATAACTGTGGGACAAAAGACAATCTTTTAACATCACTTGAAAAAACCAAGTCATGCAAAAATAAGTAATAAGTGGTTCTTTCTGGCAGTATTATTTGTGCCCAAGTGAATCAGTAGAACTGGGTGGTGTTTATCTGTTTTACAAGTCTTGGGAAATTCTTTTTAATCTCTTGGATACATGCCTCAAGAAGACAAATAAACCTTTTTATTGTCAGCAGGTTAACAGATTAACAGAGCTAATTTAGTACCATTGAACATACAATCACCACTTATCAGTAGTATTTTCTTCTTCCTCTAACTCTTAATGAATGTGATGATCTCTCACCTCATAGCTTCTGTGGCTCTATTATATCATTCCTTGGAGGACAGGCAGCTATTACCTCCTTATAGCATCCAACCCACTCTTCAACAAGAGCTGCAAAGGTATTTTATAATTCCAAGTGTACACCCATCCTTTTCCTTCCCTTCCACCTTTACATGTTATTCTTTCACGTTCCAACTTCTTAATAAGGATCGAGACCCCCATCTTCCTGTTTTTGTCTTCTGCTTCTCTCTCTTCCTCTGTGTGTGTGTACATGTGCATTTTTCATTCATTACCCATAATTTGGAAGAATACTCTGCACTTTGATGTTAGTAGCAAAATTAATTCCTAGAAATTTGCTTTTACATCAAATATTATCCTTCCAATTATTTCTCCCTCTAATGTTTCCAGATTGATACATTTCAATGTAGTTGTGCAACACAAATAAGAATTTATACATATTAATGAGGCCAGAGTTATACAGTAGACAAAAGTGAGTGGCTTGGCATTGAATTCCATTGTAATTTAAGTGGTAAATTGATTCTATTATCTTTTCGCATGTGAATCCTTGTGTAGCTGAGATCACCTATACTTAGGGGCTGAACATATATGTGTGTGCGTGCACATATATAACATACATACATGTCTTAGATATACATATATGCATGTATCTAAGATGTGTACACAGATGTATCTTAGACATGTATGCATGCACACATGTATATAATTTATATGTATCTCCAATATAATATACCCACCAGTATGTATATGTATATCAATGTATGCACACATAATACATATATGTGCACATATGTATATACAGCAGATAAAAGTTTTGTATGGATATAAATATATGTAAATGTGTTATATTAGATACATATTATACATACATACATATATACATACACACATACATACATAACAATGGGAGGGAGATAAAGTGAATAAGAAAGGTGGCCAGAGTGGAGACAGCTTGGGGTGAAAATAAGCCTGCTTCTAGTGTAGAATGGAAGAGTGTTAGGGGAAATAGCTGAAGAAGGAGGAGAGTAGCCATATTTACAGAGACCTATAACTGTCTTCAATTGTACTTATTGTACAGTGGAAAGAGGACTGGATTTGCAGACTAGGGTATCCAGGTTTGAATCCTGACATGGCAACTTGTTAGCTCTGTGACCCTGAGCAAATCAATTCACCTTTTTACCTCATCTGTAAAAGGACAGAATCAGACTAGATATTTTCTACAATTCCTCCCAGTTTCACATCTATGATACTATGACATGATTTGTTGGTTCAAATTAAGAAGATGAGTCAAGTTGGTTGAATGTATGAAAACCCATGTAGAGACGTGAATACAAATTCAGGCTTCTCTGGAGCTTGGCTTCCAGAGTTCTTATGGTGATAGGGACAGCACATGTAGCCAATGAGAATGGAGATCGGTAGGTGAACAACCAATGAGAGGGATGGGGATGGCCAGCTCCATGCTGATCAGTTGGCCATCAGGCTATATAGTTAACTGACCTTCTCTTGTGCTGTTGAGTGGGCTTCACTTTATTTCAACTTTGAATTGGAATCAGAAGGAAATATTGGTGATCTTGGTAGATCATTCAGAGAAAGGTAGTGAGGGTGGGGCCAGAAGGAAATTCTGGTGAGTGAGTATGGGGAGAGATAAGGGAGTGAGGATGGTTGGAAACTAGGTATCATTTGAAAAAGAGCCAACATGACTAATGCCATAATGCCATGACTGTAAATTAGACCTGGTCTATTTTTTCTCCTGGCTCCCCTCTTTCCCCCTGTCCCCATAATGGCCTGTGACTAAACAATTAGAAAAGCAAGTACTAGGAATCTGTGCTACTCAAAACAGCACCTGAAAAAAGTTTTTGAGAATACATTAGTATGTTACAGGTCTTTTTAGGTCATAGCTTGATGTCCGGAAAAATAAAGTAGGATGGTTCCTTTCCTCTTCCTCAATTCTTCCCATCCATTAAACCCTGATCAGGACCCCTCCAGGCTTCTCTGCTGTTCTCCAATAGGGACTTAGGAGGGGATTGGGAGGAACAGGGAATATTTCACTTTTGAAGAGTTTGTACATTCATAAGTGGGAGAGGGGAATTAAAGATATCAAAGGAAGCCCCTCTTCATTCAAACACTAATTTGGGTGTTTTTAAAGAACTCTTGAAGGTGGAGATAAGGTAGATGATGGAAGAAAGGTATTCATCTCCACATATGTTGTGATTTGTAAGAAGAGAAACATTCTGATGGTGTGAGTATGGAAAGGAAAAACTTTACTCAGGTCCTGGAAATTCTCATTTCCCTTTTTCTGTGTGCTGTATGCAGGCAGTTTATTTACAGTGACTGATTACATCAGATTTTGCATTGGAATTTGAAAAACAGAGGGGAAAAATGAATTTCTCCAGCAAAAAGGATATTCCACATTCTGATTTACTCTGTGGGAGGCCAGATATACTAACCTCGAAGGAGCCACACTTTATGCTGCTGCTATTTTCCATCATTTTTGTGTCAGGTAGGTCACTTGATTCCTTAACTTCCTCCCTTTTCAAGTCTCTGAATCTTTCCTCCTGCACCCAAAGCAGTTAAAGTAAAGCAAATCAAAGGGTTACCCTGTACCTATAAGGCATGTCACCTTTGCATAGCTAGGGTACATGAGACTTCAGTTCAACCCAAGAGAACAGGAAAATTTCTGCTATGTGATAAAAATAAATTTATTTATAATAAATTTTCAAGTAGAAAGGATTTTTGTGGGGGAGACCAGCACTGCAGCTTATTATTAAGGCTAGTATCCCAATGTCGTTCCTTTGAGATAACTAAGAATTGACTAGTGAAAAGATTCAATACCTAGAATGGTCTGGGCCTAGAACAGACTGGACCTGTGATTTCATTGTATGAGGAACTTCCAACATGCAAACTCATTTTTTTCCCCACAGTGAAGATAACAAACTCTTCTTTGACTTAAAGCCTTAGGACAGTTGTCAGGGAACAATGAGAGGACTAGTCATTTGTCTAGTAGCCAATATGTATCATAGATAGGACTTGAAGTCAAGTCTTCCTGACTCCAAGGCTCACACTCCTAAGCCATATTAGCTCTTACTTTGTGCATGTTGGGTGCTTAATAAATTAGATATCCTCTTATTTTCAAACAAATTAGGTGATAAATGTTTTAAAGCAGAGATGTAGACTAGCTAACCTATGAAGGCTTAGAGGTGGAATTATATTTCATCTGTATTAGCATGGGGATTAAAATTAAAATTTATCTACAATAAAAGAGATTGAGGCAGAGCCCTGAGCCAGTGGCACTTTATTAAAGGATGTGTGGAACCCTGTAATGAAGTGGACCTCAGATCTTTCTCATGATCTGAGATGCCTCTTCTTCAAGTACCTTGTTTTTATAGGATTTGATACTCCAATATGTAAAAGGGATGGGGCAAAATACAGAATTTCACTGGTTGATCGACCTTGTTGAGGGCTCAAAGTCACAGGTTAGGTGAAATATGAGGCATCCCCACTAAATGGTCATAAGATGGTCACTTTGGGCAAAGCCAAGATGGTGGAATGAAAGCACATACTCACCTAAGCTCTACCACAAATTCCTTCAGATGCCTCTAAAAAGAGAATCTGGACAAATTTTAGAGTGGCAGAATCCACTAGGAGACAATGTGGCAGATTTCCAGCCCAGGACAGCCCAGAAGGTCGATGGGAAGGATCTGTTGCACGGAGTACACAGTCTGCACCAGAGCAGACCACATCATAGTGGAGCCAAGCAGGAACTGCCAGGAGGACTGGATCAGAAGCAGCAGTTCGGATTCTCAAACATATCAGCCCTGGATGGGAGTTCAGTGGAACTGAATGAGAGAGAGATGCAGAACTCCAGGTAACTGCAAACATTGCTCCTGAGATTATCAGCTCGCAGAATAAATATCTGTAAGTTACCTACTTGAACTTCTGGGAGCTAAGATTGTGGAGTGATCTGTAAGTGTTCTCCTGCTCCCCTTGTTGACTTTGAAAAACCCAGAGAATATTTCCCCAGGTAAAATCCTGGAATAGTGGCATCAGCCAAAGGGGTAAACAGTCTCTTTGCTTGAGAGGCTAGGAAAATCATTAAGGTAAGATCCTCTTGCTGTGACTGAAGAGGACCAGTGCAGGACTGGAGCTGCCCCAGACAGCCCTACTTCAGTGAACCAGGAGGAGATCCTGAGCCCTAGTGGGATGGAGCCCATAAGCGCCAACACCAGCAACCCAGACTTGTCTTATCACAGCCAGGGGAATCAGGAAGACACTAGCGCAGATGGGGGTTCACCAACTGCTGAGCTTCCTTGTGCTAGAGCTCAGTAGAGGAGACCTCCTGTGGCCAGATCACCGGTCCCCCACATCTCATGCAATGAGTGCTAGTGTAATTACAGGGAAACTCAGAAAGACTTCCCCTGGCCTATGCTTTCACACACCAGCCATTTCAGCACCAGGTAAGCTGCAGCATTCTAGCTTCTAGCTGAAAGAACCAGAGGCCACAATATACAAAGCCTCAAATTCTCAGTACAAAAACTGTGGGACAGAGCCTCCTGTGCCCCAGAAGTAGAGATCCACTTTAAAAGGGAAGAGGCAATCATCATGAGCAGGAAGCAGACCAAAAAAGAAAAGACCATAGAATCTTACTATGAGGACAAAGTCCAAAACATGAATGCAGAAGAAGTTAACACTGATACTGTACTCCCATCTGAAACCTCAGAAGGAAAATATGAACTGGTCTCAAGACCAAAGAGCATTCTTGGAAAAGCTCAAGAAGAATTTTAGAAGTCAAATTAGAGAGGTAGAAGAAAAATTGGCCAATGATTTTAAAAATATAAAAAAAGAATTCACTGAAGAGAGCAGCTCCTTAAAAAGGAAAATTGGATAAATCAAAAAGGAAGTAAAACCTAATTGGAGAAAATAACTCCTTAAATGGAATAATTGGGCAAATGTGAAAGGAGATGCAAAAGTTAACTGAAGAAAACTATTAAAAATTAGAATTGGACAAATAGAAGCTAATGACTCTATGAGACATCAAGAATCAGTCAAATGGAATCTAAAGAATGAAAAAATAGAAGAAAATGTAAAATATCACATTAGAAAAACAACTGATCTGGAAAACCAATCCAGGGGAGAAAATCTAAGAATCATTGATCTACTGGAAAGTCATGATGAAAAAAAGAGCCTGGACAATATCTTCCAAGAAATCATCAAAGAAAATGCCCCTGATATCCTAGATCCAGAGGGCAAAATAGTCATTGAAAGAATCCACCAACACCTCCTGAAAGAGATCCCAAACTGAAAACACCAAGGAATGACACCAAATTGCAGAACCATCAAGTTATGGGGAAAATACTGCAAGCAGCCAAAAAGAAACAATTCAAATATTGAGGAACTACAGTCAGGATCACACAAGATCTTGCAGTTTCTACATTAAAATATCAGAGGGACTGAAATATGATATTCTGTAAGCAAGGGAGCTTGGCTACAACCAAAGATCAGTTATTCAGCAAAATTGAGCATAATATTTCAGGCAAGGAGATGGACATTCAGTGAAATAAAGGATTTCCAGACCTTCCTGGTGAAAAGGCCAGAGCTCAATAGAAAATTTGATCTTCAAATACAAGTCTCAAGAGAGGCAAAAGGTAAACAAGGAAAAACAAACTTGTTATTCAATATGGGCAAATTGTTTACATCCCTATAAGGGAAGATGATACTTGTTAATCTTGAGAATTGTATATCTATTATGATATTTAAAAGGGATATACAAAGGGAGTGGCTATAAATTAAATAATGTGATGATAAAAAATGTGATTTATGGGTGTGAAGGGATTCTAACGGGAGATGTGAAAGGAGATGTGAAAAGGAGGAGGTAGAAAAAGGTAAATTACATCAAAGGAAGAGGCACAAAAACATATAGTAGAGGGAAAGAGAGAAGGGAGATGAGCGCTGTTTGAGATTTACTCTCATCTCATTTGGTTCAAGGAGGGAATAATCAATTTGGTTAAGTATAGAAATCTAACTAGCTTTATAGGCAGTAGGAGGAGAAAGGGGAAAGAAAAGGGAGGGGAGGTTAAAAGGGAGGGAAGAAGCAGTAAGATATAAAGGGAATAAAAAGGAGGCCTGTTATAAGGAAGGGAAGACTGAGGAAGGCAGCGGTCAAGAATTAAAACTCTATTGTGGAGAGGAAGGGAGACTAAAAGTATAAATAGGGGAAAATAGGATGGAGAGAAAGACACAGATAGTAATCATAACTGTGAATGTCAAAAGGATGAACTTTCCCATAAAATGGAGGTGGATAGCAGAATGAATTAAACATCATAATCCAACAGTATGTTGTTTACAAAAAACACATTTGAAACAGGGGAATATGTATAGGCTAAAGGTAAAAGGTGAGAGCAGAATATATTATGCTTCAGCTGATGTAAAAAAAGCAGGAGTAGCAATCCTAATCTCAGACAAAGCAAAAGCAAAAATAGAACTAATCGAAAAAAGATAAGGAAGGAAACTATATCCTGCTAAAAGGCATCGTAGACAACGAAGCAATATTATTACATATATATGCACCAAATAGTATAGCATCCAAATTTTTAGAGAAGCTGAGGGAGTTACAGGAAGAAATAGATAGCAAAACTATACTAGTGGGGGACCTCAACCACCCCCTCTCTGAACTTGATCAATCTAACCTCAAAATAAACAAGAAAGAAGTTAAGGAGGTGAATAAAACTCTGGATAACGTAGATATGATAGATCTCTGGAGAAAACTCAATGGGGATAGAAAGGAACATACCTTTTTCTCAGCACATATACAAAAATTGACCATGTACTAGGGCATAAAAACCTCACAATCCAGTGCAGAAAAACAGAGATAGTCAATGCATCCTTCTCAAATCATAATGCAATAAAAATTACATGTAATAAAAGGTCACGGAGAGACCAAAAATTAATTGGAAGCTAAATAATCTAATCCTAGAGAATGAGTGGGTTAAACAATAAATCATAGAAACAATAAATAACATCATTCAAGAGAATGGCAATAATGAGATAATCTACCAAAATTTATGGGATGCTGCAAAAGCAATTCTTAGGGGAAGTTTTATATCATCGAATACCTATATGAATAAAATAGGGAAAGAGGAGATCAATGAATTGGGCATGCAGCTGAAAAATCTAGAAAAAGAACAAATTGAAAATTCCTAAGTAAATACCAAATTAGAAATACTGAAAATCAAAGAAGAGATTAATAAAATTGAAATTAAAAAACTATTGAAGTAATAAGAATTGGTTTTATGAAAAAAAAACCCAGTAAAATTGATAAATGTTTGGTCAATTTGATTTAAAAAAAGGAAGAAGAAAACCAAATTACCAATATCAAAAATGAAAAGGGTGAGCTCACCTCCAACAAGGAAGAAGTTAAAAATCACTTTGTCTGACTGTATGCCCATAAATTTGACAATCTAAGTGAGATGGATGAATATTTAAAAATATATAAATTGCCCAGATTAACGAAAGAGGAATTTAAATACTTAAATAACCCCATCTCAGAAAAAGAAATTGATCAAACCATCAATCAACTCCCTAGGAAAACAATCTCCAGGGCCAGGTGAATTTACAAGTGAATCCTATCAAACATTTAAAGAACAGCTATTCCAATACTATATAGACTATTGGGGAAACTTGGTGAACGAGTCGTACCAAATTCCTTTTATGATACAAATATGGTTCTGATACCTAAACCAGTAAGAGCCAAAACAGAGAAAGACAACTGTAGACCAATTTCTCTAATGAATATGGATGCAAAAATTTTAAATAAGATATTAGCAAAAAGAATACAGCAACTTATCATGAGAATAATATATTATGACCAGGTAGGATTTATACCAGGAATGTAGGGCTGGTTCAATGTTAGGAAAACTATCATCATTATTGATCATATCAGCAACAAAACTAACAGAAACCACATGGTTATCTCAATAGATGCAGAAAAAGCTTCTGACAAAATACAACACCCATTCCTATTGAAAACACTGGAGAACATAGGAATAAATGGATCCTGCCTTGAGATAATAAGCAGTATCTACCTAAAACTATCAGCAAACATTATATGCAATGGGGATAAGCTAAATGTATTTCCAATAAGATCAGGGGTGAAACAAGATTATCACCACTGTTATTCAATATGACACTAGAAATGTTAGCTTTAGCAATAAGAGAAGAAAAAGAAAATGAAATTAGAATAGGCCAAGAAGAAACTAAGTTATCATTCTTTGCAGATGATATGTTGATATACTTAAAGAATCGTGGAGAATCAAATAAAAAGCATCTTGAAATAATAAACTTTGGCAAAGTAGCAGGTTACAAAATATACCCACATAAGTCACCTGCATTTCTATATATTACTAACAAAGCCCAACAGCAAAAGATAGAAAGAGAAAACCCATTTAAAGCTATGGTAAACCCTATAAAATATCTGGGAGTCTACCTACCAAAGCAAGTCCAGGGACTATATGAACACAATCACAAAACACTTTTTGCACAAATAAAGTCATATCTAAGTAAGTGGAAAAACATTAGTTGCTTGTGGGTTCACTGAGTTAATATAATAAAAATGACATTTCTACCCAAATTAATTTACTTATTCAATGCCATACCAATCAAACTACCAGAAAATTATTTTCTAGAGTTAGCAAAAAAAATGTTATCAAAATTCATCTGGAAGAACAGAAGGTCCAGAATATCAAGGGGAGTAATGAAAAAAATGGTAGGGAAGGTGGCCTCGCCCTACCAGATCTCGAATTGTATCATAAACCATCAATCATCAAAACTACTTTGTACTGGCTAAGAAATAGAGGGGGTAGACCATTAGAATAGGTTAGGTACTCAAGACACAGTAGTAAATGAAAAAAGCAACCTACTGTTTGATAAACCCAAGGATCCCACCCTCTGGGATAAGAACTCACCGTTTTACAAAAACTGCTGGGAAAACTGGGCAACGGTGTAGCAGAAACTAGGCATAAACCAATGCCTGACACCATACACAAGAGTAAAGTTCAAATAGATACATGATCTAGGTATATAAAGACTGATACTGAAAACAAATTAGGAGAGCAAGGAATAGTATATTTGTCAGATTTATGGAGAATGGAGAAATTTATGACCAAATAAGAGATAGAGAACATTATGAAATGCAAAATTGGATAATTTTGTTTACATTAAATTGAAAAGTTTTTGCACAAACAAATCCAATGCGACCAAGATTGGAAGGGAAGCAGAAAACTGGGAAAGAGTTTTTGTAGCCAGTGTCTCGTGATAAAGGTCTCATTTCTAAAGTATATAGAGAACTGAGTCAAATTTACAAGAATACAAGTCATTCCCCAATTAATAAATGGTCAAAGGATATGAACAAGTTGCTTTCAGAGGAAGAAATTAAAGCTGTTTGTAGTCATATGGAAAAATGCTCTAAATCACTATTGATTAGAGAGATGCAAATCAAGACATTCTGAGGTACCACATCACGCCTATCAGATTGACTAACATAATAAAACAGGAAGATGATAAATGTTGGAGAAGATGTGGGAGAATTGGAACACTAATTCATTGTTTGTGGAACTGTGAGCTGATCCAACCATTCTGAAGAGCAATTTGGAACTATGCCCAAAGTGCTACCAAAATGTGCATATCCTTTGACCCAGCAATATTGCTTCTAGGACTGTATCCCCAAGATATCAGGAAAGGGTCCCACATGTACAAAAGTATTAATAGTAACTCTCTTTGTGGTGGCCAAAAACTGGAAATCAAGGGGATGCCCATCAATTGGGGAAGGGCTGAACAAGTTGTGGTATAGGAATGTAATGGAATATTATTGTGCTATAAGAAATGATGAACAGGAGGACTTCAGAAAGGCCTAGAAGGACTTATATGAACTGATGCTGAGTGAAATAAACCGAACCAGGAGAACATTATACACAGTATCAGCCACAGTGTGCAAGGACAGTTTTTGGTGGACTTAGCCCTTCACAGCAATGCATGGATCTAAAACATTCCCAAAGGACTCTTGAGGCAAAATGCCATCCACATCCAGAGAAAGAAGTGTGGAATTAGAAAGCAGAATGAAGTAGAATATTTTCTCTTGTATTATGTTTTGTTTTGGCTTGTTTTGGTTTTTCTCATGGTTTCTCCCATTTGTTTTAATTCTTCTATGCAACATGACTAATGTGAAAATGTGATTAATAAGAATGTATGTGTAGAACTTATAGAAGATTGCATGCTGTCTCAGGGAGAGAGGAGAGAAAATCTAAGATTTATGGAAGTAGTTGTAGAAAACTAAAAACAAATAAATTTATTAAAATATTATGCTCTTGTTGGATAAGAGAGAATGGTCTGGAGTTACATGTTGCATGTTGCTGGTAACCAATGAGTCTTTTTTGATTTGTTTTAGTTTAATTACCCATGGGTAATTAGGCAGAAACAAAAATAGATGACACCATTGTGATGGTGACCACAGAAATTTTGGAATCAGAAGCAAACACAGAGTTTGTCTTGTCCAACTTCATCATTTTACAGGTGAGGAAACTGAGGCCTTGAGAAGGGAAATGCTTTGCTCATTATCACAGATTGTTAAGTGGCACAGCCAAGATTTGAACCCAGATCATCTAATGTCAAATTCAATACTTTCTGCGAAGTCATACAGCCTCTTATGATATTATTGTAATAGGGATTTGGTGCATATTTAATAGGATGGTGAACTGAAACAGAAATTAATAAAATGATGTCATTTACATTGAGTGTGAAGTAGCTTATTTATGTTGGTTTTAAGAACACAGTCTTGCCCTTGTAAGATACAGATCAGTAATATGTGTTACTTATCCACCCCAAATGAGGAAGGTTTTGAATGAGAAAACTGGTGAGAGACAATACAGTTTTGATTAATTATTTTGAATTAGATTGCTTCTTTGTAATGTGTATGTTTTATGTGTTTTCTTTAGGAATGCTGAGGGTTATATTAAGGAACTATGAACCGGCTATCTTGGCAATTCTTTCTATTTTGGGATTTTGCATAGGACTCCTGGGCCGTGAATTTAATCAGGTATCATAGAAAATAAGTAAGAGAATGAGATGAAAAAAAGTTAAATGGGATAAATAAAATAAATAAGTTAAAATGGAATTTTTTAAAAAAAGAAAGCAAAAACAGAGTCTCTTCTGTCATGAGTATATGAAAGTGTTTATGTGAAAATTCACTTGAAAAATTATATCCAATATTTAAAACATTTTCAAAAGTGAGAAAACATTTTGTGAATAAAGGAGAAATGGATTACAAAGGCTTAAGCCCTGGAATTTAGGCAATTTGATTCTATTTTGAGTCCTGGGCTTCTCTTCTACCTAGCTATCATTTTTCTCTTCCTATACCAGCTCATTTTTCTTTTTTCTACAAATATGTGCAGACCTATGTCTTTTTTTTAAAAAAAAACTTCCCTTGACTCTTGTCCTCCCCATTTTCCTGCATTTCTTCACTGCTAAACCTTACATTTGAGGGGTTTATTGTCAGCTGCTCCCCTTTCTGTAGTGCTGTGCGCAACATTCAAAGGAAAGTAGGGCCGCTTGGTCGACAAAAGCAGAATCATACCCCTTGAGAGAAATGCAAAACTTTAGATGCATAGCCCGTGTATCCAGTCCTGCATGCAGCTCCCCAGGTGACTTTCCTTCCCCTCTGCTTCTTGGACCACTTAGTGTCTTTCAAGACTCAGCTTAGTCTACTTTCTACATGAAACCTTTCTTAATATTCCTACCTCCTAGTGCCTTCCCCTTCCCCAAATTACCTTGTATTATTAATTTTGTTGTGGGAGGAGGAAGGCATATACTTTTATATGTATGTCTCATCATCTCCCATAGCATATAATCTTCCATTTATATCTTCAGTACTCAGCACATACTTGGCACATAGTAGGTGCTGATAGCCCTTGACTCTTTGATTCCCCAATTATTTGATCATTGTAGAGGCATGGCAATTATTATTCCTATGCAGCTTTATTCTGGCTTCTACTTCCTTGACAAAACCCTTTTTCTTTTGACCTGCTGCTTCTAGAAGTCCCCTCGAAAAGACTTTCTGATTGACTGCTACCCTATTCCCTACATTCCTGGAAAATAATTTGCCCAAATTCTTTCAAGAGGAATTTATGGTTGGAGGCTTTCTTGCCTGTTTAGTCTTATATCTTCCATGTGCCTCCATGAGAATACTTTCTGGCCGGTAACAATCTTGTTACTTTGGTCAGCAAGATTGACTGTTTTGGTCAAAAGATTAGTGCTTAGGATCAATAAAAGAACTTCACTGAAACAAAGCTGTATCTGTTGATCGTTATTTAGAGAGGACATCTCAAAGATGAACAAGCCTAGATAAATATTACTACTAAATATTGAGATTTATGTTTAGTTTCAATCCAGGAGAAGGCACCCCTCATACCTAGAGTACAAATAGCAAGTCAGCCTCTCCCCTATAGACACTGGAGACTCCCATGTAGGTGGAGAGGGGGTTGGGGAGGGTCCATTCATGACTGCCCCTCCTGCTGAGGTGCTTCTGCTTCTTATCAGAGGGTCTCTGTTAGTATTATGGTCAATTTAGGAAGAGTGGGAATAACACCAGGATCCCACAGTGATGAAGCCTCCTTTGAATCCCTCAACCTCTATAACTAGTGACTTATCAGCTCTGTATTCTACAGGTTCTGGATTCCACCTTAACTTCCCTTCTGACAACAATGACACACTCCAGTTTCAGGTGTTGGTGGACTCTGGGACCCCTAGCAGTTTTGTAGACTACAACATGGTTTAGCAAGAAAACATTCCTGAGCCATGAGTGGTAGAAGCAGTCAACCAAAGTCCTCTTCAGATGGGTCCACTCATGCATAAAACTAGTTCCCTCCAACTTGTGTGGGAAACTACTATGAAATGAGAACCACCTTCGACATGACTGGTGCCTTCTTGGCATCTGCTTGCCAACCCTGAATGACCTCCTTTCTGTGAGCAGTTAAAGCATGCCATTTCATCTTCCTCACTGTCTTCAATAGTGTCATACTGACCCAGCAGCCACCAATGCTATCTTCCCTAGTAAATATCATGATTTCCAGGATATGTTGTGCCATAAAAGCAGAAACTCTGCCTAGAATGAAAGCATTTCAGAGCTAAAAGGAAGCTTAGTATTTAATATATCCAACCCCATTATTTTAGAGATAAGAAAACTCAGGACTAAAATGTTATCACTTGCCCAAAGTCATACAAACTATTACTGACTGAGGCTAGACCAGAACCCAGCCATTCTTCCTCCTTATAGGTCATTAACCTAATCCTGATTATATCAATAATATATAGCTCCATATGTCTCTTTCCCTGCAGACTATGCCCATTCCAGAGCTCTAGTGTTGTCTATTGATAAAACAGTGACCTGGGATTGTTTCATGTTGACTTTAATGTCATTATAATAAAGGCCTAGTGCCTGCTCCCTCTTATTGCCAAACTTCTGGGCCAATGTATTGGGCCTTTGTGTCAATGTGGGGGTGGGGGCTAAGTGAGTGTGGGTAAGTGTTGGTGAGTGTGCTCACCCCTTTGATCATCTTCAGAGACATCTGAGAGTCCAGGAGGTGGAGGAAAAAGTACAGATATGGAAAGTAAGAGCAGAGTTGAAATTCTACCTAGCTGCTACTTGCCAGCTGTATGAACCCAGACTAAATGCTCAACCTCTCTGAGCTTCAGATTCTAGTTCTAATTTAGACTAGATTATCTCGGAGGTTCCTATGAGTTCTGGCTCTTTGGTTCTGTGAGGGCACTCCATTGGGTTCTGAACCTGGAGATCTCCCTGGGGCAACTGGATGGTCTGCAAAATGTCTTATTTCATTTGAATGCTGAACCTGAACCACCAGATTGACCCAAGAAAGGCATGGCCAACAATAGTAATTCTGGCATCTCAAGACTTTGGACTTGTCCATGTAAGGAGAATTGAGGAAGAGGAGAAAATGACTTTTGGGTTTCTGACAGCTGGATCTGAGAAATATCTGACCTTTCAAGATGTGTCTGTGGACTTCCCCCAGGAGGAATGGGGACTGTTAGAACCTCCTCAGAAGGACCTGCTTAGGGATGTGATGCTGGAGAATTATGAGAACTTCGTGTCCTTGGTCCTGCCAGTTTCCAAACCAGTTCTGATCTCCCATTTGGAGACAAGAGAAGCACCAGATCTTCTAGCAGGAGAAGGCCTGAGAAGCATGTAGCCAGATTCCATTTTTCAGACCAGTTGGGAAACTAAGGATTCAACCCCACAGTTGAGTATCTCCATGGAAACATCATCTAAGGAGAGAATCATAAAGGATTGCCCCTAGAATTCTGAATTGGGAGAAGTTTGGGGTTGTACTGTCAAATCAAGAGGCAGAAGAAGAGCAAGGGAAGATTGCACAGAAAATTAATAGTAATTCACAGAACAATTATTAATAAATTAAGTATTCATGAATGTAATACTTTTGGAAGAAACATTAGTCTGGAACTCTACAACAGGGAGTTCCTACAAGCAATTGTTTCTATAAATATGATACACTTGGGAAAACTATTTTCAGAAATAATTAAATATAATATGATTGCCTTGGAAAATAAACTTTGTAAGTATAATATTTATAAGAAGTCCTTTATTTACTTTTCATTACCATAGAGTATGTGCTCGAGGAATACACCCTGAGGACAACGATGGCAAAGCCTTTACTGTAACTTACTGTACAACAAAACATTCATATTGGAAAGACATCCCCTCAATATATGTAGTGAATGTGGGAGTGAGCAATACCTACCTGGTATTGAATATCAAACAGCTCATACTAGATAGAAATCTCATAAATGAAATAAATGTAAACTGTGGAAAATTCTTGAGGCAGTGGTTATCCCTTAGGTGACATTCAAAGATTAATCCTGAAAACCCTATACATGTAGGGAGAATGTATGAAAATCTTCAGGCAGAAGGAATTCCTTGAAATACATAATTTCAGGCAATGCTTTCATGAATGTGAGAAACCCTTTGAATGTAATGAATATGGGAAAGCCTTCAGAAGAATGGCTATCTAAACATCAGGAAATTCATCCTAGAAAGAAATATTATGAATATAAAGAGTGTGGGAAAGCCTTCATCATGACTGCACTCCTTCCAACACGTAATCTAATTCTTCCTGAAAGGAAATACTTTGAATGTAATGAATGTGGGAAAGGCTTCAGGCACATCTCGTATGTTAAGGTACGTCAAAGGCTTATACTGGAGGGCAACCATGAAAAAGTGATTAAAGTTGGAAGGACTCTGAATGGTTCATTCAACATGAGAGAATTCATACTGAACAATAAAACCTATAAATGTGATGAATCTAGGGAAAGCCTGTAGGGAAACTTTTATATACATAAAATAATCCATACTATGGAGAAAACTTGCATCTAGAATGAATGCGGGAAAATATTTCAGGCTATCTTGCTTGTCTGTGTTTCACTGATGACCATCTTCTGTTCTCTATGTGTTCTTTTAAAAGCTTCATTGATGTTCTTTTATTTCTTTTCCAGGGCAGGGTTAGGGGGTAGAGCTGTGATTTTTGGAATGTTCTTTCCGTGCTATTGTTGAATACAGTTTTTGATACATGTTTTAAAAAAACCACCCATGTGGGTAAGAATGGGATTTGGATCTCTGAACCACAGCTTAAAACAGAGCCATCTCACATGTGCCCCCAGGCAATGATGTACTTCACTTAAGGAAAGTTACTGGTCCACTTCCCTTTCTAGTCATACATCTCTTTAATATCTTTAATCCTGCTGCTTTTGTACAAGCATATGCGTGTGTGTGTGTGTGTAAAATATGTGGCAGCCTATTTACCTCTAATATACATCACTTCATTACCTTCCTGATATCTTGCAAACTTAATCTTTTGGAAATTGTGGGTATGAATCACAGCCACATAGAATCCCTGAAAGAATACCCCAGGAATCCAATGGATCTGTGATCTCATTGGAACGGATATTCCTGCCATAGAATCCATTCCTGCCTACCCTTCCTGTGCTGTTCTTATCCATGTTGTCTCAAAAGTTCTTCTGGTAATATGAAAAAGGCAAATGACAGTCCCTGCCATCTAAGAGCTTATAATCTTATTATTGTGCTTAATAGATACTTTATGATTTGATTGAGTCAGTCAGTAAGTATTTATTAGGCTCCTAGTATGTCTCAGGCACTGCACTAAATGCTGGAATAAGGGATTTGATTTTTCTCTGTGCCCAACTGGGTAGATTACCAGCTTTCTAATTTTTAACAATGTTGTTATATGTGACCCAGACATAATGAATGGAAATTGTTAAGTAAACATTCATGTGCAAAGCAATTTCATACACTGGAAGAGTAGATGAAAATGAAATAATATGCAGAACCCTTATAATTATGAGTACTGTATTACCATAAGCTACCATCATTGTCTTTTTTGAGTGGAGAGGAGAAAGACGACTCTTTTGCAGCTTTCTTATATTTTCATATTTTCAAATGGAAGAAATCACTATGCTATGAGGATGGGGCTAAATTCTGTCCTAAGATATCTGACTGATGATACTTGTCTTTTCTAAGTCTATGAGAATATATGAGTTGTTCGGTTTTTGCTACTTTTTTCAGACAAGGGGGATAGCTATAGTTCTTCAGATAAAATAAGGCAAATAAAGCAAATAAAAGATAATTATGTTAATAAAGTATTTTGAAAAATTGCTTGATAACATCAAATAGAATTTGAAAGCAAATTTTCTGATAATGACTGTTGACCTACACTAAAATGAGCCAGTTATTTTTTTAAAAAACCAATACATTTCCATGAAAATTCTGAAAGGCTGCTTTGGGGATCTTTTGGGTTTTGATTACTTTATTTTTGCATTTTAAAAAGGGAAAAAATTTTTCAATCATTGTCTAAAGTTCATTTATGATCGGTCTTACATGAAGATAATGTTATTAAGTTTGTAATATAAATTATTGCAGTTAATAATTCATTTGCTTAGTGCCATAACATATAATATACATTATATGTAAAATAACTTTATAGCTCTTGAAATCTATCCATAGGCTCTTGGGGGATCTTTTATCCAAGGTTAAGAACCCCTGTGCCACATGGTTTACAAAGTGTTTTCTCCTCAGCAACTCTTCGAGTCAGATAATACAGATATTATCATCTCCTTTTTTTGAATGAGAACACTTAGGGATAAGGAGTTTTGATGAATAGTGTTAAGGAATGTTAAGAAGTCCCCTGAGCTTGTCTTTTTGAGTGCCACATTTTTCAGAAATATTGAACCTAGCGTATGCAAGAGGCCCTGAATATGTCAAGGATGATGTAATCCCCCACCCCAACCTCACACAATTTCTTGCTTATAACCCAAGCTGGACTCCCTGTGTATCCTTGGGAATCAAGACAATGGCCAGTCAGTCTGCTCTAGGCTGAGAAACTGCTTGTGCAACAGGGACCCTTTCAGATAATTTGACTACCATATCTTCATGGCCTAGCAGTTCTCAAGGGAAAAGAATACTACTTTTGCCATTGCCTTTCTCCTTCCCTGTGGAGGGATTTTGTCCTTTTCCCACCTTTATTGCATCTTTCCTCCTTCTATGCTATGCCCTTTTAGGTGGAGATTTGTACCTTCTCTTCCTTCCTTTGGCCCACTGTCATGAATATGTAAACTTCTGTATGGATTATGAATGCTTTGGGTTCCACATGCATGTTCATTTCTCTTTTAATAATCCCAGTTTTCACATAAGTTTTGTGAAGTTGTGATTGACTGTTGACAATAGTAGCTATTCAATAGATGTGTTTGTAAAGTTTCAGAGAGAGTTTTTAATTACAGTTATTGTTACTAAAGGCCGTGTAGAACTAGTGAATGACAAGACTAGAACAAGAAGAACCTTTCTTGAATGAAGACCACTTCACACAGCTGGTTTGGATAACTAAAACTAGCCACAATGGATCATCTAGATGCCCTAAAGTCACAAATTAATTGTCCAATCCTCCATTTAATTTTTGTAATTGATCAAAATGCTTGCTCCAGTTGGAGTCTATCCAACAGTTGTTTTCATTTTTCAAAATTCTCATGAGTTCAAATGATACTTTTGCCTCAGATACTTAAGCCTCAGATACTTATTATCTGTGTGATTTTGGACAAGCTACTTAATCTTTATCTGCCTCAGATACCTCATCTGTAAAATCAGGATTATCATAGCACCTACCTTCCAGGATTGTTGGGAGAATAAAATGACATAACATTTGTAAAGCACTTGCTTAAATTGCTATGCAAATTTTAGCTGGCTATTATGATTTCTGCTTTGTAATGCCACTAACTAATTAGAGACAAATTGGGGCAGTGGATAAATTACTGGGCTTAGAGTCAGGAAAAACTAATCCCCGATCTCTCTCTGTTTCATCATGGTTTTCAGGTAGACCAATAATTTTTAAATGATCTCTCTTGGATCTATTTTCCAAGTCCGTTGTTTTCCAATGAGGTATTTCACATTGTCTTCTATTTTTTCCTTCTTTTGGTTTTGTTTTATAATTTCTTGGTTTCTCATAAAGTCATTAGCTTCCTTCTGCTCCATTCTAATTTTTAAAGACCTATTTTTTTCAGTGAACTTTTGAACCTCATTTTCCATTTGGCCCATTCTGCTTTTTAAAGCATTCTTCTCTTCACTGGCTTTTTGGACTTCTTTTGCCATTTGAGTTAGTCTATTTTTAAAGGTGTCATTTTCTTCATCATTACTTTGTATCTCCTTGAGCAAGCTATTAACCTGCTTTTCATGATTTTCTTACTTTGCTCTTATTTCTCTTCCCAATTTTTCCTCCACCCCTCTTACTTGATTTTTAGAATCCTTTTTGAGCTCTTCCAAGACCTGAGACCATTGCATATTTCTTTTGGAGGTTTTGGATGTAGAAGCCTTGACTTTGATGTCTTCCTCCGATGGTATGCTTTGTTCTTCCTCATCAGAAAGGTTGGAAGAAAATACCTTTTCATCAAAAAAGTAACCTTCTATAGTCTTATTTTTTCCCCTTTTTTGAACATTTTCCCAGTCAGCTACTTGACTTTTGAGTCCTTTGTCAAGTGGAGGGTATATTCTAGGGACCTCTTAGTTTTCAGTTCCTCCAAGGTAGCACAATCAAGGGAGAGGAGTTTACTCCTCTCTTGGTCTGCACTCTTGTTTGTGAGCAACCACAAGCACTCTGTTCTTCCCAGGATCTGCAAGTAGGGTTCCTTCTCCACTGTTATCACCAGCTCCACCACTCCAGCACTCCTCTTCACCCCAAGACCACAGCACAAGGCTGAGATTGGAATCAGCCACTTGATTTCTCCAGGGTCTTTGGGCTGAGGGCTCAAAAAGGGGACTACTTCAGCGATTTCCACTGCTTGGGCTAGACCCATGCTCTGCTCTCACCTAGGTGAAAGAGCTTTCTTACTGACCTTTGAAGCTGTCTTTGGCATTTGTGGGTTGAGAAATCTGGGAACTGCAGCTGCTGCCTGTGATTCTGTTCCCTGAAGCCTGCTCCAGTCCTGTCCGTTTGGTGCAGCATGGCAAAGGTTGTGCTGTGCTCTTCTCTGAGCCCAGTGTGATAGACCTTTTCTGTCATCCTTCTAGGCTGTCTTGGGCTGGAAATTTCTTTCACTCTGTCGTTTTGTGGCTTCTGCTGCTCTAGAATTTGTTTAGAGTCATTTTTTTACAGGTATTTTATGGGGTATGGGGGTAGAGCTAGAGCAGGTTCATCCTTCTACTCCCTCCCCTCCCAATCTTTTTCTTTTCTTCATACCTGTTTTCTACTTGTATGAATCTTGGCAAGTTCCTTAACGTTGGTATGCCTTATTCAACCCCTACATCTGATCTACTGAGTTGTAACCTAACTGAGTTCTGTACAGTTTTAGGAGTCCCTACTTCCTTGAGATCTCCCAGTGCTTTAGGTATCGTCTAATTAGAAAACACTAAAATCTATATTGGCTAAAGTATATCAAGTTATATTCTAACCCTTCCAACTAACATCACATGAACTTTTTTCTCTTTTGTTTTTATCAGATGCAACAACTTCTCTACCCTCTTCTGAAAACAAATAATTATGTATATATAACTATTTTCATACCATTAATGATCTTTACGGCTGCTTTAGAAATGGATTTTCATATACTCAAGAACATGTTTTGGCAGGTAAGAACCATTTTCAAATAAATTTGTCACCTCTTGATTATCTGTATTCATGGAGGACATGGATGATATAGAGAACTCAAAGATACATAGTCTACAAATTACATTTATTTCAATCTCTTTTCTGTTCATAACTACTTAAGTGGTTGCTGTCTTTTGTTTTTGAAGAAGACCAAAATGACATCACCATGTTGGAATCAAGGTACAGTGTGTCTGACTATGACTGATTACACCAATATGAGCTAGCTCTACCACAGCTTGAGCACAAATAATCCATATGAACATTTAGAGTGGAGATGTCTTGAAATTTGTGCATCTCATTTATTTTAAGCTAATGTAATTCTGCTTCACTCATAGAGCACAATGCCTTCTTTGATGCTGGCATACCTTGGCCATCACTATTTATATGTGGAGAGATGGACTGATTTGGCCTTCATTCCTCCACCAATTTTCATCCCTCTCTCTTGTGAAAGTGCTAATGAGGAATAAAATAACCCCAGTCTGGGCAATGGATAGGGGAAAGAAACGGAAGAGAATTTATTTAATAAACCACCAACCAGGGGCAGTTAGGTGGCACAGTAGATACAGCATTGACCCTGAGTTCTAGTTTGGCCTCAGACACTTACTTACTAGCTGCATAACCCTGGGCAAGTCACTTAACCCCAATTGCCTCCAAAATAAACAAACAAAAAATCCCAACAACAGAAAGCCACCAATTGACAGATATTTTCTCAATAGTTTTTTTGAACTTTTTGGAGGAAGCCATTTATCTATTCATGTTTTTCTAATTAGACTAGTTGTCTTTGGAGCAGAGAAAGAGTGTGGAGGAAGGATTAGAGAGTGAGCCTTAGAGTCAGGAAGACCTGACTTCCTCCTCTGTCATGTTATTGACTGTGTGATCCTGGGCAGATCATTTAATCTCTTAGTGCCTCAGCAATTCCCCAATATTATATTGATGAGTGCATCTCCATTGGTAGAGGAAATTTCATTACCAGAAATGGAATCACACATCTAGTAAAAACCAACCAACCAACCCAGACCTCTAAAGATATTTCAGTTTAATGAACATTTTTATTAGGTACCTACTATATCCATTTATGACCTAATGTATTTTCCAGTAAACTTTTCTCTTTTAGAATTGTGTTTTGTGGTTAGAATTCTTCCATGTGGAGGCAATGGTATTAAGAATCTTTGTGAAGACTGAGCATGCATTTTGCTTCAATAATCTTCTGTTCAGCCTCATTTGGCTTCAAGAGAAAATCAAGGAAATAATTTAGATCATTTCAGTGCCATATATCTTGTACTTCTGCAGACTGCCTAGGTGCTATATGGAGACAACAAGGCTCAATTACAGCTTTTTAAAAGGGACTATGGAAAAACTCTTCTAGATAGAATCATGAAAGTATGAAACCCTGGAGACAAGATAATTTTCATCTACTTAGTACCTGTTAAATATGTATACAGCACTGTGAGATATATAAAGAAATAGTAACCATCATTTCTGCTTTACAGATGAGCTTACAATTCAGCTGATGAGATAAAACATAGACTTATGAAGAATGAAATCCCAATATAGATCCTAATATAAGAGATAGCACAAGGCAGTGCTTCCAAATGAGTGGGGAGAGAAATTTATAAGAGGGTGATATCACCATTGCTGGGTAGGCAATGGGGCTTGAATTGAGACTGAGAGAATACGTAGGTTTTAGAGATGTGGAGGGGAGTAGGAGATGATAATGTGTAATGAGAAGACCCATTGAAGTAAAGGGTGAGTGTGCTATATTTCTTTTGTCCAACATTCAGATGAGTTGTAAAGGCATGAAAACACTAGATTTTTATGGGGAAAAACAAAACAACAACCTGGATTTTTAAAAAGCTGTGCTTCCTCAATAAATGGTTCAGTTATTCTCTTAGGACTATTTGGATCTTTTTAAGTGCTTATATACTTCTGTGCTGAAAACATAGAAATGTAGGAATAGAAAATTAGGTGGGAAGGGGGGTAGTCAGAGAAAAGAGCTGTTAGATAAAATTAAAAAAAAAACGTAAGAAACAAACAATAGTTGATTGGATGAACTCACTACCTGAACTGGTTAAGGTCAAGATTTCAAGTTCTTCGTCTCATTTCAGAAGGGCATAACTAGGGATAGAGCCAAAAGTGAAGGGCAATTGGCAGCAAATAATTTGCCTGCTTCTTAATGGTCTATTTTCAGCCTTAGACACACCCACATGACCCACTTCAAACATTTGGCCTTTTTTACATGCTATGGTAGTCACTCTATAAGAGAAACAGTGGTGACTTAACAAAGTATGGGGGTGGAGAAGCTGATTTTCAATGCTGAAAAATATAGATAAAACACTGAATCATAGTGTGCATGGTATGTGGCAGAAAATCTATAGCAGTAAAAATAAAAGCCGAGTTCCCTATCTTAACATTTCATACATATTTCCACCCACTGAGCCTCACTGATTGTAGCCTGACAGGCAAACCCATAATTTATTTATCTGTTACATCAGTATAGCTCCATAGCAAATGTTTTCAACTTTCTCCATGTTTGCAACATATAACTTAGCTTTGATGTCTAAAATTTGGCATATATAGATAAATACTATTCATCAGCTCCAGTGTTTCAGAGGAGTTCCATGTAATGATATCATTGTTAATAAGCTGTATGTTGAAAAAATCTGTTCATTTTGCAATTAATGAAGGGTAAAGAGAGGGGCAGCTAGGTGATATAGTGGATAGATTGCCAGACCTGGAGTCAGGAAGACATATACTGAATTCAAATCTGACCTCAGACACTTACTAGCCATATGACCCTGAGCAAATCACTTAACCCTGCTTGCCTCAGTTTCCTCATCTGTAAAATGAGCTGGAGAAGGAAATGGCAAACCACTCCAAAACCTTTGCCAAGAAAATCCCAAATGGGGTCATGAAAAGTTGGCCACGACTGAAATGATTGAGCAGCAGCAGCGACAACAACTGAATAGAACAAGGAATTTTTCTCAATCTTTAGTACTGAGCTTAAGAGGAAATCAATTTAACCTGTGGCATTAGGAATTTGGGTAAGATCTTTTTGACATTGGGAACTATTAAATTATACCAACAAGGCTGTCATTTTTTTTTATTTCTTGAGGTCATGGGAATAAAGTATAATTTAATTTGAAAATATATATGTATTGTCTGGCCCAGAGGCAGACAATTGGATAAGAATGTAATTTTGAAAGGCATCTACAAGGTCTGTGATTTTAACAAATAGGTAATTAAAGTTTGATTATTGAAAATAAATAAGTCTAATTACATGTTGTAACTTGATTTCACAGATCTTAATAACTGGAATGACGAACTTTGCTGCAACTTTAGTTTTAATTTCATATATTGTTTTAAAATACAATATGTATAAATGGGATCTTCAATCTTGCGTCCTCTTTAGTGTCATTGTTGGCATCACAGATCCTCTTCAGTCCGTGAATCCTTTGAAAAGTATAGGTATGTTATATTTAATATTATTATTATCTGGAGCAAGTCACTTGGAAATCCCCTGAATTACCAGGAAAATAATTAGCATTTTATATTTAATAATATATAGGACTCACTATGTGCCAAACTCTTTATAATTGTTATCTCATTTGAGCCTCACAACAACCCCAGTGATTTTCCCCATTTTGCAAATAAGGAAACTGAGGCAAAAATGACTTACCTTGAGGCATGCAGCTGGTGTCTGAGGCTGAATTTGGACTCACGTCTTCATGACTCTACATCTGCCACCCTACTTCTTGTATCACCGTTGTTGTTCGGTCATTTCCGATTCTTCATGACCTCATTTTGGGGTTTTCTTGAGAAAGATACTGGGATGGTTTGCCACTTCCTCCTCTGACATTTTACAGGTAGAGAAACTGAGGTAAATAAGGCTAAGTGATTTGCATGGGGGTCACACAACTAGGAAGTGTCAGGCTGGATTTGAACTTAAGAAGATGAGTCTTCCTGATTCTAAGCCCAGTGCTCTATCCACTGTGCCACCTCACTGCCCTTAGTTATGGTAATTAGTAATGCTGGTCCCCTTCCCCCTAGCTGTGAGACAGAAGAACATGAGCTTTTTGAAGGGAGGTACTTTTTGTATTTTGTCTTTTATCCCTAGTAGCTGATACATAGTAGGTGCTTAATAAATGCTTTTTCAGTTGAATTGAGGCTCAAATGAGATGTTTTTAAAACCCTTTACATACCTAAAAGCACTAAAAATAACAATTATTTTGTTGATTTTATTCTATTGAAAATTCTGTCTTGTTTTAATTTTTTCCTTTATTTCCCTAACATATTTTTCTATTTGAATATCTGCTCACTTGCTCATAGTCGCTTTTGCTATATTGCACATTCACTTGTAATTCATACATTTTATCATTTCTTTTTTTTTTTGAGGTGTTTCCAAAATATTAATTGATATTATTAGAGGAGAATCATTGATCAGCTGTGGTATCAGTATTGTATTTGTGGGGGCTTTTAGAAGTTTTAGAAAATGGGACACAATGATAAAAGGTAGGAACTTTTGTTTTTGATCACTTTCACATAGTGTATTTCAGAGTATTCTAGAACTAAATGCAGTTCAAGGTGCCTTAACTTGACTGATTTTCCTGTGTTTTACTTTTGGCAAGTTAAAAATGACATACTAGGTTAAATCATAGATTTAGTGCTGGAAGACCCTGTGGAGGACATCTAGTCCAAACACCTTCATTTTATAGATGAGGAAACTGAATGGATTGCTATCTTGCTCAGGTTCACACAACTAATAAGGATCTGAAGCAGTATTTGAATTCAGTTCTTTCTAATGTCACAGCTAACATTCTTTATATTACAGCACCTTCACATTCAAAAGATGAGCTTTACTTTTTCTGGATACAAAGAGGGTAGCAGTTGCCTCCTTCTGCACCTCCCATATTTATTGCAGGATCTCAGCTGTTGCCTTTATATTATTTTCCTTCTAACCCACCTTGGGCGTTTACCATATGGATTTTGAAGTCCAGAAGGTTAAGGCTAACAAAAGAAGGGAAGTGAGGAATGTCTTCCTGAGGGGAGGTCATCTAGGAGTTGTTCATTGATGGAATTACAAGCTGGACCAGAGCATGGTTCATGCATAAGGTACTGGGGAAGGGCCCTAGATAATATTGAAATACTCAAATGAATCTAAGCTGTCACTGATTAATGTGTACAGCTTTAAAGTTGAGATCAGAGTGATTGATTTTTGAGATGAAGGCAAATAAAGGGGTCTGATCATGACCTGGAAAGATGCCAGTTGGAACCTAAGAAGTGGGACCTGCCAGATTCTTGGAACTAATGCTCAAAGGGTCCTAGAGGTAGGTCTACATCCACAGGATTTACCAGCAGGATAGTTCATCCACCTCTAAGAAGGCAGCATTTAATTCCATCAAAAGCAAAGTAACAGGAGAACTTAGAGAGATGCAGGATTCAGAACTATGCCTAAAGGGCTATAAAACTGTGCACACCCTTTGATCCAGCAATACCACCACTAGGTCTATATCCTAAGCAAATAAAAGAAAAGGGAAAAGGACTTACATGTACAAAAATATTTATGGTAGCTTTTTGTGGTGGCAGTGAATTAGAAATTGAGGGAATGCCCATCAATTGGGGAGTGTCTGAACAGGTTGATGTAAATGATTGTGGTGAAATACTATTGCGCTATAAGAAATAATGAGCAGGATGGTTTCAGAAAAAGCTGAGAAGACTTTTATGAACTGATACAAAGTGAGCTGATGCATGAGCAGAACCAGAACACTATACACAGTAACAGCAACTACAAAAGACTTAGCTACTCTGATGGATACAGTGATCCAAGTCAATTCCAAAGGACTTATCATGGAAGATGGTAACTACTTCCAGAGAAAGAATCGATAAACTTTTTTTTGCTTTCTTTATGTTTCTTGCTTTTTGCTTTATTTTTTTTTGCAATATGGCTAACATGAAAATATATTTAGCATGAAAAAAAATTGACTGTGAAAGTTGTCAGTGATTGAGAGATGAGAAGAGGAGAGTACTAGATTAGCCACACACTGAGAAATATTTGAATTAAATGATGAAGACTCAACAATCAAACAATTCTTTTCTTCAGGTCCTTTCTCTATGATTTGTTGGTGGGGAATGACGCTTCTAACTAAATGTCTATCTTGACCTCTCTGTTCTGACTGCTGAGAAGGAACATATCTGTGCGGAAATGGAAATTTACAGATTTTTAGTATTTCATATACACCTGGAAGAGAATAATAGCCATCATTGATTTTAGAAATGAAATGCACCTTAGAAGACATTGAACCCAATTCCCTAATTTTACAAGTGGGGAAATTGATCCTCAAAGAGATTAAGTGACTTGCCCAGGGTCACACAACTAGTCAGTATTTGAACCAAGATCTTCCTAACCCCTAAGTCCAGTGTACTATCCTCTAAGGTTGACTCTCTCTGAGCTTTTATAGTTAAGAAAACTGGGACCCAAGAAAGGTTAAGCCACTTATTGTTAGTTAATGCCAGGACTAGATCCAAATTCCCTGACTCAATCCAGTTCTCTTTCAAATATGGTCAAACAATCGCATACAAATAGCCAAGTATGGAGAGATCTATCATAGATACTTCTTGTGAAATATGCAAGAATTACAATTCAGCCACTCTTTTTTTTTTAAAACAGGGTTTTACATAGTAGGAGATCTGATTCTCAGCATTGTTGGAAGTCTCATAGTGGGATCTTGGAGTGCAAAAGTCATCCAATACATGCTGGCAGACATATTTGGTGATACTGTGACTAATGTCATTCTTTGTTTCTCAACAGTATACTTGACCTTCTATATTGGTAAGAAAAGGGGAAAAAAAGATATGTGCAATATGTAAAGTGAATTACTTATCTTTTCCCTCCCTTGTCATTTTCTGGTTCCGTTATTTTTTTTTTACCCTTTTTTCTTATGACATTTCTGCCATCATATCATTTGTTAAATCCCTCATATCATCCTTTTGCTACCCCAGTTACTTCCCAGATTTTCCTTTCATTCCCTTGTCTTTGACTTTTCCTATCACTTCCTCTCTGATCACCCACTCTTTATAGCTATCAAAGAATCCCAGAGTTGGAAGTGACCACAGAGAGTATCTAGTCCAAACCCTCATCTAAAGAATGAAAGGCCACTATCTTCCACTAAACTTTAGCTTCAGATTTCCTTCCCATCCCTATAACTTCAAAGATAAAAAATTAAGCAAGGTGAGAGGACAGCGTCTCATTTAAATTTCTTTAAAATTCCAAGAGACAAAATTCCAAGCACAATTTCATCAATTTATTAGTTAAATCTAGCAATAACCAAGAAATTGAGGTCATTAGTCTCTCACTTACAGAAGACCCCATTTGAGGGTCACAAAGTTTCTTAAATCCAGGTGCGCCTTCCTTCTGATTGACCTGACAGTACTTCCTTGGGACCTTTCCCAGCAAACAAGGCAACTCTAATTGGTAGATGGGTTGAGCTTCAGGTGTTAACACCCATCTCTGACCATCAAGGAATGCTAATTGCTCCGAGAGAGACAGCTGCCTCCTGCAATCTTGGCTCAATCAGGTTTGCACTGCCTTGGTCTCCCCTACAGGTCACCCCAAATTTTAGTAAATGAAAGTAAGAACATAAGAGTCACTCTCTGGGGAAGGCCTAAGGAAGGATCACATAGAAACAATGATTACTAAAAAAGACAGTCATATATTAATTTTCCTCAATCTTTTCCTTGTCATTAGAGAGGTAGGATTCTGAGGAGGTAAAGGACATGCACAAAGCCCAAACCTTGAAGTGGTTGTCACAGTGATGAGGATCCAAGATCTTGTGGGTACTAGCTATCTTGGCACTGAGAGTATACAGAAATTCAGTACTATGGTGACAAAGAATCCTCAGGCAAAGGAGAGCATTCGGATAACGGGAAAGATGGCAGATAGGATGGCTACCCTGTTAATATTTATATTGGACAGTAGGAAATGAATCTTATTGTTTCTGCCTTCCAAACATGTCTTGGTATACATCCCATTCTCTCTGTTCAACAGCCACCACTTTTGTACGTGTTCTCTTCACCTCTAACTTGGACAATTGCCACAGTCTCCTGGTTGTTTTCCTTGCCTCAAGTCTCTGCCCACTCCAGGCCATCCTCCACTCAGCTGCCAAAGTGTTTTTGCCTAAAACTCAGGTCTCATTGTGTCACTTTCCCATCCCACCCCTTTTGTGCCTAGTGTTTACCTGTTACCTTCAGGATCAAATAGAAAACCCTTGGTCTGGCATTTAAAGCCCTTCACCATCTGACTCTCTCCTCTTATTTCAATACCTCACACCCAACACTCCATTACTGACTTTGCTTTTGTATCTCCAGCATTTAGCACAGTGCCTGGCACATAGCAGTGATGGTGTATGGGCCCTGGGAAACCTCCCCTCCCCCAATTTTCCTAGAAATTTCCTATTTGGCCAAGTCTCCAGCTCATCCCAATAATCCTTTCTATGCTCCAATTCCCTGTTACCTCTAACCTAACCCAATCCTTCATTGATTGGCTCACCCCAGGCCACTTCCCTTGATTCCATCCAGAACCCTTCTCTGTTACCTCACAGTCACCCCAGACTACTTGGCCATAAATCATATCCAGATCTTCTCATAGTCTTTCTGTACAAGAGGTCTATCTTGCCGTCATTAAAGTGCTTGGATTCTTAAAATCTGGCCAATAGCGCAGATTCTTAAAATCTTGCACTCCTCAAATGGTGTTTTAATAAAACTTGTCTCTGACTGAAAAAAGGCTTGGGTCTAGAATTGGAGATTGGGGCAGGGTCAAAGCCACAACTCCCAGACAGTTGAAAGGATTATACTGGAATGGGCTGTGCCTCAGACAAATGCCAGGGACTGGACCATGTGGGAAAGTCATGGGGCTTTTCCTTTTCTAGGTTCAGATCCCATCCCCATCATTACTACACCTCTAAGAGGTAGGTAGTGTAAATACTATTAAACAGAAGAGGTTCAGAAGGGTTGACTTGTCTAGAGACATACAGTGAATAAATGAAAGAGCTATAATTTGAACCCGGTTCCTGAGAAACCATTTTTGAATGAATGTTGAATAAAAAAATAGAGTGCCTGGATTTTTACACAATTTAATTTCATTCATTTCTCTTTCTTCCTAGCTGAATTTTTGGGACTTTCAGGTGTTGTTGCTCTAATTACTCTTGGGCTCCTTTTAGACTCCTTAAGCTTTAGGCCAGGGATTGATGTCACAATTGCTAAGTAAGATTATTACTATTTTATTTTTTTTTGCTATATTTTATTATATTTTGTTATGTTTTATATTTTTTGGTAATTTGATTTCTAACTATAGTCATTTAAACTTAAAAAACTAACTTAAGGAATTGGATCCAAATCAACTGACATGATCTCTGCTGTGGGCTTGATTATAGCTGGAGGGCCAAGTAGAGAGAACTGGGACCTTTGTTTTTCATGTTTCAACAACTTCCCATCATCCCTCTGGGGGTGGGAGAGTGGGGGGAAAAAGTTGTTCAGTATTGGAGTGATGAGAGTTGAGAGGATCATGGGACTGGACTCTGAGCTGCAACACAATTTAGTTGTTAATCTTTCAAACAGTAATTGATACAACAACTTCTTTGTGTGCTTAGCTGAGAAAGCCAGATTCCTGAGCCCATGAGAAAAGTGAAATGAGTCGTTAAAATTAATATATTGAAATATGGCTTCCTTTGAACATAGGTTCTTATTTATGCTGTCATTTTCATGCCAATCTTTCATATTCACTTTGATTGGCATTGTGATTGGGTGTGAAGATATTACGCACTTGGAATTTTACAACCTAATTTTCGTCTTTATATTATTTGTAGCAGTGAATCTCACAAGGTAAGAATTAATTCTGTTGAAACTTGTTAAAATTAGGTTCTCATATATATATATACATATATATTTCTTTTTAAATCACTTTGTTTTGAATTTATTTTTATTTATACAATAAAACAAGCATTTCCATAATAATACAATAAAAAAGATAACTACACACAAATCTATTATGTGCAACTTGTTATTCCTTTTAAATATATAGCAAAGTTATCATGTAAATTTCTTTTTTTTCTTTTTCCTTTTTTTCTTCCCTCTCTCCCCCATGCCCACCCTAGAGATGGTTACCATTACACACACGCACGCGCACACACGCACACACACATACATGTAAAGTTATTCTATAAATATTTCTATCAATTCATTCTTTGGATGCAGATAATGCTTTCTTCATATATCCTTTATT